>OY856187.1:300696176-300740401 GCA_963693315.1 Diogma glabrata | reverse complement strand
AAAACATGTAAAATAGTGATGTGACTTGAACGGCTTTCTTGAACGCTTTTCTGTGAACGATGATCAACCGTTTAGTTAGTAAACGAAACGTAGTTCGTGGGTCACGAATCTATGTTGTATTAATGAAATTTTTTTGTGTGTAATTAATTTCGTTTACATTTTATTTCAATTCAATAGCTGTACAAAAATGGGTTTTTAAAAAGTATCTATCTAAACAAATTTTCATTACAACATTATCACAAAAATCTTAGTTATGGCATATTTCTTGATGAGGGCATGCTATGACTCGCTCGAAGAAACAAGTCTTTATATATCTCTATATCTTGGCTTTAATCATCGGAAGACATGATCAAGAAATATGCCACTAACTGGATTATTTTATTTCCTTTATTCTATCATTAAATAGTGGTCTATGCCATATTTTATTGTGTGATAGGACTTATTGTTTAGTTATTCATTCTTTAAAAAAAATAAAAATAAAAAAACAAGAATGTGTGTCCATTAACCTTAGAGCTCGTGTTGTTGAGGGACATTGGCCTTAAAGGTTTTTATGCGTTTTGTGACCCATATTGTAATGGCTACTACACAGCACATTTTATGGGGGGTTATTGTCCCCCCAATAACCCCCTTTAAAAAGGGGGTTATTGTTCAATTCAACAACAAATTTCTTTTCTCTTTCCCAACAACGAGACTAAGTTGGGAAAGAAAATATCACAAGGACCATCGTGTAAAAGGGTTTGGTGTGTAGGTGGGATAGAAAGAACCTAAGAAAAGAAATGATTTCATAATGTTTTCATATTGCTGCAGACAATCAATCTGTGGAGACAATGGCAAATATTCTAGATCACTTTATTCACCAGTGCTCGATAATACAGACATGTGGAAGTGTTATGTGCAACTGTGTGCAAGTCTTGGTTTAGACTTTAGAGCATAAAACAGTGAATCATACATTTTATTTTAAAGACCCGATAACAGAAGTCCATAGTAATACAATAGAAGGTTTAAATAACGGTTTGAAAACACTAATTGTTTCGAGGAATAGTACAATGGACGCGGCTTATGAGAATTTATCGTATTTTATATGACATAGGATGCATAAAAAGAATCTTTGGAAGGGGTTTATCAATTCCTTGAAAGAAAATAAACACAATTAAATTAAAGTTTAATGTTTTGGATATTTTAGTTATCAAACAATATACCATAAAAAGAAATTTTTCCGATGTAAAAAAAGTGTTTTTTCGTTAATATTATTCCCTGACGTTTCGTTTGATACCCGATTTCGGGTGTATTATTCCCTGATATTTCGTTTACTATCCATTTTGGATGTATTTCATGCCATAGAGTTAGGGGGGGAGGGCAGTCCAACTAAAAGAAATCCTTTAGCTTTATGATTTTCAGCAAAAACCGATTAAAAATCGATTAACCGATTATCATACTAATAATAACCGAAAACTGGTTTTAAAAATAATTTCAAATTTTGCAATCACTAGTTTCGATACTGACATTTGAACGGCTTGTTTTTTTAACGACCAGTGTGTTTAGCGTCTCCAACTGATCCAGTTTCCCTGAATTATTTAATTATTCTTTTCACAGAAGACGAAGTTAAAACACTATTCCGACCATATTTTGTATGAAATTTTCGAACTGTGGCCGCCGCCAAACTTGAATTCAGGAACTCTGTTGCTGCCCTTGGGCGGTATCACAAATCTTCCTTCGTCAGGCTGGTTTGTTTTTTATGGACAGTTGAATATGTGGTCTGCATCATGTGGAAGGCCCTCACATACGGAAGAGTTGTCAACAATTTTTTGGTCAATTTTATTCATGTAGTTATTTAAGATGCGTGACCAGCCGGATCTTAACTGCGCTCGAATGGATTGCTGCACAGTAGTTTGACCTCTTTCGCAGCGACCTGTGTCACGAATATATAGATGGAATAACCATCACGTCTGCATATGACGTGATGGTTATTCCATCTGGTGGGGCAGGTAAGCTGCTTAGATAAACATTGAACAATGAAGGTGAGACAACTTCACTTTGTGGAACTCTTTGTCTAAGCACTCTCATCTTAGATTTGCAGTCACACAACTCATCGTATGTTTGACGGCCTTTTAGGTAGTAGGTGGCACAACCAGCGCTTTATCAAACCTGGCAGACTAGTGTTAAATATATCATTCAGCAGTGCAGCGTGCGACACTGTGTCGAATGCTTTGGATAAGTCGAGAGCAACTAAGGTCGAGATCGATCGATCTGTAAGATTCTTCCTTTTCTTCAGGTATACTAGGTTTCAAGATGGGGCTTATTTTAAGAATAAGATTATTCGTCTATATCTTCGATTTCACCAGTTCAAATAATGCCGCTAAAGAACTGACCTGCAACTGTACTAAGCAGCTGTTCACATAAAGAAAAAAAGTCTTGTTTATTTGTCCCAGTTGCATCATCAATAGTAATTACATTACACAGACCATTGGTGGTGTATTTCTAAACTGAGATTAAAATACATATTTTGGAAATGGTGTACGTTCAGTCAGCTAAAAGCGCCATTACAAATGCAAAGAAGTTTGGAATGATTTTATTTAAATAAGGAAGTATATGCTTCTTCTCTTTGGAAAGTCGATGGTTAAGCATAAATTAGCTGGGTGATGAGGTGCATTTGAAGCCATGTTTCTCCTTCGATAAAAAATATTTCTTAACGTCCAAAGGTTGCTCTAGTTTAAGATCGACTTCCAGTCGATAACCAAATTTGAACTACAATGGCAACTTTGAGCTCTGTCTAAAGCGACTGCTATTGTGTCTACATAACAAAGCACATGTTTAGCATTCACTACAATATTTATGTGATACGTTTATTTATGTCAGGATCTATGTCAGTTTTATGGTCTTAGCATAACTAAACCAGGTTATTTCGATTTGGCATGCGTTTGCAGGCAGTGCAGCGACTGTTAATAATTTTTCCAACTTTAAGGTAGAAATAGTTAATTATTTCTTTTTATATATATCAGGTGTTTATTTCCTTTTATAAATATCATGATATATATCAGGAAATAAATATCGTGATATATATCAATGATATATTATATATCATGCCAACCTTGGTAACTTCCCAAAAAGCGCTTGGCCTCACATTTTATAGACAAATTTGCTTTTCACGTTTATAAATGTGTTTAATTGGTTTAAACAAATAACAGTTTAAAATAACTAAAATAACATTTAACTGTACTTTTGCTGATATATAAGCTTAATCGAGAATTTAAGTTTTGCTTATTTTTATTTCGACAAATGAATTAAATTAATGATTGATATATACTTATTAATATTGTAATTCTAAATTTTATTGAATGTATATGCAGAAATCTGCATATTCATATATTGAATTAAGAGATAAGTTATCATTATCTGGTTTAGAATTATAAGTCAATAGAATTAAATTTAAATAGATATTTAATTAATTAGGATGTGTGTGAGCAATTGATCACAAATATCGAAGAGAATCATTGCAATTTTGCAATTAAAAAATTGAAAGCATGTTGTGAGTTCTCGGAATAATTCAAAATCCATTCAAATCTCGGTTGAGTTTTTTCCATTTTATTTAATTTTTTAATGATCTACAGGCTTCTTCATCGCTAGGACATGCTTAATGATTTTACATACAAATAATTACAATAATTTCAATATAGAAATAAATTTACTTAACCTTAAAAAATAGAATAAAAAACTAAAAGACGTGAATCAATTTTCTTTAGTTATACTTTCTTTTATTTAAAATATATTTTCTTTAGTGAACTATTATTCTAAACTGAATAACTAACTAAACCACATCCATTGGTTTCGTATATACAGAGATATACATTTTATATAATCTAGAAATACAATTGGTGTAGTGACCATCTCTACTTGGTAAGAATTGTATTCCAAACTCATAGATCACAGTTATTTAGTTAATGCTAGCTTAGTTAAAGTATTATAGGAACAATTTAGGAACTGTTATAGTACAAGTAAGACTAAAATATAGACTGAAATTTAATAAAACAAACAAATTTCTATCGACGGTTGAGAAAACCAACTTACGTAAGTAACTAATGATGAGGTTTCAACTTTCAAACATCATCGCCTCGATGGGGCACTTGAAATCGTGTCCAACATAAAAGGAGTTCGGATCATTGATGCTGAAAGTTGTGGGTGAGTTGAAATTCAAAGCGTGAACTTCGATTCAAAGCATGAACCTCCATGAATTACAAAAAAGTTTATTCAGAGCAACCAAAACACGAAAAGATTTTTAGATGACAATACAATGAGTTATGAATCACACAAAAAAAAAAAAGGATTTCGATTAACTGCAAAATTGACCATTAACAACACAGAAAAATGTAACAAAAATTAGCATACTTTATCATGTCATGACTGTTTTAATAAAAAACAAATATTTCGCATTCGTCCGACATCGTAGCACTGGTTGGAATTTTGTTTATGTAAAAACATTGCTGTTATTAATATAATTAATAAAAATTATTCAATTCCACCAAACCATTCCATTACTTTTATTGTAAAAAAGTTGTCTTCTCAACCCTGGATACGCGGGATACGCCGGGATACGCCGAGATACGCGGTCTCAAATTTACTATACCGATGTGGTTTTTTTTTGTTCATGAAAATTTCATTTCCAAATTACAATTTTTATAGTGATGTTTTACAGTAAACATTTTCTTTCTGAAAACTCAACATTTTTTATTTGACTACCTGTAGGTTTAAAAATGTACTAATGTTGGGTAACATAAAATAGAATGATAGATTAAAGTGCAAGAAGTCGTGTTTAAAATCAAAAGTGTACAGTAGTAGATTATATGTACACCAAGGGAGAGAAGTGTATGTTTCCTCCCGAGATGTTTGGAACCCGAGGGTGGAGTCTGAGGACTACCTATCAGCAAGGAAGATAAAATGATCTCTTCTGTGGTGTATATACTATTTTTTGCACAATCCCAATGTA
Organism: Diogma glabrata; assembly: GCA_963693315.1. Taxonomy (NCBI): domain Eukaryota; kingdom Metazoa; phylum Arthropoda; class Insecta; order Diptera; family Cylindrotomidae; genus Diogma; species Diogma glabrata. Next base: position 300,735,420 of record OY856187.1, on the reverse strand, counting down.
ATAATTATTATTTTTAAAGCTTCAACCAAATCATTTAAAGAAAACGAAAAATATAAATTTTAATTGTCATCATAGTAGGCGAATTTTGTTTATAATTGAAATTATCGGTTGTAATACCACGAGTCATTGAAATTTTTTCGAAAATTTTTTGATTTTACGAATTAAATTATTTAGCAACACTGCGAATCAAAGCGCACAATAAACCACGAGTCCGAAGGACGAGTGGTTTAAGTAGTGGTTTGATTGAGCAGTGTTGCTTAAAAATAATTTAATGAGTAAAATTGAAAAATTTTAGACAAAAATTTCAATGAAGAGTGGTATTTAATGAGATAATTTTTTTTAAATTATAATTTTATTTAAAAGATAATAATTATTAGTTTCTAAATAAAGTTTTTTCTACAAATTATTCAGCTTATAAAAAATTATGTAAAATTGCAAATAATAAAAATGTCCGTTTTCATTCATAAATGATTGCTTGTTTATGTTTATTTGTCAAACATAAATTACAAATTTATAGCATTTATGCGCCTACTAAGATAAAATTATATTCCATTTTGTTAGAAGAAAAAATGACAACAAAGAATTTTCATAACGACAAAGCAAAATTATCGACGACAAGAAGAATTGCCGACAGTTAAAGCAGAGCCTACTGTTTAAATATCATAGTTTGTATGAATGAAAAATAAAATTTCTGACAGCAAAAAAAAATTATCGTAAATATTACTGTTTCTATGAAAACCATGAAAACGTTAGTTTGTTGATTTTTACTCCCTAGGGAGAAAAAGATGCAATCCCAGTCCGCAAATGAGGGAGGGGAATTACAATTTATGTATAAATCGTGCAAAAAAAAAATTAAACTTAACTCAATCCTATTGCAAAAGGAATAGTTCATAAATTTTATTATAAACGCTGAAATCATTTTGTGTTTAGTTATAATAACAGAAATAAATAAAACAAACAATTTGGTTCAATCGCTGTTATCTCGCGCATTATCTCAGTTTAATTAATATATTGTAGTATATTTTTGTAAATGTTTTCATATGTACATATTACTAAAATAAATATTGTGACCAATGTGATGCCTAAATTGAAAATAGGATTTGATTGATATAATACGATAACAACATAATTCATTCTATTTATGTGTTCATGAAAGTCTGATAATGAAAAAAAGAGAGAAAAAAATATGTCTAGGCAACTACTATTTAGAGAAGTGTTAAACTAGGTATATAATGTTTAGAAATCTTCAAATTTGTGTATGATACTTATTAATTGATTTCTTACCTCACTTTCTTGAGCTAAAGCATTTTTGGCGATTGTTTGAAATGCAAATTCCACATTTATACCTTCTTTCGCCGATGTTTCAAAATAAGGAATATCATTTTTCGATAGACACCATTGTTGGGCTCGTTTTATTGAAATCTTAAATAAATACCAAACATCGTTATTATTTTTTTCTTAACTAATTGTTATTACAACTTACAGCTCTATTTTCCAAATCAAGTTTATTTCCCAATACAACAAATGGAAAATGTTCGGGATCTCTTGGATTTGCTTGAATTAAAAATTCATCACGCCATGAATCGAGATTTTTAAATGTATTTGGTGCTGTTACATCATATACTAAAACACAACAATCAGCTCCACGATAAAATGCAACACCCAACGACTGGAACCGTTCCTGTCCAGCAGTATCCCAAATCTTTTAATAAACAATTAATTAATAATAAGTAAAGATATTTACAATTGAATTATACTACTTTTTACCTGCATTGTTACGACACGATCGTCAACCACAACCTCTTTTGTTAGAAAATCAGCTCCTATTGTTGCTTTATATTGATTTGAGAATCTTTTATTAACATACTGATTCATTAGTGAAGTTTTTCCTACGCTACTATCACCCAATATAATAACTTTTAATAAAGCTTTCTTTCTTGTTGCCATCGTTGGTTATTTTGTGTAGAAATTTATTAACTAAAATTATAACAACAAAATATAAATTATTTTATTTTATACAAAAACATACAAATTTGTTATTATTATAATGTAGTACTCAGAAAATAAACCTTTTACGATTCTTGATTTCAAAAATTTTTTTGTTATCTCAAATGATATAAAATTTAGAAACAATTAGTATGTGTTTGTAAGTTAAATAATTTTAACTAATATTTTATTATAAGTGGAAGAGGGGTGTATTCAATTAACTATCAAACATTTTAAATCATATAATAGAAATTAGTTGAGGTTTGAATTTGAAAAAAACAAAGCTTCAATTTTAGTCCATTATTTTTTATAGTAATCTCAACCAACAAAAATAGGAAATAACTTACTTTTGCAGTTTTATTAGAAAAATATGTTTATGTTTAGGAAAATACAATTTAAAACAATAATCTTTTACTAATCAAGACGAGATTATTATTAGAATTCACTACACTGTAATTTTAAATAGACTTGAATTAGGATTTTTGTGGGCAATTGAAATCAAACATCTAAGAGAATTTGAATTTTACAAAGCATGTTAGAAAGCATGTTTTGGTTTCCTTCCTCTGAATATACTTTTCCGATCATTTACGAAAACTCTATAATCATGTTTTGTCCTCGGATTCGAACCTCCACTCGTCAGTAACACACCATCTTTTTATTAAAAAAAAGTACCACACTGATTCAAATTCAATTAGTAAACGACACGATCTAATTACGCCATCGAGGCGATGGTATTTCAACGATGAAATTGTAATATCGGCTACGTGTATATTTATTTCTCAAAGAATCTTAATTAATATTCAAATCTATTCAAAATTTCAGTCTAGTGAATTATAATTCTAAAACCAGTTAATGTACATATCCATTGCTTTAGTATATACATAAATATACATTAAAATAAAATCTAGGATATTATTATTATTACGATACTATCGTAATATTAAATCGATTTTATTTTAAAATAAAACCATTTGTGTTCTAAGGTGTAGATAGACTCATTTGTTTTGTTATTTGTTTGGAAAGACATAGGTTAATACTTCATGATATAGACGAGAAAAATAAAAATAAAAGTTCAAAACAAAATTTTTTAACAAATTTGGAAGGACACAAATAAAATGCAATAATCAATAATCCTTCTAATAGCATATGGGTTCTTTTATAACCGAACACCTTTCTGACCGACCCATTTTTGATTTGGCTGAAAATTTTTTTAGGGGTTTTTTATCGAAAACAAAGATATACGTGTTCGAAGATTTTTTTTTTTTTGGAAAATAGAGCTGTTCTAAATTTCGAGAATTTCGTGATTTTCGGCTTGAAGACTTATTTTCAAAAATTCATAACTTCGGTTTTATAGAAGATAGAAGGTTTTTCTTTTCTTTATTTGAAAGTTAAAAGATGGAATTTTTTAAAAATAAATATTTTCAACTAAAGTTATTAACAAATTCCTATTGTTATAAACAAATAAAATGTTAAAATTAAATTTTAACCATTGCCCCAACCCATTAAATTAGTTTTTAATATAATCATCGTATTCATCATTCAATTTCCTATAAAAAAAGTATTTTTTTTAATGGAGAAATGATATTTACTGTTAGAAATAAATTAATTTATCGAGCGCGGAACGACAAAAAATTCAATATATGGGTCATTCTTTTACATACCGAACAGATAAGGACAAAATGTGACTAAGACATTTTTGATTCAGCTGAAAATTTTTTTAGGGGTTCTATATAAACATTACGATATACTTGTTTGCGGATTTTTTGTTTTTTTTTTGTTTTTTAGGGAAATAGAGCGGTTCTAAATTTCAAGAATTTTGTGATTTTTGGCTTGAAGACTTGTTTTCAAAGATTTATAACTTCGGTTCTGTTAGAAATAGACACTTTTTGTCTGTTTTATTTTAAAGAATAGAGATGCAATTTAAAAAAAAGTTGTTAATTATAAAAATTGTTAACAAATTCCTATTGTTATAAACAAATAAAATTTTAAAATCAGTTTTTAGTAATTATCTAAAAAAAATAAATAGTGTTTAATGTAATCATCGTATTCTACATTTAATTTTCAATAAGAAACGTATATTTAATTAGTGGAGAAATGAGTTTTACTGTTAGAAATGAACTAATTTATCGAGCGCGAGACGATAACAAATTTTATAAATTTTTGTCGTCCGGCGCTGGAAAAATTAACTTATTTGTAACAGTAAAACTCATTTCTTCATTAATTAAATATACGTTTCTTATTGGAAATTGAACGTAGAATACGATGATTACATTAAACACTCTTTATTTTTTTTTAGATAATTATTAAACCTGATTTTAAAATTTTATAACAATAGGAATTTGTTAATAATTTTTATAATCAACAATTTTTTTTAAATTGCCTCTCTATTCTTTAAAATAAAACACACAAAAAGTGTCTATCTTTACCAGAACCGAAGTTATAAATCTTTGAAAACAAGTCTTCAAGCCCAAAATCACAAAATTCTCGAAATTTAGAACCGCTCTACTTGCCCTAAAAAAACATAAAAAACAAAAAATTCTCAAACAAGTATATCGTATGTTTATATAGAACCCCTAAAACAATTTTCAGCTGAATCAAAAATACCTTAGTCACATTTTGTCCTAATCTGTTCGGTATGTAAAAGAATGACCCATATATTGAATTTTTTGTCGTCCCGCGCTCGATAAATTAATTTATTTCTAACAGTAAATATCATTTCTCCATTTAAAAAAATACTTTTTTTTATAGGAAATTGAACGATGAATACGATGATTATATTAAAAACTAATTAAATGGGTGGGGCAATGGTTAAAATTTAATTTTAACATTTTATTTGTTTATAACATTAGGAATTTGTTAACAACTTTAGTTGAAAATATTTATTTTTAAAAAATTCCATCTTTTAACTTTCAAATAAAGAAAAGAAAAACTTTCTATGTTCTATAAAACCGAAGTTATAAATTTTTGAAAATAAGTCTTCAAGCCGGAAATCACGAAATTTAGAACAGCTCTATTTTCCAAAAAAAAAAAAATCCTCGAACACGTATACCTTTTTTTTCGATCAAAAACCCCTAAAAAAATTTCAGCCAAATCAAAAATGGGTCGGTCAGATTTTGTCCAAATCTGTTCGGTTTATAAAAGAATTACCCATATTCCTTGGTCAGTTGACGTACTGTCTTCATTTCCTCAATAATTAATTTATGGTGGCTCATTTTTTCGATCAAACAATAGCGAGTAGCGTGTCTTCTTCTTCTTTCAAAAAATAAATAAAATAAAAATTTATAACACTAAATGTTAAATAAAGAGAAATTAATAAAATTAAAATATTAAATAAAAAAATGAAATAAAATTATTTAACTGAATAGTTAGTCGCCAGTACCCCGAAGATATCACTTTAACTAGTGGTATCTCACGTTAATTCGTTTGATAGTCTACGTTAAATTGTTTTGTTAAAACCTGAGCGAACTGGCAACTTATTAAAAGTTTCAAAAAAATTCAACTATAGTTTATATGCATTAATGCTCTATATGCATTAAATACATGTGCAGAAATTCTGCACGCAGTGCTGCGTGCATATCTGCATCTAAAGTAGATGTGCAGAATTTTTATATCTTTGACGTGCAGAATTTTCGTAACAATGACAGTTCGTGTTCTTACATTATGAAATAGTTTTCTATAATTGAAATTGTCGCAATTTAAATAAAAAATGCCTTTTTAGTTAAAAGATAGAAGAAAATAATTGAATTGTTGCCTGTAAAAACGTTTATATTTAATGATAAATTTCTCTAAATTAAATTTTAAGAATACCACGTTTTCCGATAATCCTTTCCCAAAAATTTATTTATTAACAATATTAGTTTATAATTTATTTATAATTTATTTTATAATTTGTTTTAATTAAAATATTTCGTTACAAAAATAATTTCATTTTGAAAAAAATGTCATCCATTTTTATCTGAGTTATAAAAAAAATAATTCATTTTCAAAAAACATGTCAAAATCATCCATTTTTATCTGAGTTTTCAAGTAGTTTTTTTAAATTTTGGTAGGACTGCCGCTGCGCAGCGAAATTAGATTTAGAGATATCTTGCAGAATTTTTATGTACATAATTGCTCTCATATAACAACACATGTTCTAATTTCGCTGCATGCAGAATTCTGCACATGTATTTCCAGTATAATCATCATCTTTTCTTTTTTTACAGTGGATAGGAGACGTAATAAACTATTCGTAACTTTTAAATACAAAACCTAAGAACTGAGCTAGGAAACGTTTTTTACCATTAGTAAGATAATTTCAAGAATATTTTGTATCCCACATGCAATCTCAATAATCCAATATTGAATCAACTTAATCTAAAGTCTTCTAAAAAATTCTACTGCAACATAGATTTCAGAAATATAGAAAAAATTAACTTTTTTATCTGTTGCGCATCAGTGACAGCAGGCCTGCATCAGAATAGACAAACTTAACAACATAAAACTGTGATTGTATTGGTTGAAGTCAAACTGGCCCTGTTTGACAATTGGTTTTGGCGTGAAACAGAAGTTTTAAGTCTGTTGGAAAAACAATTTGGATGTTGAACTAAACGATGCAACGAAAATTTGGTAAATATAAAAACTAAGCTAATAAAATTTTAAAGAGGAGAAACTCAGAGTTTGCCTGTTTCAAATTTGGTTTAAACATTCAAAGTTTTTCAGACATAATTTTCTTTACTAAATAATTATTCAAATAATCGATTGCTTTGATGATCGATTATTTAATCTTGGTTAATCGAAGGGTTGATTATTGGCATTATTAATCGATAACAGTTTCAAGAAAAAGCCCAACTAGTGGAAAATAACATTTTCTATGCAAAGATCTGGTCGAAATAAACAAAATAGGTTACAGCTACTATCATTAGAGATTTTATTTAACGAAATTAATTCCACGGGAGTTGAATATTTCTTAATGTTTACAATACACATTATGAATCTATAGAAATGCAAAAACTATTTACTGTTGTATTTTTGTAAATTAATATGTACATACTTATTTTTTATCCAAATTACATAAATGATATAGGTAAATTTCAAACTTTCATCTATCTGATAAATTAACATTATAGCTTACTTACACAAATAATACTTTCATATATAGGCAAAATGATAAAGTACTATGTGTCGTATTCCATTTAATCCATTTTCATATACAAGGGCCAGATTATAACTTAAAGTTAGTTTTAGAAATTTTAAGGTACTAACGATTGTTGTTGACCGCTGGAATATGTTATAACATATGTGTATAAATGGTTAAATGCATATATCAAAATTTAGATAATGAAAATACAAAAAATAAATTATTACTGACCTTATTGTCGACATTGTTTCGACAGCAATTCGTATGTAATTACATATTACTGTGAGATCATCGTTGTAAAACCGTTTTATTATTATTTGTTTTGCTTCCGAGATAAAATGTTTTCATTTTAAAATATTATTGAAATTATGAGTTTTTTATCATGAGACTATTTTCATGTATTGTATCAAAATAAAATGAAAATAATCATCCGATAAGAAATATGAAGTCATGAAACTTTGACAACTGTTTTCTAGACGATAATAATTAATAGCTCACTTGTTTTGAATTCAGCAATAAAAATGTATTAAAGGTATGTTTTGACCAAAGGTTAATTTTGTAACAGAAAAACATAAAAACATTTTGTTTTGATCGTTATAATTTAATCTTTCGAGAGCTCAATCGACTTTCATTTCGTCTGGCGTATGTCATATTATAAATGTTGGCGTATGTCAAATTTTATAATGATTAGTTGTTATTCAAAATTTAAAACATACATAAAACAAAAATTTCCTTCCATCGACACCTCACCGAGAAGCAATTCGGAGTCCTAATTTAGGTCTCAACTGATGATGATGTATCGTTTATTTATTTCAGAATAATTTACGTAACATGTTAAAAAGTTAGGGTATTAATAATTGTTAGCTTCATATTATTATTATTTTAGAAATTCGCAATTATTCAGAATTTGTATCATCTGCTAGAAAGTTATAAAACAAATTATAAACAGCCGAGCTCGTAACAGATATGTATACATACCGATGGCTTCAAAGTATTTGCGTGTTACTACATTTACGAAAACTTGAGAGGAAGTGCAAAAAATCTCTCATTGCAATTCTAAGCAACTGCAGACATTAATGATTTATTTGTCTGGTTCGAGAGTGAAGTTTTTTTTCAATTACCAGTCTGGTTGAATAGCACACATACTGAAAAAGTTGACTGCCAGCTGCATTCCACGATGCGTACTATAAGTGGTACTATCAGGTCTACTCCTTTACCTTGGCTCCCTGTATTAAGAAATATCGCTCCACATGCACTCAGACGCTCACATGCGCTTATGCGTGAACATAAAAAGGTAACCAACAACATCACGTTACCCTTGCACGAATATTACGGTGACCATACTCGTTGTCGATTGAAGTCAAGAAAGCCTCCACATAAAACTGCCAGCAACCTGTTGGCAACTAATTTTAATATCTTGGATGCCTGGGACAGCTCCTGGCATCATTACAATACACTTGGGCTTTCTATTACTCACCCGACTTCTACCCAACCTGGTTTCGATTTGCCACGTCGTACCTGGACTACACTAAACCGAATAAGAACGAATCATGGACGTTGTGCTGATTCTTTCTACAAGTGGGGCATTTCAAAGTCCCCTCAATGTGACTGTGGAGCTCCACAACAAACCATAAAACACATTGCAACTGTGTGTCCGATTCGACGATACAATGGCAACATCGCAGACATCCATTTGGAAACGCCCGATGTAGTAACATGGATAGACTCACTTGATGTAAACATCTAATGTTCAAATGTACTGCCCAATGTTCAAATAATTTTACTTTTTAACTAAAGACGCGCAATCAAATTGATTGTAAGCTCATTTAATGTGTATTCATGTTTTGTTTTAGGTAGATTTTATAGAAAAATCTACCTTTTTTAAGTTTTATTTTTTAATGTATCATAAAAACCATACGCTAAATAAATAAATTACCAACCATTACTACGTTATATAGTCACCGATCAACTTCGTAATACAATACACAATTTAATTCCAACAGCTTACACGACAAAACAAACAAGGCGACATATTTGTGCCGAAGTTGCTAGAAAACGGCTACTACGTTTTTGTTAGGGTAGATCAAGTACGCATAGGACTACAAATCCCATATTAAGCTCCATTCAAAATCATACGACGTCCCCGTAAACAATTCGTCATCGATTCAAAGGCAAACAACAATCAATCTCTATCGATAGATTGAAGCCAGCGTATGGTACTTTGTGTTCTACTGATCGTATACAAGCAAGGCGAACACGCCAAACTGTTCATTCCGAACGGACAGCAAACTAAACGGAGGTTTTCATCTACGAACGGGGTACTGTATAGATTAATATTTTTAAATAATTAATCTCTGCAAACATAAAATTTGTAAGAAAATAAGTGCGTTCGATATGACGAAAAATAATTGAGTTTACAGAAAAAAAACAACAACAATTCTATAGTTTTACATTTGCATCAGATAATGCAGTTACTTCACTAGGAACAAATGGAGAGAGCTAGTGAGTAATTCAAACTTCGGATCCAGTACAAGCCTATGGCAAGTTATAAAGGGGTTCAGCCCCTAATCTCCTTCAATGATATTCCTATAGAAAATTCTAGAAAGTGCGCCTCGAAATTTAATTCACAGTTTACAGAAAAGCTAAGTAAACAAGAGAAAGAGTCTAGGTCTGAATGAAAAACAGCCATGTGCAAGAACAATCTTAGTCGCTCTTGATCTATCAAAAGCGTTTGACAGTGTCGCAGCCAGCGTTACTAAACGACATCCTAAATACCAACGTGCCTGGCATAATAAAGCGCTGACTGTGTAACTATTTGAGAGACTGTAAAAAATATGGGGATTTCAGCAACTGTAAATCTAAAATGAGAACGCTAAGAAAAGGTGTACCACAAGAGGAGTTCGTTCACCATCACTTTTCAATCTCTACCTAAGCAGTCTACCCACAGCACCAGAAGATATAACCACCATGTCATATGCAGACGATTGCACGGTGCTTGCCACAGGAAACAATCTGGAACAACTCATCAATGAACTGAACGAATACCTTAAACAGAAAACTGATACTATCATCTGAAAAGTCCACTACTATACTTATCACAACCTTAACGAAGGAGGTGAATACAAAATTAAACATCCGCATTAACAACGTGCTATTTCCTAGTCAAAAATCCAACATTGCTGGGAGTATCATTCGACCCACCCGCTCAAGTTCAATGCTCATGCACAACAGGTGAACTCAAAGATGCAAAGCACAAACAACACACTAGAAGCACTAGCTGGAAGTTCATGGGGCAAGGACAAAAACACGATTATTACAACATACAAAGCTATAGGTAAACCCATTTTAAATTACGCAGCACCCATATATATGGAAATCTCAAGTTTCTGCACTGGAAGAAGATACAAACCACACAAAACGCAGCTTTGAGAACCGCTACTGGATGCCTTATGGCTCATAGAGACCACCTACACGAAGACTGTAATATCTTACCGGTCCGTGAACACAATGAAATGCTGTCCAAACAATATACACCCAATTCTGTTTTTACACGGTAGATACGTTCCAGGAAAAGACGTGTTAAAAAAAACCGTGCATAAAAAGACATGCAGCACATAGAAAAAAAGGGGATTGGTTCCATACCCTTTATTTCTGTAAAAAATAGGTAAAATAAAATGATTTGTACAAAAAAACTATTAAGAGTCTATATAAAAGCCAAATTAAATTTTTTGTGAATGTATGCACAGTTCATTTGATAAAAAAACAAAAATTAAATCAGAGATCAGCAACAGTGCGACAATGTTGTAGGAAATCAAGATTTGATGTTAAATTTAGCCTAGAGTCTAGATCGAAATAGATGTACCACACAAGACTTGACAACAATATTCCATACATGGACGAATGTAGTACTTATAAATGTGGAGTAAATTATACGGAATGAAATATTTTTACCATCTATTTAGGATGCTATTTGTTCGTCATAGATACTAATGGAAGTATCATTGGGGAACTCGGTCTATGATATGAAAACAATCAATAGCTGTTTTTTTGGTGGAATCAGAATTGAATAAATTTTTCCCAATCGGCGACTTTTTCTCGGTCCTCGGTCCTTTTCTCCTTCAAGGTCCTCGTTTACATTTATAACAACGTTTCTCCGGGCGAGATTTATTTTTTCATTCATTTTACCTTTGAAGATAGGGGAACGAATGACCTGTGCAATGTACTGTATGTCATCTGCAAAACTATTTGTCGTGTTACTGATAATTTTCAACAGGTCATTGATATAAATTAAAAATAGAGTGGGGAATAAAACTGAGCCTTGGAGAATACCAGTAATAATTAATTTAGACTCAGAAGAAAAACTATCGATGGATACCGAAATGTTTTGATCGGTAAGGCATTTTTGAATATGCTTTACGTCTACATGAAGTTGGCATGCCAGATTCGATCATATGCTTTTCAGATGTTTAAGCGAAATCGTACGTTTCACAAGCTCAATCAAACATGCTGTTCCAACGACATACATATAATTTGAAATATTAGTTTTTTTGGGAAATGGCTAGTGTAGGCACAGCCAGTTCAAAAAAGGTCCGAAAACGGATACAACAAATTACAAACCCATATCAAACTAATCGAATGTAGCTAAAATATTTGAAAAAAACATTAATTTTAAAAATATGAGGTTCTTTGTTAACTGGTCAAAAATACTTAAAGACAATGCGGTTTTCGCCGAAAGACGATCGCCCTGCATGGATTATTGTGGTCACATATGGAGTGTACCATACAGGTCTTGATTGAATCTATACAACAGAGGGCTGTTAAATTGATCAGCAATTCAAATCTTACTAATGAGCTTGATTCCTGGTATGTCGCTGATTTGACGGTATTTTACATTATGGATAAACGGGCTTCTATCTAAATCAAATCGATTTTACCTAAGCCTGCAAACTTGACACGTTACACCAGAGTATCAATAAGAGTATAATAAGATAAAATAATTTTCTTCCTCCAAACTTTAAGATTAGCGTTAAAAAATCTTCAAAGAAAATTGATCAACTGTACATACATACTTCTAGGAATAGAAGTTGAAAACAATATGAAATGAAATTCTCATATTTTTAACCTAGCTAAGAACGCTGTTCAAAAATTTAGGTCTTTGGAACGATTTCGTAAGTTTTTCGATAGCGAACAGTTTCTTTTAATATATAAATCATTTATACTCCCTACATGGAGTATTGTTCTCACATATAGGGTGTATCTGATTTTAGTAGTTTGAAGTAAATTGAGTTTGTTCAACGCAAAACTGTTAAACTATTTAGCAACTCAACTCTTATTAATGAGTTAAATTCCTTGCAACACAGGAGAAATGTTGCTGATCTGAGAATTGTCTATTAATACATTGTGGATGAACAAACTTCGACTGAGATAAAATCAATTTTACCTGAACTAGCAACCTATCGCGTAACACCAGAGTAAATTTTGTAGCCCATCCTTTTACACTTCATATAAAAAGGTTCAGAAGTGTTGCTTTTCAGCGTGATTTTTTCAGCAGAGTCTCTCATCTATGGAATGTCTCACCAGCCAGGGTTTTCCCTGATACCTTTAATCCTCAAAATTTTAAAGATAACGTTCATAAACTTCTTAATGAAATTTAGTTTATTCAAACTTAATCCTAATCCCTAGTTGAACATGGTATCTTCAGATATTAAGAGACGTTAATTTATTATAATTAACACTAAACATGCCTAACTTTGTATATAAAAAAAAATACGAATTTTCTTCGAAATTTAAACCGTGCTATTTCAAATAAAACCGTGTAAAAACGAATTTAAATTTTTTTTCTAGACCGTGTTATTTCAAAACCGTCTAAAAAAAGACCGTGTAAAAACAGAATTGGGTGTATATGGGTCTGCCACAAACATCCATGCAATAAAATCCTATTAATGGCCTCACCACCTAGCGCCATACGAGCTCTTTCAAACTGAAGTTAGAGAGGATTCAGACACCATTAATATTGATGAGCTTAGAGAAGTGGCATAAAAAGGCTTCACACCAAGGCTGTGGAATATACTATAAACAACTACATACATGTATAATCGAATCCTCAATGAAAAACCACCACAAATCGCCGCAGAAGAAAACCAATTACCTCGCAGCACTAGATGTATTCTAGCGCAACTAAGATCCGGACGAATACTGAACAACTACATGAACAGAATTGACCCCCAAATTATTGACAAGTGTTTCGCATGTGAAGGCACACCGAATGCTGTTAACCACCTATTTGCCTGTTCAAAGAATGCGACGGACCTGACGAAGAAAGATCTGTGGTACCGTCCCAAGGCTGTAGTAGAGTTTCTGAAACTGGAAACGGGATTGAACGAGTAGCACTTAATCAACGTCGCTACAACAACAACCACTTTTCCCCTGAAAATTGGAAAGCTGCTGGACAACTATATTCAGGATGTATGCCTTAAGCAAAACCTTTTTAACTAATGCCAACATGCATACCAAACCGGAAAATCTACGGCAACAGCATTGCATAAAGGCGTGAAAGAGATTGATAACACACTGAAGAAATATAAGGAGGCACTTGCATGCACATTTATGGACATAGAAGAAGCCTTTGAAATTTGACCATTTCCAAGCTATTGCTGTAATGGCCTCTAAGAAAAATTTGAACACGCATATTTTAAAGTGGATCATCAACATGCTACAGAGTCGAAAAACCGTCGCTACACTAGGAAATACATCAGTAAATGTCAGGACTTCTAGAGAATGTCCCCAGAGCAGAGAGGGATAGTCTCTCTTTTGCTATGGCTGATATTCTAAATAAGCTGGAAAATTCTGGCTTTACCACTTCACTACGCCGACGATATATTGCAGTACTGGTGAGAGGTAAACATGAATCTACTGTCGGTTAACGAACCCAGGCAGCCTTGGACCTCGTGATAAATTGGTTCAACGAGCTGGGACTGCCTGTTAATACGCAAAAAACTAGTATCCTAGTCTTTAATAACAGATGGAGTTCTAATTTCAATCTTCCTGGGTTTAACGGCGAACGGATACAGATAGTTAAAGAGATTAAGTAGTTTGGGGTAATCCTCGATAGCAAGCTTACCTAAACCATATCTCGGACAAAGCAAACCAGACTTTCTTCGCTTACAGAAATTTGTTTGGAAAAACCTTGGGATTAAACCCCAAAATGATATTTTGGTTACATCAGAGTATAAAACCCATACTGTCATACGCAGCTTTGGTTTGGTGACACAAAACAAACCAAATATCTGCTCATACAGCGCTCACAAAAATACAGAAACGTGTGTGCCACAACTGCTTTTAGCACCACACCAACATCTGCAATGGAGATTCTTCTCCTATTTCCTCCATTGTACTTATACATCCTGCCGCAATATCTAGTGCTCACAGGCTGCAACTAGTTGAAACTGTCAAACCTTGTAGCCTGACCGAACCTTTCGGCACTGCAGAACGAAGTGGAGACCTACCACATTTCGGACAGTATGCCAAATATCACTGATCTAGATAGAAGGTTTGTTGTCAAAATAAGGGCCAGGGAACGTATCGAGAGCTACTTACAAGCAGTACCACCATATAATACCAGCATCTGGTACACAGATGGATCCCGAACCAACGAAGACAATTGTGCAGGAGTGTTTGGTCACTGTGCTAAACGGGCGTTAGCACTGGGTATCTCTGCAGCAGTACTTCGAGCCGAAATTTTTTCCATCAACTACTACGCAATGCTGTGTGCGAATAGAATACAGAGAAAGAGAATACAGCAAGACAGATATATACTTTATTGCAGATAGTCAGAACCCAGATGGAATGGGAGCTACCCAAATTTATAAAAAATTGCAGAAACTAACTGCCTTACACTTGTGTAGTACATGGTCAAACAGGAGTACACGGTAATGTAGTGGCAGACTTGTTAGCCAAGAAGGACGTCACTACAAAGATTATTGGTCCAGAACCGTACTTTGGACTAACCCAGAGTTCGCTCAAACGCGTTATCTAAAGTTGGGAACAGGAACAAAATAAACAACTATGGGGTATGCGTGAAGGCCTCAAAAAAGATTCAAGGCAACTTCGCCGTCTCCTGTTAAAACAATCGATCTTGAGAGTCTCTGAAGATCTTAAGCCTTAACATGCTACGAGACAGGGCACGGTCCGATAAATCACCACCTTAACAATTTAGGGCTTGCTGCCTTTGACAAACGCAGATTCTGCAACTCGGAAATACCATGGAACTCATTATCTGCAACAGCTCTGAATTTGCATGGCGCAGATACAATTAACTCGGTCAAGGGAGACCACATAAAAAAATGGATTGAATATTAAAGCACCAAAACGTATATTTGGGACTTCATATTAGATTTTGTTGGACATATTATATCTAACGAAGGAATTACACCATCGCAATCCAGAGTTGGTTATTTTTAATTTTACCGTGGCCTTAATCTATTAGACAGCTACTATCGGCAAATTAAATTATCTTCGAAGTTTTTCCATGATTTCCCTTTCAAATGTCATTGGTTTTTATGCTGACGATGTAACTGTTTCTGCTTAAAACATTACCGAAACCATTCAATTCGTTCCCTTCTCAATAATGAAATTTCAACAAAAATATTTGTTTTTCAAGACAGCCAAATTTGCTCTTAGAAACAAACGTAGATTATTTAATATTTAAAAACATAACAAAACATCAGATAATCGAAAACGAAAAATCAGAAATTGAGCGAATAGAAAGCGGCAAAACTTTCGACTATGTCCATTTCTGACAAAAGTTTTTACAATGCCATTAATTCTTTAAATTCTGGCACCTATCCCTTTTATTATTGACGATTATTTAATCGACTAACTTAGCAAGAAAAGCCACATAGTTCGCTTGAACTCGACCATTTTGGAAACTCCTAAAGAAATTCCTCAAATTCAGTCTTCAGAAGTTAATATGAAAGAACTTTTTAACCAAGCCCAAAATTGTTGTAGAACGTTTTTTTTGCCGTATATGTTCCATATAAGAACGTAGGCTGTCAACAAGTGTTCCTCACCTGTATTAATTTCATCGATTCACTAAATTTTATGGTCGAGTTTTACTTGAAGACTTAAGTTTCGATTAGTTTTAATATGGGTGATCAGCCTTCACGCTTTGCTCTAGATGGGAGTCGAACCCGAGTCCTCCGAGTTCGAAGTCTAACGTGCTACCACAAGGCTACTCAACATGAAAAACTTTTAAGAGGGCTAAATATCAACAAAGTCTCCGATTTGGAGAAAATTTCTGATTTTCTTCTAAAACATTTTCAAAAGATCTAACACCCACCCACTCTTACCAATATTTTTTACAACTCCTACAAATCTGGAATTTTTCCTTCGTGCTTGATGTTGGAAAAAAGTCATCTGATAGCCAACACGGCTTTCGAAACATAAGATCAGCAACCGAAATATCTCTCGGCGATTGCTAAACCGCTTTTCTGGCCTACTGGGGTACTAGTTAAGCCATTTGTATTCCGTGGACGCCAGAAAAGGCGAGGTGTACCGCTTACTCGGAGTGATGTCACGCAGTCATCCACTCAAGACCAAGCTCAACATCCTGATGCTCAGAGTCACATTCAACAGCAACCATACTCTCAGGATTCTCAACTGGGTTCATCATCGCTTAATTCCTGCTCTCATCATTGCACTCAGCAACCTTTATAGCAAGACAACTTGCTAGTCAACGTTCCTGGTTTTGATCTTATTAATTCTTGCTTAGATAATAATAATAATATATTTAATTCTTGCTCAGATAATAATAATAATGTATTTAATGCTCCTTCCTCAGATGTGGTACCTGGCTTGGCTCCGTGTGCTCCCCGGGTCGATGCTGCGTCTCGGTCTGATTCATCTGCTAATGTAGTATCTGCATTCCAGCGTGGTGGGGGTTCC
This sequence comes from Diogma glabrata, assembly GCA_963693315.1. Taxonomy (NCBI): domain Eukaryota; kingdom Metazoa; phylum Arthropoda; class Insecta; order Diptera; family Cylindrotomidae; genus Diogma; species Diogma glabrata. The sequence continues at coordinate 300,718,373 of OY856187.1, read as the reverse complement.
TCTAGGTTCTCATTGTGCTGTGGTCACATGAACGTGCGTAGTTTGGACACTTTTTTTTTTTTTTTTTAATAAAAAGTGTTGTGTAGTAGGAATTACAAAATGTGTCACAACAACACATAGATACCTTTTAAGACCCAGGTCCCACAACATCATGCGTCTTAAGGTATAGGTGGACGCTTTTTTTTAAATCTTTGTGGATTGAAGGCACTCGAGACTATTGATTCGGGCAAAGCATTCCATTTGTACGATATACGTACAAAGAAATCCCTTTGCATTCTATTACTATGACAGTGAGTAATCTCGACAGTCCGACCACCTGCACAAACCGATTGACGAGTCAAACGGGGAAAAACATATGTCTGAGGCATTATGGACCTGATTTCCTGACGATATTTATAAAAAACAACGAGATCAGCAACAGTGCGACGATGTTGTAGGGAATCAAGATCTAATGTTAAATCTCGATCACCAACAATTCGTATAGCACGCTTTTGAACAGAGTCCAAAAGAGCTAGGATAGTAACAGATGCAGCGCCCCAAAATTGACAACAATACTCCATACAGGGACGAATATAGGACTTATAAATGTGGAGCAATTGATGCGAAGTAAAATATTTTTTACATCTATTGAGGAGGCCGAGTTTTCTTGACGCGCTCTTTGCCATGGCCATTATATGATCGTTCCAGAGTAAGTCATTGGATATTGTGACTCCCAATGAACGAATGCTTTCACATTCGTCTATTTGGTCGTCACACATATTAATTGAAATATCCTTAGGAAACTCGGTCTTTGATCTGGAAACAATCAATAGCTGTGTTTTGGTGGAATTAAAATTGACCAAATTTTTGTCACCCCAATCGGCGACTTTTTTTAGATCCTCGTTTACATTTCTGGCAGCGTCTCTCCGGGCGGGATTTATTCGTTCATGCATTTTACCTTTTGAGTCGAATGACTTGTGCAGTGTACTATCATCTGCAAAACTATTTATTGAGTTACTGGTGATTTTCAACAGTTCGTTGATATAAATTAGGAATAAAGTGGGAGATAAAACTGAGCCTTGGGGTACACCAGCGTTAATTAATTTGGACTCAGAAGAGAAGCCATCTATAGATACCTAGATGTATCGGTTAGACAGAAAATTTTGAATCAACTTCACGACTGCGGGATGAAAACCGTACGCAACGAGCTTGTTGATCAAGTTGGTATGCCAGATTCGATCAAATGCTTTTGAGATGTCTAATGCGGTTACGTTCGTTTCACCACCTTTATCAAGTATGCTATTCCAAAGATGTGCTACATAGTTCAATAGATCGGTTGTTGATCTTTTGTTTCTAAAACCGTATTGGCTGTCAGATATCAAATGGTTTACCTCCAAAAATTTGGATATGTGTGAATTAATATATTGCTCACAGGACTGGGAGTAAGGCTATTGGTCTATAATTTGAAATATCACATATCGTTCCTTTTTTTGGGACAGGTTGGACATTGGCAAACTTCCAGCAGGATGGAAAAATACCAGATTTATAGGATTTATAAAATATTTTGGTGAGAGTTGGTGCAAGTTCTTTTGAAAATGTTTTTAGAATAACAGGAGGAATGTTGTCCAGACCGGAGGCTTTGTTATTGTTTAACCCCCTTAAAAGTTTTTCGACAATTTTGGGTTTGAAATGTAATTGTTTCATATTGACTCCTGAAGACTGGATTTGGGGAATTTCTTTAGGAGTTTCTAAAACTGTCGAATTTGAAGCAAAGCGTTCCGCGAACAATGTAGCTTTCCTTGCAGGGTCAGTGACGATTGAGTCACCATCGATGATAGGGGGGATAGAAGATTTAGTACCAGAATTTAAAGAATTAATGGCACTGTAAAAACTTTTGACAGAAATTGACATACTCGAAAGTTTTGCCGCTTTCGCTCTGTCAATATCTGCCTTTTCGTTTTCAATTATCTGGTTTGATATTTTGTTGGCCTTTAAATATTGGGATCGATTAACAGAATTCTTTTTAGGAATCCAAATATTAAATAGTCTACGTTTGTTTCTAAGAGCCAATTTGGCTGCCTTCGAAAACAAATAGTTTTGTTGGGGTTTCATTATTGAAAAGGGAACGAATTTGTTAATACCGAATTGAATGGTTTCAGTAAAGTTTAGAGCAGAAATATTTACATCGTCAGTATAAAAACAATGACGATCAAAAGTGAAACCTTGAAAAAAACTTCGGAGACCAATCGTGTCCATTTTTGAAAAGTGAAATATTTTACGGGGTTTGGGAACTCTAGTTTGTAGTAAATCAGTTTTGATAACTGATGTGATTAGATAATGGTCAGAATTTCCAATACTACCCTTATCGACATCGACACTCGTAATATCTGACATAGATGTTAGATAGAGGTCTAGGAGAAAACTATTGTCACCGCCATTACGAGGAGTGAAAGTTGGGTTTTTTACAATCTGCGTCAGGTCGTGCGATGCGGCAAATATTTCTGCCTGCCTTCCATTGTTGTCGTCGTCGGTCGTTTTGGAGAATTCTAACCACGAACCACTTTGACGACATTTTATTTCAAATTGGTACGTATAATTTTGATATATTTTGTATTACGTTTCGAAAGTTTCTTAAAACGAAACGAAAGTTTCTTAAAACCGAGCATTCCAACTAAATTAGTTGATATCCAGGGATACAGGTTCTTTCGGCATGATCGAGTTGGTATGCAGTGTGGCAGGGTTGGAATATACTCTCGCCTGCATTTAAAGATGCGAGTTATTGTCAAATCTGTCTCCGGTGCAAAGCTTGAGTACCTTGCTGTTGAAGCTAGGTTGTCCTCTGGGAATATCTGTATAGTTGTCATTTATAAACCACCACCGTATATCTTAACTGACATTTCTGACCTGAGTAATGTTCTTTCTCCTTTTTCATCTGACTTTAAGCATGTAATAGTTACGGGAGATTTTAACATGGACATGCTTGTCTCCTTAAATCCTTTATCTATGCTATTGGATTCTATTGGTCTTTGGTCTGTCCCATTCTCCGCAACGAGCGGTCCACGGCTTTTTGATCTTTTATAGTTTTTGCTGCTGAGAGGGATAGGATTCAGGGAGCAGGGCAGGCACAAATTCCTTGGATATCGGATCATGATCTAGTGTACATAACCTACAGCCATCGGGTTTCCAAAGTTCCCCCTGAGCACATTTCAATCAAAGACATGTATAGTACTAAAATTGAAAATATATTTCATGCTGCATTGAGTCTTGATTGGGGCATGTTCTCTAATAACCTTGATCCTGGACTATTGGTTGATACAATTGAGGAAAGGCTGATTAGTCTTTTTGATGAGCATGTTCCAACTAAGCTCATTCTTAAGAAAAATAAAACGATACCTTGGCTTAATACTGCTATCTTGAGTGGAATTAAAACCAGAGATTTATCGTTCCTGAATATGCGAAACAGTCGTAGTTCTGCAGCGCAAGAGACATATCGCGTTCTTCGTAATCGAGTAAACAATTTGATTCGCTCATCCAAGCAACGTTATTACTTTAGAAACATCGATAAAGACGCGTCGTCCAAATGGAAAAGACTGCGTGATATTGGGCTGGTTAACAGTAACGAGGGGGCGGAGTTTATTGAACAGCTATCGCTAGATTCAATTAATGAGCCCTTTACTAAAGTTGATGCGACTTATATTATTGTTCCTTTAGCTGATCCTGCATCTTCTGCTGAATTAGCGCAGAACAATTCATTTAGTTTCTCGTGCGTTTTTCAGGATGAAGTAACTCTCGCAATAAGTTCCATAACTTCTAATGCAGTTGGTGTTGATGGTATTTCCATTAGATTTCTAAAAATGGAGCTGCCTGTATTTTTGCCGCATATAATCGATCTCTTCAACGTACTAATTACCACCTCATACTTCCCTGATAACTGGAAAATTGCTTCGGTTATTCCAATATCAAAAAACTCCACACCAAGCTCATTAAGGGACCTTCGCCCAATTAGTTAGCATATTGCCTGTATTATCGAAAGCTTTTGAGAAGTTGCTGTACGGACAAATATTACATCAACTCCAAAGCAAAAGTCTCCTTAATGATTTGCAGTCTGGGTTTAGGACGTCTCACAGTACTGCTCTTTTGAAACTTACTGATGATATTGGTAGGGGACTAAATGATCCGGCTACTTTTGCAGTAGTTGTTCTGCTGGATTTTTCTAATGCTTTCGGTATGATTAGTCCTTTTCTTCTCATCCAAAAGCTCTACCTTTTTTATGGATTTAGTACTGCGGCTATTAAATTGATTTTCGCATATTTGGTTGAACGGTCGCAAATAGTCAGCTTCAATGGGAAATCCTCCAGGATGTTTCGTTTGGAGCTTGGTGTACCTCAGGGCTCAATTTTGGGTCCTTTAATATTTTCTATTTTTATAAACGATCTACCACTGGTTGTTAGCTCCCTAATGTACCAACTTTATGCTGATGATTGTCATGTCTATATATGTGGCAAACTCTTGGAAATACGTGAGATATTTGCTATTGTTAACAGGGATTTGGAACTTATACATCAATGGACTTCTCAGAATGGTCTTTTACTTAATCCTAGTAAGACTCAAGTATTATTCATAACTAAAACAATGAGTAATATTGAACTCCCTCCGCTTTTTCTTGGTGGCGCTCAGCTCGTGGTTGACAGAACTGTTAAAAATCTGGGTCTTATCATGTATTGTTCCTTAACGTGGTCGGATCACGTATCTGAGGTCTGCAGAAAGGTCAATTTTGCTCTGTGCCGTTTGAAGTTGTTAAGTAACATAACCCCAGTGCGGCTTCGGTTACAACTTGTAAGAAGCTTGATAATTCCGTACTTCAATTACTGTGAGGTTATAATATATAATCTTGATTCTGATTCCAAGCGTAGACTTCAAGTTGCATTCAACTCGTGTCTCAGATACATATACGCTCTGAGAAAATATCATCATGTCTCTGAATATTCCAATATTTTTATTTCCGTATTGCGATCTTTATTTTTAAACTTTTAAAATTGAAAACACCTAGTTACTTATATGATAAAATAGCATTCTCTCAATCAGACCGTACGCGGCATCTCTTTGTTCCCTTCAATGTTTGAAAACAATATAGTGGCTCGTTGTTTGTTATTGGCATCTCGAGGGTTTGGAACATGTTACCTTCGAATATTCGCGAGCTTGGTACCATTCGTAGTTTTAAAAAAGAGAGCTTTGTTTTTGTAATTAACAACCTATAATTTCTAAATATGTGTAAGAAAACTATTTGTGTGGATGAGCTGCGCTCGTTTGTGTGGCTGTGGTGTATGTTTGGATGAGTTCTCGGCGTGCTGGAGTGCTGATGTTCTGTTGGCGGAGGGGTCGGTTTTGGACGCGCTGTTGGCCTGGAGGGCGCTCGAAGCTAGACTAGGTATTTATATCTTTTTAGTATGTATATTCTTGTATATATTCTTATTTTATTACTATTTTTGAAATTCTGTTTTTTCTTTTCTTTTTTAGTTTGTTATTTTTATTTTAATGTAAGTCATTTATAAGTGATTTTTTTTTTGTATTTTTACTTATGTGATTTTGATTAATGTATTTAAAACCAGACACTTTGAAAATTGTTATACGATTAAGTCTGCTAACATGATAAATAAATAATAAATAAAACTATGTAGCCCATCGTTGGAAGATCATACTTGCCAAAGGGGATGAGAAGTACGTTATTGCTTTGTCAGACAGACATCTCAAAAGCAGGAGGCTTGCCAGAAGGCTTTTCTTCTGAGTTTAAATTTATTAACACTGGTGTACCTCAAGGTTCATTTTTATCTCGCACTCTTCCTGGAATTATTGAAAAGTTAACCTTCACGTCAGGGCACATCAAATAGTGTAAACCTACTATGTATATATCTAGAAACAGTATATCAAATATACCTATGGGAGTTCTTAATCCATTTGGGTAAATACCAATTTTTTTTTGACAATTCGATTAGAATGAAAACAAACAAAATATAAAAATTTATTAAATTTGTTTACGTATTTTTTCAAATTGATTATTTATTTGGCAACTACTATGGATTCGTCACCATTAAGATCTTACTAGATGGTAAAAAGCCAAACCAGTTTAATTCACCAACGATTAGGTTTTTATATCTTGTAAATAGTTAATCGTAAACGTCATATCTCATAAACGATATTACGAATCGAGTTTCATGGTTCGTCATAACATATGAAGGTCAGGTATTTTGGAATTTGAATTGCTGTCGTTGTTGACAAAGGAAATAAATATTACATTCTAAAATATGCAAATAAGTATATCACTATAGTATTTTATCATTATTCCATGACACATATCTCAGAATTAGTAATTGCGTTTAACCAGAAATGACGATAAAGATATTTAAATTAAATTAACAGAGTTATTCTCCAATCTCAAGAATTTTCAATTTGGTAATAACAAACTTCCGCAATACATAAATAATGCATCGATTAATATTTTTTTGAACATTTTCTATAGTCGCCTAAAAAAACAGATTTACAACTAATTACGTATTATTTTAAACAAAATATTTATAAAACTAACACAACTTTACAATTAAAAACAAAAGTTTGAAATAATTTGATAAAATATTGGTTAAAAAATCAAAAGGAAAACAAGATAATTTATATAAATCAGTTATTAGTAATATTAAGTAATAATAACAAAATTAAATTATTTTTAATTAAATAAAAAGATTAAACGTCATATGAAAAACTAACACAATGGGATTATATCGTATTTTAGACAAAGCAAATTTTATTATTTTGGTTAAATATGCTGGTTTAGAATGCTTTTTATAGAAACAAATTGTTTATTTAATTACCTTAATCTATTAAATTATAAAACAAGTTACAGAAATATATTTTAATAAGTTTTATTTTCTTAATTTCTTTTTTTTTGTTGAGAATTTTTAACCACTTTTCGTTTACTTGACACAATAATTAAAATGGCGATTTTACGTGACAGCTGTCTAATGTTCGAATGCGTCATTTAAACGATATTTTCGAGTGTGAACGTTTTCTCTTTGTATTTAAATCGACAAATATAAGATAGATTATTAAAGTTACAAACCATACTGGGCTTTGAAGTTACCTTTATTTTTTTAATTCAGATGACATTTTATATTAGCAGCTTTTTATCGTTTATAGACAAGACTGTTAAACGAAAATAAAGTAAAACCAATTCTGAGAGGGCATTTTACGTAAAAGTAAACATATTTAAATAAAAAATGTTAAGTCTGCTTTCCAATGAATTCTTTATTTAAATAATAAAATAATAAACGCCTTATTCTTGGTGAATTGTGTTAAATTTCTCTAAATACGTATTTCGATAGCTATGCTTTCATCTACAATAACAGTTCATCAACAGTTTTTTAGATAATATTATCGATGAAAGCATAGCTTTCTAAATACGTATCTAGTGAACTCAATTTAACAAGAATAAGGCGTTACTTCGGTCTGAAAGACCTAAGTAAAATGAAAGACCTAAGTGAAATTCTTACCCCTACTTTTTTTGGCATTTCTCGACGTTTTAGGACCTACTGATTCTAAAAAAGCAAAAAAAGTGTATGTCTGTCTGTATTACCTACGCTGCAGGGAAAACCGCTGGAGGGATTTCAAAAATTTCTAAAAGCAGGTATACACAAGGGACAGGCCCGAAAGGACGCTGTGTTCGATAACTGTACCGGAAGTGTGTCAAAAAAATCATTATGTGTGTCAAAAATAGCAAATTTTCATATTTTTGGCTTAAAAAACGTTCATTTTAAGTGATTACGAGTAGGAACATTAAATTTGGAGAAATCTTGACGGTCGGGATTGGTATGTGAGATCAAAAACTAGATTATTGCATTATAAGTTTGTCAAAAAAATGTTGTCAAGTGTGTCAAAAGAAAGATTTTTATTTATTTTTTTACCCAATGTTTTGGAAAAAAATAAAATTGTTTGTTTGAAATGAAATTTTATTATTATTATTGAGAATTATGGCATTATAAGTTTGTCAAAAAAATGTTGTCAAGTGTGTCAAAAGATTTTCATTTAGTTTTTTACCCAATTTTTTGGAAAAAAAAATTGTTTGTTTGAAATAAAATTTTATTATTATTACTGAGAATTATGGCATTATAAGTTTGTCAAAAAGTGTTGTCAAGTGTGTCAAAAGAAAGGTTTTTATTTATTTTTTACCCAATTTTTTTAGAAAAAAATAAAATTAATAGTTTGTATTAAATGATATTTTATTATTATTACATATAGAGAATTATGGCATTATATGTTTGTCAAAAAAAAATGTCAAGTGTGTCAAAAAATGATTTCATTTATTTTTTTAGCCATTTTTTTGGAAAAAAAATGTAGCTGTTTTTATGACGTAAATGTAATTGAGAATGAAATTGGACATGGAAATTTTTGAATTTGTTTTAGTTTATGAAATATTTTTGGAATTTTGAAAAAAGTTTGTATTTTTGATTTTGTAATAATTTTTGGAATATTTTTAGAATTTAGGAAAAAGTTTAAATTTTTAAGAATTTTTGAAATATTATTGGAATTTAGAAAAAGTTTAAATATTTGATTTTATTCTAATTTTTGGAATATTTTTGGAATTTTGAAAAAGTTTCATTTTATTTAATTTAACAATATTTTTGGAATTTTGATTATAATTTTCCTGCAACGTATTGATGTTTCGTGTTAGTTTTGTAATAAATTTTTAAACAGAGATAAAAAATACTTGTACTTTAACAAAGAGTTATGTTTGATATACATCGCTGCCCAAAACTAAAAACCGTGTCCTCATAAAAGTTTTTTGCCGAAAACCATATACAAATCCTTAACCCAGACCAAAATCTTGATATCTCAGAGCTGTGAGATTTCAGCCCCTCCTTATTTTATTATTTAAATTAGAATATCTTTACAGTTTAAATGCCTTTTGTAAAACCATATTGGAAGTTGATGGCATTGGAACAGAAATATTTGATGTTGTATCCACAGAATTTGAATTTGATTTGAAAGTAGATGGCATTGAAACAGAAATGTTTGATGTTGTATCCACAGAATTTGAATTTGATGTTGACATTAAATTTTCTGAATCATTTATTTCATGGTTTTCGATAGACTGAAGTATTTTAATTATATTAATAATTTGTTAATATATTAATTTGTTTGTTTAACATTGAGTTATCAAGATAGCTTTCCGCTACTGTGGAAGACTTCCAACCACCGTGTCTTTTAAGTGTCAACAAATCTCCACCAGCATCTACAAGCAGAGTTGCTGACGACCTGCGGAAGCAGTGACCTGTATATTTATCTGGATTAGATAGCTTCAGAAATTTGGCGATTTCCTTAGGAATACTGCCAATTTTGTTTATACCAGTCACTTGTCTGGCACATTTACCATTTTGGTATTCAAGAAAAAATTGAGTAATAGATGCATCATTAACATTTTGACGGATCTGTATATATTTTTTACATATGTTGTAAAAGGTGCCAGAAACAATAAATGATCGATCTACTTTAGTTTTTGTATCAATAATTTTGAAAACTAATGTGTTTCCGGTATCTTCTATGTTAGCCAGTTTTATATTTTTTAATTCTTGTCTACGACAAGCACCGCTAATCCCACAAATCAGTATAACCTAAAATTAACAATAAAAAATATTATTTACTAAAAGACCGGATATTTAATTAAAATGTGCATACCTTAGTTAGCAGATAATCTCTATCTGGTGCATTTACAATAAAGCTGTTGATCTCTTCAGGACTTAAAACTTTGGACTTGATTCCTTTATATCCATCGGATTGTCGTTTTAAGTATCCCTTTAGTTTTGAAAAGTTGGCTATATTTACATCATTTTTTACCGTCATCATAGACCTCAACATCGAATAGGTGGCCCATAGCGATGGTGGTTTAAACTTTTTGGAAATTTCACCAAAATAGGCGAGAAGAACATTTTCAGAAAATGAATTTATATTATTTTCTCTACGCCAATTCATAAATTGCTCATAAGCTTTCTCATAACGCAATTTCGATTTTTCTGGTAGGATTTTTTCCACTATTCCCTCAGCTAGCAGTGTTATTTGTAATGGTGTGCTGTCCAATTCAGACATATCGGAGTCAGAAATCATTTTTTAGAAAGTTTTATATCGTAAATTCGTAAATCAAACTTATATTATTGGTATATTATTCATTTAAATGTTTGACAGATAATAATACAAAGCCTACTACAATTGGTAGATTGTTTTCATTTAATTTATAATAAGTAGTTAAATTTTCAAGTAGGTATATGCAGAAATGTGCATTATAAAAATGTCGTAGAAAAAGTATATAACAAATCTCGAGTTGTAAAGCATTTTCCATGCTCGTGAAGATACTGCACTCGACGCTACGCGTCTCGTGCGCAAAATTTTCCCTCGCATGTAAAATGCTATTTACAACTCTAGATATGTAATATACTATTTTGCAATTCCGAATCACAATTCAACCTATTTCGATATTGTCAACAATATCAAAAAATGAGATTTTTCCGCACTGTTTTATTTTTCCGCACTGTTTTATTTTTCATAGAAAATTGTCTCAATGCTAAGTTGATAATAGAAATGTTTACTTTTATCTGCGCAATGCTTACAGTTTTTTATAAAAAATATATATGGAAATTCATTTTTTTGTCATACCTAATTAATAAGAGTTTACATCACCTATCAAATTTAAAAAGTATGATGGTGAAAATGGCTAGCAAATTGTATACGTAGCAAATTAGATACTGGTGTAAAGTTAGTGCAAACATATCAAATTTTTCAATAAAAAATCGTAGAAAAAAATCTATTTGGAATCTAAATTTTTTTCTTCAGGAGATGATATTCTCATATATTATCAGCAAGACTTGTGAAAAAAGTAAAAACAAAGTGCAATTTTGATATATGAACTTTTCAGTAAAAGAGTACCAGTGAGTACTATTGAACAATTTTTACTAGGGCAGTTTACTAATACAATTTACAAAAAAAATATTAAACAACTACAGATAAGCAAAACATATTAAGGTATTGTAGTCCAGTCATTTTAGCGATTAACCTCGGAATGAGAGATTAAGCTGAATTTTTGTATATACCTTCATTTTGGCGTTGTAAACAGTGGCGGATTATGCCTTTAAGGGGCCTGAGGCGGAACAAAATTTTGGGGTCTAAGATTTTACCAAAAATTTTGCAAATGAGTTTGATTAAGACTATTTCTTAAATAATTTTTTATCCGCTTCAGAACGGAGAAAGATCGTTCCCCACTTGCGTTGCATAAGAAATATTTGTAAAATAGTTTCCACATTGGGAAATGAAGATTGCAGGCCATCAATGATTACCTTGTACATCTTAAATGGACAAGTGATGTTCTCTTCTTTTATATATTTTAAGAAATGATGTACTTCGTCTTAAAATATTGTACTTCTATATTTCTCGCATATGTATTTGACAATTCTAAAATACACTTGTCAACTTCATCACTGGATATATTTTGATCAAAAAATAATTTAAAATTATTTAAAACAGTTTCATATATGGACGTTCTGGTAGACATTTCAGTGGCAAGTCTATCACAGATCATATTGTGAGTATTTATAATAAACAATTCTCGTCCTACTAGATGTGTATCATTTGCAGATAATTCATCATACATAATTTTGCGTTTTCTTTTTCATCCTTCTTTGTAGCTAATATTGACTGTTAATAAGTTTGCTTGCTTTTCTATGCTCTCAAAATCATTCCGAACATCCCTTATAAATTGTGACAAAGAATTAAACAGTTTTACTCCTTGTAATAAGTTCGTTTGAATATTTTGAAATGATTTTCTAGTACTATTGATTCATTGCAATAATATATCCCATAGAACGGTTAATAAGGCAATTCATATTCATCGAAAGAGCTAGCTAATTTTTTAACCTCAACTTTAGTAATCTGTTTTTCGTCTTCATTTTCGCTAATTTGGATAAGAACGCTTTTAATATTTTTGTAATTAAACCGCAAGGCGGATACTGCATCAGCTCTTGCAGACCATCTTGTCACTTGTGTCACTTAATTTTTTAATATGTTTGGAATTAGGATCGGAAAAATTATCAATAAGCAACTTCCATCTATGAGTAGATGAAGAAAAGAATACATATATATTTTGGATAAAGTTAAAATAATACACCGCAGTAGAATAGGCATCTGCAGCATAATTTCCAATTAAATTAAGCGTATGACTTCTACAAGGAATAAAAATGGTGGTCTCACTTAGAGTTTTAATTCTGGCTTGTAAACCATTATATTTTCCGGCCATATATGTTTGACCGCGACAATTTTTAATATCCAAAGACAAATTGTTTAAAGTTTTCAAAATAAGTTGTGCTAGATATTCTGAATTGTGATTTTCAATTTGTAAAAATCCAAAAATCGTTCTCTCGCATCGCCCACTTTATCTATGTACCTTAATATAAAACTTAGTTGGTCAGTGTGGTTCACGTCTGGCGTAGAATCAACAATAATTGAATAATATAAAGAGTCCTGAATTTCTTGAATTAGGTGTTCTTTTACTTCAGTTCCCATTAAATTTATAAATTCACCGCATGTGGTATGTGATAAATAACTTACATTACCTTTTCCTGGATGGCTGTACCTCTCCAAATGATTTTTAAGAAAATCATCAAATTGGGATAGGTACTCAATGCATGTCATAAAATTTCCTTTTCTGTTCGAATCAATATCTTCTCGATGATCACGAAATGCTAGACCCAAAGTAGCTTATAGCTTTACTGTAGCTGCAACTCTTTTTAAAACTTCCCGCCAGCATTTTTGTTGTACTTCAATTTCACGAGCTATTTGAGTATCAATACGTCCAGTTTCAAACAATCTTTTTTTTCAAATTTTTCAAACAAATTTTTTAGACAATATTTTTTCCAATCAACGTTGATAAAACGAAATATACAACTAAAGCTAAAACACCTATACTATACCAATCATATCATATTGAAACCTTTTTCAAACGTTAATCCAAATGATGAATTTAGCATGTATTGTATAAAAAATACATGGATTTTATTAAGCATACAATAATAGATTTCATTTCTACACGTTAAAAAGTTTTTATTTATTTAGTTATATATGAAATTTATCTAAAATATGTACAATTATATGCTTAAAATTGAGGTTTTCAGTTTAATGCTTTCAATAAATTGTAGGTCTTAAAAGAAATCCAAAATCATTGATGAAAACATAAAACTCAAATATACTTCAAATATCCAAAAAATACTTATCTGGATTTTGTTTTTATCAATAATTTTGCGATTAATATAATAACAGCCCATTGCAAATAAAGTTTTAGTATTAATATTCATTCGTAAAAGTGGAACTTTTCAAAACAAAATGTTTTTTTACTATACAAATTGGAAAACGAATTTCTACATTAAAAAATTATAATGCTATCAAATTAGAATTATTAAAGTAAATACATACATGAAAAAAAGTAATGAAAATTGACAACCTAACACTTTTACATGTGGGATAATATTAAAAAAATCTTTAGGTTTAAAAACTTTGGTTGAATGAACGCAGTCATCTGATATTTGAATACCTATAAAATATCAATACTATTTGTAGCGAGGGGGCCCCTGTGCATGAGGGGCCCGAGGCGGCCGCCTCTTCCGCCTCTATGGTAATCCGCCACTGGTTGTAAAAGTTGTCTCAAAAGTCTCATTGAATCTCGTGTATGCGTCGTAAGTTATTCAAGGTCAAAGGTAATAAAAAACAGCTTTTCACGATTACCTCGGTTTTTATTGCTCCAATGATATTAACATATAGTATAAAAACTATAGAGCATAAAATTTACGACAAATTTAATTTGAAATATTTCTTCATGGGCTCAACCGTTTTTGCGATAGAAGGCGGTGAAGCACTTTTCTATTTTTTTTTAGTTTACTGCTGCATCAGCTGTTTGATACACAGTAAACACAGTTTAAATCAAACACTTCCTTTCCTTTTTTACGAGGTACATTCCCAATAAGCAATACGCACGGAAAGTCGTACCTTTTCGCACTGAAAATTGCACGGAGTACTCGGAATAGGTGTCGCTTACCCTTGGCGGATGAACTCTGTCACAATTTTCCAAGTCCAATATTTTTAATATTGCATGTATGTATAGGTGAGTACGAATTTTCCGTATGTATTTCAGACCCATTCAATGCTCATTTTCGGAAAAAATTCCATGCGCTTTCCGAATGAAATATGTAAAGAAATTGTGTGCAATAATAGTTCACCCTAGATGTAATATAATTTCGCATGGAGGGATCAGTTTTGTACGCATGGAGGGATCAGTTTTTATTATTTTGTTAATTTTTTTCTATTTTTTGATCCACGGGTGTGACAACCCCGCGCACTCCAGTCCCTGTTATTGGCACATGAGTAAACGTGAGATATCACATACAACTAGCAATAGCAGTGAGATATCACTAGTAGTGATTGCAAAATACCCGATTTCAAATTACCCGGTTACTCGATTAGTATTTTCCAAATTACCCGGATTACCCGGATAACCCGGGTAGTTATAAAAAAATTAAAAGATGAAAAACAATAAAGAAAACCTCACGGTAGTAAACTAAAAATTGATCATTTTTTAATTGTAAAATAATATTTCAAAAATATTAAAGCATTTAAGGTAGCTGTACTGATCCGTTTTCGTATTTTTTTTTTAAATTCCTGCAATAGAAAAAACCCGCTCCGATAAAGTGAATGTTGGCTTCACGGTCAATAGCGATTGATTTAAATTTTCTATTATTTTTTCGGTTTCCTTTATTTACATACAACATTTTCAGCTCTTTATCAACTGTAGTACCACTGTTATCTAAAGTAGATCTTGTGTAGACAGCAATACATTTTTATAGTTGTAAATTTTCAATATTATAATTAGCCGCATCATCCGATTTGATTTTTCATTGCTGACGTATTTCCCCATTTAGTTGAAATTATTCGTGCGCATCCAATTACGTGGCACCGAGATTTATCTGATGACATTTTCTTGAACTGGTCCTAAACTTTCGATGACACTTATTTTAATTATTAGCTTAAATCTTAAATAAAAACTTATCATAATATATTTACCGTTTCTATTTTAAACTAAATATAAATAAATAACCAATGGAGGAGATCCTTAATTTTTTATGACTTAATTTTAATTTTAAGAAGAATTACAATTCCATAAATTTTGTTAAATGTTCTTCGTCGTTTTTCTGTTGTTTTCGTAATCCAAACAATAATAATTAACTAGAGAGCAGTTTAATGTTTACGGATGTGGTTGGTTTAATGTTTATGGACATATTGCAATTTGTATGGTTAGAATAGAATCATTTGTCAACAACTAGCATAAAGAATAATTCAAATTTGCAAAAAGAGAACGAGCTGAATTTTATTTTGTAAATTTTATTGAGAAAAAACTGGACCTTTTGTTGTTCGGGTATTCGACCAAAATATCCGGATATTAAATACCCGAAAAATCTTCCTAAATACCCGGGTATCCGGGTACCCGGATACCAAGATTGCAAACACTAATCACTAGCCAAGGTGATATCTTAGGGGTGCTGGCGGATGAACTGTATTCAGTCAATGGTAGCACTCTCAATCTTAGCTAATGAATATTCCTTGATGCTGGAACGCTGTAGCTTGCTCGAAGAAACGAGCTTTCATATAACTATATATATGAGCTTTAATCATTGAAAAATATACTGCGTCCCATAATCAAGGATTATGCCATTACCTGGACTATTGGCAAACCAATTTTAGTTTTGTTCCTGCAAATTTTTAAAACAAATTTGCTTTTTATCTCTTATTTTATTTTTATTTTCCCTATCCTATCACGAAATATTGGCCTATGTCATATTTTATATGTGATAGGATTTATAGTTTAGTTGTCCATTATTTAACAAAAAATATTAAAAAAACAAAAAAAAGAGATTTGCGTCCATTAACATCCTTAGAACGCATGTTGTTGTGGGACCTTGGTCTTAAAAGGTTTTTATGTGTTGTTGTGACACATATTGTAATGCCTACTACACATCACATTTTATTAAAAAAAAAAAAATATGTAAATTCAACAAATTTTTATTGTTTTGATCATTTATTTATTAAATTACTTAATTTAATTCAGTATTCATTAGTATTCAATTCAATATAAATTTTACCTGACCTTAGGAACAACAAAAACCAATGATATCACATCTATTCCTATAGTATAGCATGAGATAAACTTTGATTTTAATTCGTAAGACATATACATTCTCATTCATAAATGAAAAATTGGTATGGAATTCCGTGCAAAAATCGTATACTTCTGGGTACGTACGTAAAATTGTTTGATGGGTTGGGTGATGGATGGTAAAGGTTGATCTTCTACGTCGTTTCGATGCAGCCATGGAATTTTGACTGATGTACACATTTCAACACTCAAAATGCACATTGACAGAAGTTAAAATATTTAAGAAGACTATGTGACCGTCATTTTTTTCGATACTAACAGTTTTTTAAGTTTTAAAACCACGCACTAGATTAACAAAATCACCTTCTGAAAGTAACTTCTCACAAATAAAACACAAATCAGTCATAATTTTTAAAATTGTACGTCCGCCGTTGCTGAGATCGCAAACGAGAATTATTTAAAATTAAAGATAATGTTCAAAGATATTCACAGTTGACCTTCCTTTACAGTACGTATGGCTGAACGATGCGTGTTCTCCGCCCTCTATCACAAAAATGGTTGAACCCATGGAAAAATGATTCAAATAAAATTTGTCGCAAATTTTATGCTCTACAATTAGGTAGATTTCATATAAAAATCTACCTATTGTAATGTGCCTCATATCGAAATTCCGGGAAAATTTTGTGCCAAACGACTATATATGATAAGCGGAGACGAAAAAACAAAAAAAAATTTTTTATATGTATATATATATATATATATATATATATATATATATATATATATATAATATATATATATATTATATATATATATATATATATATATATATATATATATATATATATATATATATATATATATATATATATATATATATATATATATATATATATATATATATATATATATATATATATATATATATATATATATATATATATATATATATATATATATATATATATATATATATATATATATATATATATATATAAATATATATATATATATATATATATATATATATATATATATATATATATATATATATATATATATATATATATATATATATATATATATATATATATATATATATATATGAGCAATTTCACGAAGATTCAACAACGTTTTGACTTGACCCCTTTTAATTTTGATTATTTTTTGTTTATAGATAGTCTTTGATAAATAAAAAATACAAGTTCTCTTAGAACTTTTTTTTTCGACCAGGGGTCTTCACAGGGTGCCCCTCAATTTTTGTTATTTTGTGATGTGAGTGCATTTTGACGAGCGATTGTAGAAAAACTACTCAATCGATTTTCATAAATGATATGTCGTTGAATAGGTATTAGAACAAAATTTTAAAAATGTACACTGTTAATTTTTTGAAATAATTTTTAACGGTGTAACATAAGAAAAAAATGGTGTAATTGAAAAAAAGATGGCATAGCCATTTTTTTTTTTTTTTTTTTTAAACTAAACTGAAGCTTATTTTATATATAAGCACTTGTGAAAGTTTAGGACTAGTTATATTTTTCGTTTTAGAGATAAAATTCGTTGTGCATATGACTGTCGGGAATCAGTTTTTTTTGTTCTGAAGGAAAATTATAAAAATGGCGATTTTTCGATTCAGATTTTTTTTTTATGTTAAATATCAAATATTTTATTATTAAATGAACTGTTTAAAAAGCAATTTCAGTCAAGTTCAGCAAAATTTTGCGACATTTTGACTCGACCCTTTTTAATTTGGTTTATTTTGGTCTATATTTAAAAAAATTCTACTTGAAGCCGTATTTTTCATTTATCAAAGGCTATCTATAAACTAAAAATAAACCAAATTAAAAAGGGTCGAGTCAAAATGTCGCAAAATTTTGCTGAACTTGACTGAAATTGCTTTTTAAAAAGTTCATTTAATAATAAAATATTTGATATTTAACATAAAAAAACAATCTGAATCTAAAAATCGCCATTTTTATAATTTTCCTTCAGAACAAAAAAAACTGATTCCCGACAGTCATATGCACAACGAATTTTATCTCTAAAACGAAAAATATAACTAGTTCTAAACTTTCACAAGTGGTTAGATATAAAATAAGCTTCAATTTAGTTAAAAAAAAAAAAAAAAAAAGGCTATGCCATCTTTTTTTCAATTACACTTCTTTTTTCTTATGTTACACCGTTAAAAATCATTTCAAAAAATTAACAGTGTACATTTTTAAAAACTTTGTTCTAATACCTATTCAACGACATATCATTTTTGAAAATCGATCGAGTAGTTTTTCTACAATCGCTCGTCAAAATGCACTCACATCACAAAATAACAAAAATTGAGGGGCACCCTGTGAAGACCCCTGGTCGAAAAAAAAAATTCTAAGAGAACTTGTATTTTTTATTTATCAAAGACTATCTATAAACAAAAAATAATCAAAATTGAAAGGGGTCAAGTCAAAACTTTGTTGAATCTTCGTGAAATTGCTCATATATATATATATATATATATATATATATATATATATATATATATATATATATATATATATATATATATATATATATATATATATATATATATATATATATATATATATATATATATATATATATATATATATATATATATATATATATATATATATATATATATATTATTTAAATAATAAAATCTTTGGATGAAGCCAATAAATAAAACAATAATTATAATTTTTTATCGACAATTGTTTCGGTTTTTAATGATAAACCATCTTCAAGGATAATATTTTGGTAAAAATTCTTATACAAAAATAATATAACAACAATAAATTGACATAAATAAGAAAAACTAACAATCAAAAAAGAAAAAGCAAACTATATAAAAAAAATATATGATTAAAGAAAATGCAAAACAATAATACAATGAAAAAATTAGAAAATACAAGATGTTAAGTAGTAAAACCTTCATTTCTTTAATTTTTGTTAAAAATCAACTTAGAACAAAATCATAAGTATTATGAAGAAAGTCTGTATCTGTTTGTATGTTTATACAATTTTTATGTTGTTTAATACGGATCATTTCCAAAATCCTTCGTTTATTTAAATTTTTCTCTCTATCTAAAATTTTAAAATTTTGCAGGGGTAGATTTACATTACAACTTTTCGTATGATTAGATAATTAAAATTAAAGAAATGAAGGTTTTACTACTTAACATCTTGTATTTTCTAATTTTTTCATTGTATTATTGTTTTGCATTTTCTTTAATCATATATTTTTTTTATATAGTTAGCTTTTTCTTTTTTGATTGTTAGTTTTTCATATTTATGTCAATTTATTGTTGTTATATTATTTTTGTATAAGAATTTTTACCAAAATATTATCCTTGAAGATGGTTTATCATTAAAAACCGAAACAATTGTCGATAAAAAATTATAATTATTGTTTTATTTATTGGCTTCATCCAAAGATTTTATTATTTAAATAATATATA
Source organism: Diogma glabrata (assembly GCA_963693315.1). Lineage (NCBI taxonomy): Eukaryota > Metazoa > Arthropoda > Insecta > Diptera > Cylindrotomidae > Diogma > Diogma glabrata. The sequence continues at coordinate 300,698,699 of OY856187.1, read as the reverse complement.
CAAGCCAAATATCAAATCTTATATATATATATATATATATATATATATATATATATATATATATATATATATATATATATATATATATATATATATATATATATATATATATATATATATATATATATATATATATATATATATATATATATATATATATATGGGGCATTTCACGTCAACTAAGTGTGAAAAAAAAAAATTTGTTCCTCAAAATTTGGGAATAGGTAGTACTTTATGAGAAAACAATTATCAAATTTTTTCAGATTTTTGATTCACACCATGGCCGTCAGTGGCGCTCTCAAATTCGATTTTTTGCTTCGATCACAAACTTGTGAATTTTCTAGGAAAATGGGTGCGACTGAAAAAAAAATGGAATAATATGATTTTGTTAGAATTTTGACCATAGATTACGATAAAAATATTTTCAAAATTTTTTGGGGTAGTTTTCACCCTTATTTTAAGGGTTAAATTTTAAAACCGAGATTTCGAGAAATATGTCACGATTTTTTTTCAAATTTTTTTTTTTAATTTCTTCATTCTTTTATCTCCTTTCGATTAATTATTGTTTGGTGATGGGCATCGACCAGGAACTGCCCCCAAAAAAGACCCAAAGGTGAAAAAATGAGGTTTTAGCGTACATTCTCATTCTGTGAGATAATAAACGAAAAAAAAAATAATATATTCTTAGATTGTTCGGGTTGTTGATTACGAATCTTAAGTTAAATTAAAAAAAAACAAAATGGCGGATCAAATATGGCGGCTAACTTTTCTAAAATTATCCAATTTTGAAATTTAAAAAATACTATCGTATTCTACTTAAAATCTAAGACGAAAGTATTTACGATAATTTTTTGTTAAGATCTGCCGTTATCGAGATAAAAATTCATAAAGAATGAGAAAATACGCTAAAACCTCATTTTTTCACCTTTGGGTCTTTTTTGGGGGCAGTTCCTGGTCGATGCCCATCACCAAACAATAATTAATCGAAAGGAGATAAAAGAATGAAGAAATTAAAAAAAAAAATTTGAAAAAAAATCGTGACATATTTCTCGAAATCTCGGTTTTAAAATTTTAACCCTTAAAATAAGGGTGAAAACTACCCCAAAAATTTTGAAAATATTTTTATCGTAATCTATGGTCAAAATTCTAACAAAATCATATTATTCCATTTTTTTTTCAGTCGCACCCATTTTCCTAGAAAATTCACAAGTTTGTGATCGAAGCAAAAAATCGAATTTTGAGAGCGCCACTGACGGCCATGGTGTGAATCAAAAAATCTGAAAAATTTGATAATTGTTTTCTCATAAAGTACTACCTATTCCCAAATTTTGAGGAACAAATTTTTTTTTTTCACACTTAGTTGACGTGAAATGCCCCATATATATATATATGTATATATATATATATATATATATATATATATATATATATATATATATATATATATATATATATATATATATATATATATATATATATATATATATATATATATATATATATATATATATATATATATATATATATATATATATATATATATATATATATAAATATATATATATGTATATATATATATATATATATATATATATATATATATATATATATATATATATATATATATATATATATATATATATATATATATATATATATATATATATATATATATATATATATATATATATATATATATATATATATATATGTATATTAGGGTGGCCATTCGATTACACTAGAATTTTTTTTTTCATTGTACAGTTTGCGGCACCCTCCCATTTCGTGTGAATACCCATAAAAATATTATTTGCAAAATCTGATATCAATCGGTCAATTCTAAGACGTGCCTCCGGCCACTTAAAGTTGAGAAATTTTGTTCTGAACCTTAAAAAAACACTTTTTTATTTTTTGTGCGACACCTTCTCATTTCGTGTGAATACTCATAAAAAAAAATATGTGTAAAAATTGAAATCAATCGGTCAACTCTAAGGGGTGCCCCGGCCACTTAAAGTTGAGAGGTCTGGTTTTGGCCATTACAAAGAAAAATTTAAATTTTTTGTACGACACCCTCCCATTTGGTGTCAATACTCATAAAAATATTATGTGTAAAATTTGAAATCAATCGGTCAACTCTAATGGGTGCCCCCCGGCCGCTTAAAGTTGAGAGGTTTTGTTGTGGCCATTAACAAAACCTCTCAACTTAAAGTGGCCGGGGGCACGCCTTAAAGTTGATCGATTGATTTCCAATTTTACAAATAACATTTTTAAGGGTATTCACACGAAATGGGAGGGTGTCGTACAAAAAATAAAATTTTTCTTTGTAATGGCCAGAACAAAACCTTTCAAGTTTAGGTGGCCGGGGGCACGCCTTAGAGTTGAACGATTGATTTCAAATGTTACACATAATTTTTTTATGGGTATTGACACAAAATGGGAGGTTGTCGCATGAAAAATAAAATTTTTTTTTAAGGTCCAGTACAAAATTTCTGAACTTTTAGTGGCCGGAGGCAAGTCTTATAA
>OY856187.1:300591910-300695976 GCA_963693315.1 Diogma glabrata | reverse complement strand
AAGAAACTAAAAAAAATTACAATCAATGATTGTTCAAAGTTTGTGGCGTTGAATATGGAAAAACTTTTAAAAAACGTAAATTTTGGATTTCTTTTCAACTTTTTCGAATGTAACTTCCAGAATCCTTGATGGTTTTTACAAAAATTGCTCAAAATGTTTGTTAGCATCTTTACTACTTCTTTTAATAATACATTGAATTTGTTTGTTTTGTAAAACATGCAATCCAAAAACCGGAATAACCTTTTTTTTCGAATAATTTGCTTTATCGTGAATATCTCAAAAACAAGAGCTAACATAAAAAGTCCGAGGGGCAGGATGTCCACTAGAAATAGGTAGATTTCGAGATCAGACAGTTTGTGTACAAGTAGAATCTGATGTATCAGATTAGTTTAAACAAAACAAACTAATTACAGACAGATATCGAACAAATTTTAAAAAGAAAATTAGCTACATATAAGCAAAACTTCATCTATCCAATTTTGCAAAAAAGTTTTTTGATCTGGCTCCACAAATGCGACCGTAAGAGTGCCAGTTGTTTCAAACGCATTTTGTGTTTTATATTTTTGTTGGTGCCGCTTACTCAGAAACTTCCAACTGGAGCGGTCTATTTTTCGGAAGAAATTGATAAAAACGGTTTCAAAGATTAGAATCTTGCCGCAAACTTTTTGTTGAAACTGACGAGTCAAAAATCTCTAACTGCAGATATTTATGTTTATAAGAAACGGATTAAAATGTTTCCACAGATTCTAAATTTATGAAGTTTTTAAAAATATTAGAATTCAACGGCCGTTATAACGGATCTAAAAACAGAGTTTTTTTCTAGTATAAAGCCTCTAGTTTCTTAACCATGTGTTGGATGTGGCTGGATTTACGGACTCGTCCAAGATATTTATAAAACACACATTTAGAAAAAAAGATTTTTGATCTTTACAAATGCGATCGTGAGAGCCGGTTGTTTAAAAAAAAATTTGTTTGCAAACTTTTTTGTTGGAGCCGCTCACTCAGGAACCTCTAGCTGCAGAATTTTATTTTTATAGTAAATTGATAAAAAAGATTCCAAAGATTTTAAATTTGTTAATTTTTTTAAAATACTAGTTTTCAAACGGCCGTTATAACGGTTTTAAAAAGTCAATTTTTTTTAGAAAAAAGGTTCTAGTTGCCTAACCACGTGTCGGAGTTTGCTGATTCACGAACTTGTTCAAGATATTAATAGAACGCACATGTACAGAAATTTTTTTGTTCTACCTCAACAAATTCGACCGTGAGAGTGCCGGTCGTTTCGTCATATCTCATATCGTTTATATATATATATATATATATATATATATATATATATATATATATATATATATATATATATATATATATATATATATATATATATATATATATATATATATATATATATATATATATATATATATATATATATATATATATATATATATATATATATATATATATATATATATATATATATATATATATATATATGATTCTTTTTGGTGAATATATGGGCATATATATATGGGCAATTCCGCGTGACTCACGTTACAAAATGACACAGCTTTCGATTTATAATTGCTATTTATTTGCAGTTATAATTCTTTTTGGTGAAAAAACACTGCTTATATGAACCAAGGGACTTCCTACAGTAGAGAAATATACTATTTTAAAAGAAAAATATATAATTGAGGGATCAGCAGTCTTATTTATAAGCGTGACTCACGTTACAATGAAAATGACACACATATTTGGAAGGTAACATAAATGTTAATTTTCTCCTTTTGCAGAAATCTCTTGAAGAATTCTTTGAAGGATTGGAACATTTATAACTCTTGTTTAACACTTAAACTACAAATTTCACATGTTAGTTATTAGGTTAATTCTAACTAATATGTGTGACTCACGTTACTCTATTCTGTGACTCACGTTACATTTCCTTTTTCTACTTCTTAGTTTTACATCTGTATAAATTTTAATGCTTCAAAAGGTATTTGACATTAATTATATGCATCTGTGAAACCTTGTGTGGAAAAGTATTGGCAACACTGTAGCAACAATGCATTGATTTTAATAATTACTGTAAATATAACTTTGGCAATATTAAAATCCAAATAAACTTGTTGTATTCCTTCTACACTACAAACTCAAGTGTTTTATCAAACGTTTTAAAATAAAACATTGAAGTGTGTTTTTAAATCTATGTGTTTCAATTCTAAACATTTGAAGTGTTTAATGCCACTACGTTAAACACTTCAAGCGTTTAACACAATTATTTTAAACACCTAAATGTTTCGTTTTAAAACGTTTCATCTGTTTTAGAAAACCATTATTTAAGCCGCTTTATATCGTCGCTTTAATAATGAAACAACGTATTCGCAAAAGTGTAGTTTCGAGATAATTGGGTTTAAAGATTTTTCGATTTTCTGATTTTCGTAAACTCGGCAGCACTATTGAATGAATAAAGATATTGGGAAAAAAATTTCTACCAATTAATCTTGACTAATTTCCCCACAGCATATTAAAATTTCACGTTGGTACCTGCTGGCTTTTCTACCTAAAAAGAGGTGAAAAGTCAATCAGGTACCTTATACGTTATTTCATATTTCATATACGTTATTTCATTTTGCATGGAAGTACGATTAAGCCTAAAACTAATTATTATTAAACTAACGCATAATATTCTTACAATTTTTTATTTATATGAACCGGCATATCATGTAGTAATGAATGATGCTGATACAATATTTTAGATTTACCATTTCGTGTGGCGATCGTAATGTATGTAAAGTATATGACACTGATTTTACCCAAGTTATTATTCTGTAGGAATTGAAATATCGTACATGCATTTACGCTGTTTCAATAGTTAACCAAATTCAAACTTGCATGTACGTTAATTAACAATATATTAATTTTCACCCCCAGTTATAAAAAAATTGGAAAATGTTAAAATGGCACTTTATAGACATCCTTATGGGGAATGCAGCGCACCCATTATATAATAACAACGTATATATGGCATACGTTATTTCATTATTAAAGCGACGATATTAAAACGTTTTACCATCACAAAGCGTTTAAATAACGATCAAATGTTTTAAAACAACTCACTTATGAGGAATTAAAACATTTTAATAAAACAAAACGGTTATCTATAAAACGCTTTTATTAAACACAATGCATACTTTAAATAAATTTATTTAAATTTCAATAAGTACATATATACCATACTTAAAATAATATATAAATTAATAAATTGATAAATTTAAACTTTAAATATATCAATGTACAAACACGTGTTATTGTAAATAGATTTGTACTAATCTAATTACAATACATAATTGTTTTAAGAAATTTGTTTTCTTAAAAGATGAAACAGTAAATTATATGGGTATTGTCCTTAAAAAAGAGATTAAGTTTTGTCTTATTCGTACAAAGGCACTTTGATATCTTTATCTGTATATCTCTATCTCGGGACATCTTTTACTAAAGGTATAAACCGATAAATAAATAAAACGTGTTTATTCTAACAAGTTTCGCTTTATCAATTCATTTCCTTGTTGCTTGTTTTGTTGTGAAATTTGTCATATTCAATATTCATAAATTTTTAAAATTTCTAATAATTTTTTATTTTAAACAAAATTAAACAATTTATTTAATATAATTAAAAAAGAGTTTTGTACATTGCGATGGCGTACAAAGTGGGTTATGTTTCAAGTGTCCGATATTCAAATAATTGAACAAAAATTCGTGTTATATGTATTCGTGAGTGATAGTGGTTTAAACATATAAATCGAGAATAAAGATATTGTAATTAAAATAAAGATATTGTAATTTAAAAAAAAAAAGATACTGATGAAAAGTTAATAGAAAACAAAAGTGAAAGTGTATCAAATGAAGATGTTTCAAAGGATAATAAACTGTTTACACTTGCTTGTTTATAAATAGTCAACACACAAAAAATTTTTTATTCGTCTATATACATATTAACGTGTTACTTTATTACTGTGATTTGCGGCCTTAAAGTGTCACTTTTTAACCATATATTTTGTTGTCATAGCTATGTCCAAAAAAGTAAAAAATATTTGTATTTGTTTAAATTTTTAAAAAAATACAAATGTTTATCAAAGCAACCCTTAAATTCAATATTTCATAATCCAATTAAAATAGTTGTTATCATTTGTTGTCATAGTTATACAATAATTTGGAAAATATAAAAAATATTTTGTCAAAGGTAACATGTTTCACATATTTTTATTTAAACATTTCTGCAAATTTTTAATTTTAATTTAGAATAAACATTTTTTTTAAATATTTTGCTGGCGGCGAGTGAAAAATAGTATATGATGCACGGACGTAAGCTATTTTGGACTTAATGTGGGTGCAACTCCACATACATCCAAAATATTTAGCTTTACGTCCTAGCATCATAATGTAATATTTAATAAAACTACAATTTTTTTTCATAAAAACCAGAAATAATTTGTAGCCCATAATAAATCTGTGGTTCGATTCGTTTAGATATTTACTTCGGTCTGAAAGGCCTAAGTATAACATTCTCGAGCCAAAGGTGAAATACTTTCCCCCACTTTTTTGGCATTTCTCGACGTTTTAGGACCTACTGATTCTAAAAAAGCAAACAAAAAAAATGTATGTCTGTCTTCCGGCCGGCCGTCACAACCTACGAAATCTAGAAAACCGCTGAACGGATTTCAAAAATTTTTTTTCTAAAAATAGGTATACTCAATAGAAAGAGCCCAAAGAACGACATGTTCGATAACTGTAGCGGTAGTGTGTCAAAAAATCGTCAGGTGTATCAAAACAAGGAAATTTGCATATTTTTTGCTTAAAAAAACGTGCATTTTAAGTGATTACGAGTAGGAACATTGAATTTGGAGAAACCTTGATGGCCGGGATTGGTATGTGAGACCAAAGTCTAGATTATTGCATTATAAGTTTGTGAAAAAAATGTTGTCAAGTGTGTCAAAAGAAAGATTTTTATTTATTTTTTTACCCAATTTTTTGGAAATAAATAAAATTAATTATTTGTTTGATATGAAATTTTATTATTATTATTGAGAATTATGGCATCATAAGTTTGTCAAAAAAATGTTGTCAAGTGTGTCAAAAGATAGATTTTTATTTAGTTTTTTACCCAGTTTTTTGGAAAAAATAAAATTAATTATTTGTTTGACATGAAATTTTATTATTATTATTGAGAATTATGGCATCATAAGTTTGTACAAAAAATGTTGTCAAGTGTGTCAAAAGAAAGATTTTTATTTAATTTTTGACCCAATTTTTTGGAAAAAAATAAAATTGTTTGTTTGACATGAAATTTTATTATTTTTATTGAGAATTATGGCATTATAAGTTTGTCAAAAAAATGTTGTCAAGTGTGTCAAAAGGTAGATTTTTATTCATCTTTTTACTCAATTTTTTGTATGAAAATAAAATTAATTATTTGTTTGATATGAAGTTTTAATATTATTATTGAGAATTATGGCATTATAAGTTTGTCAAAAATGTTGTCAAGTGTGTCAAAAGAAAGATTTCATTTACTTTTACACAATTTTTTGGAAAAAAATAAAATTAATTATTTGTTTGAAATGAAATGAAATGCTAATGAAATTTTATTATTAATATTGAGAATTATGGCATTATAAGTTTGTCAAAAAAATGTTGTCAAGTGTGTCAAAAGATAGATTTTTATTTATTTTTTTACCCATTTTTTTGGAAAAAAATAAAATTGTTTGTTTGAAATGAAATTTTATTATTATTATTGAGAATTATGGCATTATAAGTTTGTCCAACAAATGTTAACACACTTCAAAAGAAAGACTTTTATTTATCTTTTTACCCAAATTTTTGGAAAAAAATAAAATTAATTATTTGTTTGACATGAAATTTTATTATTATTATTGAGAATTATGGCATTATAAGTTTGTCAAAAAAATGTTGTCAAGTGTGTCAAAAGGAAGATTTTTATTTAATTTTTGACCCAATTTTTTGGAAATAAATAAAATTAATTATTTGTTTGATATGAAATTTTATTATTATTATTGAGAATTATGGCATTATAAGTTTGTCAAAAAAATGTTGTCAAGTGTGTCAAAAGGTAGATTTTTATTCATCTTTTTACCCAACTTTTTGTAAAAAAATAAAATTAATTATTTGTTTGATATGAAGTTTTTATATTATTATTGAGAATTATGGCATTACAAGTTTGTCCAAAAATTGTTGTCAAGTAGAATTATTTTTAAATATAATAATATAAATTATTAATATATTATATATATAAATTATTATTAATATATAAATTATTATATAATATAATTATAATAACAATATAATTATAATAACAAACAACAGTAATGCTACGCGTCATTTGGTTGAAAAAAGTAAAACTCTACATAAAAATAATTTTCAGCATTAATCTGCGACGGATAAAAGACGTGTATCCACAACAGATATAAATGTTGTGGAGCAGTTCTATAAAAGTGATGAAATCAGTAGATTATTGCCAGGCAAACGAGATGCAATATCTTTTAAAAAAGGAGATGAGCGCATAAAAACACAAAAGCGCTTATTGCTATGTACATTAAATGAAGCTTATGTGGAGTTTAAAAATAAGTTTCTTGATGTGAAAACAGGATTTACTAAATTCACGTCCCTTCGACCACAAGAATGTATAAAATTATCCCAAGGAGTTCATAATGTGTGCGTGTGTACCATACATCAAAATATGAAACTAATGATTCAACACTCTAAGATGTCTTGGATTACTGATGCTGCTTTCCAAAATTATAAAACATTAATTGAATTTGTTTCATGTGGTAAATTAACAGAAGATTGTCATAATTTGAAGTGCAATGAATGTTCAAAAAAATTTCAACAACTAGAAGAAAAATTACTAAATGATTTTGACGTTAAAGGAAAGTCAAATATCAACAATGGAATACCACTGATCGATGCAATTTGGATACTTTAATAGAAACTGTAGAAGAATTTATGAAAAAATTTATTTACCGTTTACAAATTTTGATACCACACAACTTTATAGCAAAACAGCAATCTACATTCATTGAAGAAAAAAAAATTAGAAGCAGGAAGTGCTTCGTTCAAGGGGATTTTTCTGAAAACTACGGCTTCATTATTCAGGATGCGGTTCAAGGCTATTATTATAATAATTCACAAGCTACTATTCATCCATTTGTCATTTATTTTATAAGTGCCGCAAGTGAATATATACAGCACCGAAGTTTTATACTCATTTCGGATATAAACGATCACAACAGTACTACAGTCCATCTTTTCATTACAAAACTTATTAAACTCATCAAAACGCATACAAATTCTAATATTACGAAAATAATTTATAACACTGACGGTGCACCTTCTCAATACAAAAATAAACATAACCTAATTATCTTATGCCACCATAAAAAGGACTTTAAGGTTGATGCAGAATGGCATTTTCATGCTACCAGCCATGGAAAGGGACCTTGTGATGGAATTGGTGGTACACTGAAGCGTCTTGCACACCGTTATAGTATAGGGAGCAAAGATATTATTGATACACCAAAAAATCTTTTCGAATGGGCTTTAAAATGGGAATCTACCATGAACTTTTGATACGCCGATAAAAATGAATATCAATCAACAAAAAAAAATTACAAAATCGATATAAAAATGCGATTACTATAAGTGGAACTCAAAAATTTCATTCTTTTGTACCATTAAATACTAACACAATAAATGCAAAAATGTTTTCCAACTCAAAAGAAACTTTTAAATGTAAAATAAGTAAATAATTTTTAATAACTATATTTATTTTCTTTAACCTACATATATAATTTGTATGATACTTTAAAAAGTTTATTCAATAATAAAATATTTGTAATTTAATGTTAAAATACAATCTTTTACTTTATGACCATAATAACATAGTCGATAGTCGATTTTATACCACACAACTTTATAGCAAAACAGCAATCTACATTTGTTGAGGAAAGAAAAAAAGTTAGAACCAGGGGAGTGCTTCGTTCAAGGGAATTTTTCTGAAAACTACGCCTTCATAATTCAGGATTTGGCTCAAGGTTTTCATTATAATAATTCACAAGCTACTATTCATCCATTTGTCATTTATTTTAAAAGTGCCGCAAGTGAATATATACAGCACCGAAGTTTTATACTCATTTCGGATGTAAACGATCACAACAGTACTACAGTCCATCTTTTCATTACAAAACTTGTTGAATACATCAAAACGCATATAAATTCTAATATTACGAAAATAATTTATAACACTGACGGTCTTCTCAATACAAAAATAAACATAACCTAATTAACTTATGCCACCACAAAAAAGACTTTAAGGTTGATGCAGAATGGCATTTTCATGCTACCAGCCATGGAAAGGGACCTTGTGATGGAATTGGTGGTACACTGAAGCGTGCTGCGCACCGTCATAGTATGGCGGGCAAAGATATTATTGATACACCAAAAAATCTTTTCGAATGGGCTTTAAAACGGGAATCTACCATGAACTTTGGATACGCCGATAAAAATGAGTATCAATTAACAAAAAAAAAATTACAAAATCGATATAAAAATGTGATTACTATAAGTGGAACTCAAAAATTTCATTCTTTTGTACCATTAAATACTAAGACAATAAATGCAAAAATGTTTTCCAACTCAAAAGAAACTTTTAAATGTAAAATAAGTAAATAATTTTTAATATCTATATTTATTTTCTTTAACCTACATATATAATTTGTATGATACTTTAAAAAGTTTATTCAATAATGAACTATTTGTAATTTAATGTTAAAACACAATCTTCTACTTTATGATTCCATAATAACATAATACGAACATAATAGTCCAAAGTTCCTAAATATATTTAGTTATTTATACGGCTTTTTTGTTTGCAGTCGAGACTGTCAAATTATTTTTTATAAGAGTGACAAGTGATGACTAAAAGTGGTAAATAAATATTTCATTTTTTTATGCCATCTAATACAAAGAAAATAATTGCAAAAGTGTTTTCTTATTCAAAAGAAACTTCTGTTTGTAAAATAAGTAAATCATTTTGAACAATTGTATTTATTTTATTTATTGTACAACATATATAACTTTTATAATATTTTAAAAAGTTCATTTAATAATAAAATATTTGATATTTAACATAAAAAAAAATCTCTTAGCTTATAACGCCATTTTTATAATTTTCCTTCGGAACAAAAAAAAACTGATTCCCGACAGTCATACGCACAACGAATTTTATCTTTAAAACAAAAACTAAGGCGTGTCCTAAACTTTCACAAGTGGTTAGATATAAAATAAGCTTCAATTAAGTTTAAAAAAAAAAAAAGAGGCTGTGCCATCTTTTCTTCAATTACACCGTTTTTTGCTTATGTTAGACCGTTAAAAATTATTTCAAAAAATTAACAGTGTACATTTTCAAAAACTTTGTTCTAATACCTATTCAACGACATATCATTTATTAAAATCGATTGAGTAGTTTTTCTACAATCGCTGGTCAAAGTGCACTCACATCACAAAATAACAAAAAATTGAGGGGCACCCTGTGAAGACCCCTGGTCGAAACAAAAAATTCTAAGAGAACTTGTAATTTTTATTTATGAAAGACTATCTATAAACAAAAAATAATCAAAATTAAAAGGGGTCAAGTCAAAACGTTGTTGAATCTTCGTGAATTTGCTCATATATATATATATATATATATATATATATATATATATATATATATATATATATATATATATATATATATATATATATATATATATATATATATATATATATATATATATATATATATATATATATATATATATATATATATATATATATATATATATATATATACATACATATATATATATATATATATATATATATATATATATATATATATATATATATATATATATATATATATATATATATATATATATATATATATATATATATATATATATATATATATATATATATATATATATATATATATATATATATATATATATATATATATATATATATATATATATATATATATATATATATATATATATATATATATATATATATATATATATATATATATATATATATATATATATATATATATTATATATAAATTTTTTTTCCGTCTCCGCTTATCATATATAGTCGTTTGGCACCAAAATTTTCCCGAAATTCCGAGATGAGGCATATTATAATAGGTAGATTTTTATATGAAATCTTTTTAATTAAATCGTTACCATTTTCTTTTGTTCTATATTTTATTTTGTATTCTATACTATTTTTATTCTAAATATTCTGTACGGATTTTACGCTCTATGTTCATTTTGTTCACATTGATTTCACTAACTTCATCATTAATTCCACTTATAATAAACTAGGGGGTATCCCGCGGGCTCCGCCCCCCTGCCCCTCCCTCCTTTCCCCCTCCCTACGCACATCAATACACTCTTGCTCTTTTCATCCGGCTTTGATACAACTACTAAGTACTATCCATCATAATCCAACCTCTTCTAATCTATTCTGTGTGTACCTTCTGCTTAACTATAATTCTACAAAAACCATCGTGAGGTTAACGATAAATTCTTATACGATCAATGACAAATGGTTGAAAATAATAATAATAAGAAAATACTGAAATAGCAGCTTTTGTTCTTCTATATTTTATTTACAGAAAATGAAGCTATGCAAAAATAATGATGAAAAAAAAATATTCTATGATTTTTAGCACTATCTGTCATATAAATAATTAATTTTCTTATTAATATCGCAACGATATAAATTTGAACGAAACGGCTAAAAGACAATTAGAGCAATAATTTTTAAAAACTACATTATCGAAAAATTTAAATGCCGTAAATGGAATTTTTATGAAGGAATTTTTATGAAAAGGGAATAATTTTTATGTTCTATAAAAAAAATAAACCAAAACAATAAAAATTAAATATAGGATTCGCGTTGAGCTCCGAACCTTTCTCACAACCCCCTACATCGACAATGACAACGAAATTTCGTACTGAGTTTCTTAAAGTTCATTTTATTAAATCGGTTTAAATTATTAATGTTTGAAAATGTATATTATAACCTAAACTGTTTTTTGCATAAAAATATCAAATGTTTTCAACCTACATTGTTTTTAAAAATTGTTAAAAATCTATATTTTTCTATGCTGTTATGTTCGCTGTACTATAGAACAATTTTCTGGTTCTGGTCCTGCCATAATAGCGCTAGTATTTTACGAAATGTTGTGTCAAAAAGTGAGGAAATAGACCTTTAATCATGTACTTTAATCAATTTGTTTCCTCTTTTCTTTTTTAATAAACTTATTATAAAAACCATCTACCAACTTTACTATTTAATGTAAAAATTATTCCTTTAAAAAAAGGTTATTATTCCTTTAAAAAAAATTCGATCTATTTTTCATAATAAATATTACATATCTTGTGACTAATTCAAAATAAAAAAGGTTTTATTAATAAAACATCAACAAAAATTATAAATATATGTATTATGTAACTTAATTAAAATAAAATCCCTGAATGCATTCTAATTTTTATTAAAACTTCAAATAACTAAGCAAAATGACGTCACACGATCTTTTATGATAAAGCTATTATATTGCAAGAGAAATACATACTCAAATATTAGTTTTTGTTTTTCCTTAATTTAGTTCACAGGAATGAAATTATGGCAAATAATTATCGGAAACCACTATTATATGATTTTTAGCACTGCCTGTAAAAAAACTAATTAATTTTCTTGTTAATATCGAAATTATAATAATTTGAACGAAACGGGAAATGACAGTGCAATAAAATGCTATAAAAACTGCATTATCGATCAAATTGCACTATCGTAAAACGAAATGTATGTATGAATAAAATAAAAGCGTGTAAAAAAACAATAATTTTAATGTTATTTATAGTAGTTGTTGTTATTCTTAATATCGAAATGTAAATATCGAAATGATTTTAATGATTTTAATTTGAACAAATTATGGCAAAAGACAACTTAACTTTTTAACTAACTTTAAAGAACTACTTTATCGATAATTCTAAGTATCCAAAAACAAAATTTTATATAAGTTTTATTTATATATGAATTATTTATTTATATGAATTCATTCATGAATAATAAAATAAAAAAGCACAATAATTTTAAAGTTATTTAAAGAAAATAATGAATTTGTGAAAAAAAAACAATTTTAATGTTATTTAAAATAAAAATTTAAAAACTGCATTATCGTAAAACGAAATGTATGTATGAATATGAATAAAATAAAAGTGTGTAAAAAAACAATAATTTTAATGTTATTTAAAAAAAAAAATAAAAAAAATCGCAATATTCAGGTTTCGAACTTTCAATCTATAGATCATCAGTCGAGCGCGCTACCAATATACCAATTCGAACTATATTTGGTCTATAGAATAAAGGATAGATAAGATTGCCGCTACGCTCGTATAGAAGGATAGACTTACGGCTATTATATTATGGATAAGTAATCAATGAGTTCGACTATTCTATAGTAGTGAAGTGCCTGCTGAATCTTTTATGAAAATTCACTAATTATTTCGTCGGTTTGTTGGTAGTGAAATTCCTGATGAAGTTCATTCATGAACTGTCTGTTTTATCATGCATGAGTTTCCGATAGATATTCATCAATAACTTCATGCGTTCCATAATACTGATATTCATCAAGAACTTCATGAGTTCCAAAATACTGATATTCATCAATAACTTCATGAGTTCCATAATACTGATATTCATCAAGAACTTCATGAGTTCCAAAATACTGATATTCATCAATAACTTCATGAGTTCCATAATACTGATATTCATCAAGAACTTCATGAGTTCCAAAATACTGATATTCATCAAGAACTTCATGAGTTCCATAATACTGATATTCATCAAGAACTGCATGAGTTCCATAATATTGATATTCATCAATAACTTCATGAGTTCCATAATACGGATATTCATAATGAAGTTCAGCATGGTTTTCATTGAAACATTCATTAGAAGAGAAGAGCATATACAAAAGTAAATAAGTGAATTCACATCACAAGCTCATATACGGTTCATTGAATAGGTAATCATGATTTTCATGATGAACTATTGTATGAATTCACTAATTCTCTTTTACTAGGGTATTTTGATCAAATTCTTAATTAGTTTCATGATAGACTAAGAGCCCGCGACGGCCAGACCTTCGTTATTTTATAAAAGCTGAAAGTTTCTCTGCGCATGCCCCCTATTGAGGTAGGAACGATTAGCGACATATGAAGTTTGGATCATGGTGGCTTTGGTAGGGATCAGGTAACAAAGGGGCCTCCAAAGTTTCGTGAAAATATAAAAGTTAATTTTTTTATATATTCTTCGGTGTAGTATTAGAAGTCACGTCACCCATTGCCAGACACTTACCATCGTGGTAACCCCCTGCCAGACACCCTTAAACATTATCAATTTGTTAAAGTTTAAGGGTGTCTGGCAGGGGATTACCACGATAGTAAGTGTCTGGCAATGGGTGACGTGACTTCTAATACTATCCCGAAGAATATATAAAAACGTTACCTTTTATACTTTCACGAAACTTTGGAGGCCCCTTTGTTACCTGCTCCCTGCAAAAGCCACCATAATCCAAACTTCATATGTCGCTAATCGTTCCTACCTGAGTAGGGGGTATGCGCGGAAAAACTTTCAGCTTTTATAAAATAACGAAGGTCTGGCCGTCGCACAGTGGGATTTTTTGTGCAATAAGTAATTTTTTCGACACATAAAATTTAAAAATGTAATGATGCAGTTTTGTAGAAAATTGATTCAGTATGAAGAATCCATAAATTGTATCCCAAAAAAACGTTTATTTGTCTTTGAAATAATGAAGTAAAGTCACATGTAAATTTTGCTCCAAAATATTGAAAACTGTTTACGCACCTCTATAGTGTTTGTACGTAAGATAACTTTATTGCTCTAATTTAAATAGTGAATATTTTCAAATATAGCCTTTTCTGCGTATTTAAAAAAAAAATTATAAAGTTCGCTCATATGGTTTAAAAGATATGATAGAATAAAATTTGTTCTATAATGTGCCGTGATTGCAAACTTCCTTGGAAGAAAAAAAAGGTTGCTCGGTCGTGCTAGGTGCTCCCGCTATAATAAAATGAAAGGTAAGACTCCATACTATCAATTAAAAAAAAAAAGTTTAAATAATTAATAATCTTTTATAAAATCATAAAATTTATATCATAAAATCATAAAATTTTGAGTTCTATAGGCAGAGGGTAGTGGGCGTGGCCAATTTTTATGAAACTTTATTTTATTCTTAATTGAGGTAATAAAAGGCTCTGTGCCAAATTTTAAAAACTTTGGGCCAAAAATACATTTCGGGTTCTATGGGCGGTGGGTAGTGGGCGTCGCCAATTTTGATGAAACTTTATATTTTTCTTAATTGAGCTAACCAAAGGCTCAGAGCAAAATTTCAACATTCTACGAGCACTCCTTATATTTTTTGCCAAACATTGTATGAACAAATCCCACTGTGCGTCGCGGGCTTTCGGTCTATGATAATTATTAGCAAATAAAATTTTGCAATCTATCCCTCTCTTTACTCTCGTTGCATTTTCTGATTCTTTTCGATACATCGTTGTAAGATAGTTAACAAATTTGTTCTAGTTTTGTTTTTACTTTTAGAGCTGCAACTTTGTGATTTTTGTCAGTTTTTGTTTAAAAGTGAAATAATGTGTTGAAAAAAAATATACAAATCAATAGTGATTAACAGTACAGTAAATCGAAGAAGCTTCAGTATTTGTTACAATAATTTTTTGTTATAATAATTTTTAATTTCAGGAAAAAACTGGCGGGTCTAAATCATAGAGGAAGAAGGAAGAACCATCTCTTGAAAAAATTTTATTGCTTTAATAAATTAATTTTAATGCCTCAAAAAATTTAAAATTAATAAAATTCTAATTTAAAACATAAAAATGGCTTTTAAAATATGTACTACAATTTTCTTTTGTTCTATACTTTATTCTGTATTCCATACTAGTTTTGGTAAATTTTTTCTAAATATTCTGTACGGGTTTTACGCTCTATGTTCACATTAATTTCACTAACTCCATTATTGATTTCACTTATAATAAATAAGTAATGAATGAGCTCGACTATTCTATAGTAGTGAAGTTCCCGCTGAAATTTGCTAATGAATTCTATCATTTCATCAGTGATGAATTTTTTATGAAAATTCACTAATTATTTCCTCTGTTTGTTAGTAGTGTAATTCCTAATGAAGTTCGTTCATGAACTCTCTGTTTTATCATTCATGAGTTTCCAGTAGATATTCATCAATAACTTCATGAGTTCCATAATACTGATATTCATAATGAAGTCAACATGGTATTCATTGAAACATTAATTAGAAGAGAAGAGCATATACAAAAGCAAATAAGTGAATTCACATCACAAGCTCATATACGTTTCATTGAATAGGTAATCAGTATTTTATGATGAATTATTATATGAATTCATCAATTCTCTCTCATTAGGGTGGTGAACAATTTTTACTAGGGCAACGTTCGTATATTTAGGTTCTTAATTGGAAATGTATGAGTGTGATTTTGTTTGTAAATGATGCGTCCATTTTTCGCCGATTTTTGAATGATATGATATTAAAAGATAAAAATTCAGATATCAAAAAATTTAAATATTTGACTTATGTGTAGAAAATAATACTAATTTTCAATAGTTTTCTCAATATTATGAAAAATTAAATTAAAATATCGATAAATCGACATGAAACAAGACAAATAAAAAAATTAAAAAAATATAATATGTAGTTTTTTTAAGTCACTAAAATTAATTATTGAAAGGGCCTGTTTATTTAACGAGATTGGTTTTATTATATTCACTAAAAAATTTCTTTCGCACATAATTTTATATGCTAATAATAATAAGCAAATAATTATTCAATTCAATTAAACGCATGTAAATTATTTCCTAAGATGTTAAATAAAACCAGCCATGTTAGAATATATACAAATACTTTTTATTTTCCTTTTCTTATTCTTTTCTTTTGTTTATTATTATAATCATTAAACAAATTTCGTTTCTCTTCGTTTTTTATTATTATAGAAAAGACAAAAAGAAAATTTATTTTTAACGCCTATTTAACAACTTAAATGGGATTTTTTCCGGTAAGTCGCTTTTGCAGGAGTTATGTAGATCTTATTTTTGTATTGAAAATAGGTGATACTTAAATACTCTAAATTCTAAATAGTAGAATCAGTTGGCTTTAAAGAGTAGTTAAATTTGGACTCGGGATTTTATGATTCTTTTTGATAAATTTTGTAAAGTCAACAAATTTTTTTAAGTTTTAGAGTTGCAACTTTCAAATAAAATATATTATTAATACTTGTGATTTTTATCAGTTTTTATTTAAAAGTGAAATATTGTGTGAAAAAAAATATACAAATCAATAGTGATAAACCGTAAAGAAAATCGAAGAGGCTTCAGTATTTGTTATTGTTATAATAATTTTGTGCTATAATAATTTTTAGTTTCAGGAAAAAACTGGTGCGTCTAAATCATAGAGGAAGAAGGAAGGAACTATCTCTTTAAAAAATATTAATACTTGAATAAATTAATTTTAATGCACCAAAAAATTTAACATTAATAAAATTCTAATTTAAAACATAAAAATGGATTTTAAAATACTACTATTTTCTTTTGTTCTATATTTTATTCTGTATTCTATTCTATTTTTATTCTAAATATTCTGTAAGGGTTTTACGCTCTATGTTTGCCTTGATTTCACTATCTACAGCAGTGATAATACAGTGATAATAAATAAGTAATCAATGAGTTCGACTATTCTTTACTATAGTAGTGAAGTTCCCGCTGAAATTTGCTAACGAATTCTATCATTTCATCAGTGATGAATCTTTTATGAAAATTCACTAATTATTTCGTCTGTTTGTTAGTAGTGAAATTCCTGATGAATTGTATCATAAGTTCGAGTCAAAATTCATAATAATTTTACATTGCATATTTTTTGTGTGTCACCTGCGAAAAACTATTACTGTTGTATTTTTATTGGAAAACTATAACTAAAATTATAGTAAACGAAAAGCTAGTCGATTATAGTATACTATATGAACCCTAACTACACACCGAGTACACCAACCATTCAGAGAGTTGCTTTCTGCACGGTAACAATCGAACGGATAAAGTGATAATATAATTAATTCAAGGAGGCAATTGGCGCAGATAATTTATATTCAACCACAATTTACAACTGAGCTTATGAGTAAAATGAAGAGATATATTATAACCATTAGATATTATCCATTTATTCTCTTAAATCATCACCTTATTCCTATACGACATCGAATCAAATTCGCTCACTAAAAGTAACATGAAAGTGTAGAAAATATGATTATTAATATTAAATTATGGACATTATGTATCCATATACGTTTGATAACAGACACATTTTCTATATGATTTCCTATATTTAAGCTAAAGGAGAGCATCAACAACAACAACAACAAAAAAATTCGATCATAAGAACGAGATCAACTTGAAGATTGTATAAACTAAAATAACAAAAGAGGAGAAGAATCAAATTATCGCGATGTTTTGTTTATTTTTCGCTGTAATTTATCTATAATTGTACGCCAACGGGTTGAATTTGTAACTGCAAATTAGCAGCCAATTCAACAGCAGACAAATGACTATTATTATAATCACCGCATTCTCTCTTTACAGATTTTTTTTTGTGTTTTGGTTTTACTTCAGCTCATCGTGATTTCGTTCATTTGTTTTACTTTAACTTTGGTTTGCGGTTAATGTAATAACAATATAATATAATAAATACTCGAGTATATATAGTAAATAAAGGTATATACAAATATTATCTCATGATCAAAAAATTATAAACATATTTCTCAGATATTTCTTATTATTATGGTTATTTTTTTTTCTTTCCATATAATATAAAAACTAAAAATTATCCATTTTTTTTATTCAAAATCATTTCTAATTTATATATATTATTTTACTTAAATTTTACAAGTTAAAGTGTTTTGTTTTGTGGTTTTCCAATTTATTATTGCAAAATTTATTTATAAATTGAAAAAAAAAAAAATTGTATATATATAATTATCACGAACTACCAGAAAACATGAACGGATATTTTGTTTTTAAATTTATTTCTTTTAATTTAATCAATTTTGTGTTGGAATTTAAAGTGAAAAGATTTTGTTTTATATTATTGATGATAATTATTGTTAAAACTACTTTGAATGTAGAAATTGCTCTAAAAAGGAAATGAAAAGAAATTTAAAATAAAACAAATAAAGGAAATAAAAACCAAAACTAAAAATTGACACTTTTGTGATCAAACTTTGATAAATAACATAGTTTCTCCCTGTTACTACTGAGAATCTAATCGGGATACTAATCCGTCAAGAGGTGATGTTTTCGTAATTAGAAAGAGGTCAACTGGCCAGACTGTTTCAAACTTTTTTCGCAATGACTTGTTTTAAAAGAAACAACTGTTAAATCAATGCAACAATTGGGAAAAAGCCTCAAAATTATTCATGTCTCACCTCACACAAGATTGGAACTTCAAATTATATAACAGCTTACCATAAAGTTATGGTAGCAGCATATCCGCTAGAAACAGGTAATGTCTATGCCAGACAGATTTGTGTATAAGTAAAATTTGTTGTACCCGAATAGTGTTATGGATTTCGGACTTTCTAGAAATATAAACGGGAGTCCAGCATGTGAAATCTCATATTTTTAACAAATTTTTTTCAAAAAAAAAAATACTAATCATGGTTGAATACAAAGATAATAAATTTAACACAAAAAATCACAAATAAAAAAATATAAAATAAAATCAAAAGAAATAATATGACAATAATATGGCTTCCATTAATTACTATACTCTTTCAAATTAAAAATATCTTTAAATGTATGAGCAATTTCACACAAGTTCAGCAAATTTTTGGGAAATTTTGACTTGACCCCTTTTAATTTTGATTATATTTTGTTTATAGATAGTCTTTCATAAATAAAAAATACAAAATTTTTTAGAATTTTTTTTTCGACCAGGGGTCTTCACAGGGTGCCCCTCAATTTTTTGTTATTTTGTGATGTGAGTGCATTTTGACGAGCGATTGTAGAAAAACTACTGAATCGATTTCCATAAATGATATGTCGTTGAATAGGTATTAGAACAAAGTTCTTAAAAATGTACACTTAACTTTTTGAAATAATTTTTAACGGTGTAACATATGAAAAAAACAGTGTAATTGAAGAAAAGATGGCGCTACACATTTTTTTTACACTAAATTGAAGCTTATTTTATATCTAACTACTTGTGAAAGCTTAGGACTAGCATTATTTATTGTTTTAAAGATAAAATTCGTTGTGCATATGACTGTCGGGAATCAGTTTTTTTTGTTCTGAAGGAAAATTATAAAAATGGCGTTAAGAGATTTTTTTTTATGTTAAATATCAAATATTTTATTATTAGATGAACTTTTTAAAATATTATAAAAATTATATATGTCCAATAAAGAAAATATGAGCAATTTCAGCATAAACCCACAAAAGCGCTTATTGCTATGTACATTAAATGAAGCTTATGTGGAGTTTAAAAATAAGTTTCCTGATGTGAAAATAGGATTTACTAAATTCACGTCCCTTCGACCACAAGAATATATTAAATCATCCCAAGGAGTTCATAATGTGTGCGTGTGTACCATACATCAAAATATGAAACTAATGATTCAACAAGATGTCTTGGATTACTGATGCTGCTTTCCAGAATTATTAAACATTAATCGACTTTGTTTCGTATTTATGTGGTGAATTAACAGAAGATTGTCATACTTTGAAGCGCAATGAATGTTTAGAAAAACTTTAACAACTGGAAGAAAATTACTAAATGATTTTGACGTTAAAGGAATCCTTCAAGTCAAATATCAACAATGGAATACCACACTGTTGAAAATTTTAGTCTAAAATTGATACTTTTTTAATAACGTTCTCTTTATAAAGTATGTGTATGCGAAAAATGGTATTGAATTTTATAAAGTCCAAAGTATTCAGATAATTTATAAGTTGAACTTCCCAATTTTACACCAAATAATATAAACTCAGGTAAAAGCACTGTTATTTCAATGTGCCGAGCCGCGTTTATAAATGTTTGGTATACGATTTATTTTCTAATCTTGAAGATGGAGATGGAGATTTATAAATTGAAACTATATCATTTCTATATCCAACTAGTGTAATATGTTCAAGTTCCCAATTCTATACCACGGGGATAAAAATACAGTTAGTTACAATATGCCGCGCAGCGTTTATGTATGCTTGGTATTGAATTTATTTTTTAATCTTATAAAGTATGAAGATTTATAAATTGAAAATAACCATTTTCATATCAAATTAGTATACGATGACAAAAAGTACCGTTATTTTTATTGCGTTAAACGCGTTTGGTATAGAAAATGAATAAAATTTCATATCTGAACAAAGTTGTGTGCAGTCATATTGAAAATAAAAGCGGAATTTTTATTACATTTTTGCATGGCATAAATGGACGCGTAGTGCAAGTAAATAAATTCCGGGATTCAACCAGCACTGCGGATTCGGATTACTTTGATTTTCTATATGCAGGTAATAGTTTTTGATATAATTGAATTGAATGAAATAGTCCACGATATCATAATGTCAAACAATGTGTGATTCGGTTTAATTTTAAAGCAAACATGTACTGATCCATGCTTAGACGGGTTGTTTTTTCTTACGTGTTTCAGGTAGCCTACATAGTAAATCATGAAACATATTGTAAAGCGACATTGCGAGAAACCAAAAACCAACCATTTTAACAAAAAAAATGTTAAGTAAAATATTAAGAAAAACGCATTGTTATATATAATGAATTTTTTGAAAATGAAAATGTAAAACAAAAAAATGTATTTTAATTAACATAAAAAAAATTGGTATATATTTTATACCGTTTGGTTTAGAACTTTTATAATGGTAGGTATAAAATTTATAGATTATATTTATTAAAAGAGACGTATAAAGTATAGGTATAAATTTAATATGTATAGATTATATACCGAACTAATAAACTGATAATATGTAATTTATACCAATTTTTATTATACCAAACCAATAAACTCATGGTATATAATTTATACCAATTTTCATTTTACTAAACTCATAAACTTATGATATATAATTTAAACCAATGCATATAAATGATCTTTATACATAAATATATGCAATTTATACGGAGCTATTTATGAACTTTTATACCATCGAACTTTATTTAACTAATACCATTTCTTTATGGATTTATATAAATACCATTTTTTACCAATTTCATACCAATATTTTCAACCGTGCACTGATCGATGTAATTTGAATACTTTAATAGAAACTGTAGAAAAATTTATGAAAAAATTTATTTACCGTTTACAAATTTTGATACCACACAACTTTAAAGCAAAACAGCAACCTACATTCATTGAGGAAAGAAAAAAAATAGAACCAGGAGAGTGCTTCGTTCAAGGGGATTTTTCTGAAAACGCCGCCTTCATAATTCAGGATTCGGTTCAAGGTTATCATTATATTAATTCACAAGCTACTATTCATCCATTTGTCATTTATTTTAAAAGTGCCGCAAGTGAATATATACAGCACCGAAGTGTTATACTCATTTCGGATATAAACGATCACAACAGTACTACAGTCCATCTTTTTACTACAAAACTTATTGAATTCGACAGAACGCATATAAATTCTAATATTACGAAAATAATTTCTAGCACCGACGGTACACCTTCTCAATACAAAAATAAACCACCATAAAAAAGACTTTAAGGTTGATGCAGAATGGCATTTTCATGCTACTAGCCATGGAAAGGGACCTTACGATGGGATTAGTGGTACACTGAAGCGTGCTGCTCACCGTTATAGTATGGGGAGCAGAGATATTATTAATACATCAAAAAAACTTTTCGAATGGGCTTTAAAATGGGAAACTACCCTGAACTTTGGATACGCCGATAAAAATGAATATTTTTAAATAAAAATGAATATGAACAAAAGAAAAATTACAAAATCGATATAAAAATGCGATTACTATAAGTGGAACTCAAAAATTTCATTCTTTTGTACCATTAAATACTAAGACAATAATTGCAACAATGTTTTCCAACTCAAAAGAAACTTTTGAATGTAAAATAAGTAAATAATTTTTAATAACTATATTTATTTTCTTTAACCTACATATATAACTTGTATGGTATTTTAAAAAGTTTATTCAATAATAAAATATTTGTGATTTAATGTTAAAATACAATCTTCTACTTTATGATTCCATAATAACATAATACGAACATAATACTTCTCCAGTCCAAAGTTCCTGAATATATTTAGTTATTTATACGGCTTTTTTGTTTGCAGTCGAGACTGTCAAATTATTTTTTATAAGAGTGACAAGTGATGACTCAAAGTGATAAATAAACATTTCATTTTTTTATGCCATCTAATACAAAGAAAATAATTGCAGAAGTGTTTTCCTATTCAAAAGAAACTTCTGTTTGTAAAATAAGTAAATCATTTTTAACAATTGTATTTATTTTATTTATTGTACTACATATATAATTTTTATAATATTTTAAAAAGTTCATCTAATAATAAAATATTTGATATTTAACATAAAAAAAAAATCTCTTAGTTTATAACGCCATTTTTATAATTTTCCTTCAGAACAAAAAAACTGATTCCCGACAGTCATATGCACAACGAATTTTATCTTTAAAACAAAAAATAATGCTAGTCCTATACTGATTCTGGACAGTCATATGCACAACGAATTTTATCTTTAAAACAAAAAATAATGCTAGTCCTATACTTTCATAAGTTGTTAGATATAAAATAAGCTTCAATTTAGTTTAAAAAAAAAAGGTGTAGCGCCATCTTTTCTTCAATTACACCGTTTTTTTTCTTATGTTACACCGTTAAAAATTATTTCAAAAAGTTAAGTGTACATTTTTAAGAACTTTGTTCTAATACCTATTCAACGACATATCATTTATGAAAATCGATTCAGTAGTTTTTCTACAATCGCTCGTCAAAATGCACTCACGTCACAAAATAACAAAAAATTGAGGGGCACCCTGTGAAGACCCCTGGTCGAAAAAAAAAGTTCTAAGAGAACTTGTATTTTTTATTTATGAAAGACTATCTATAAACAAAAAATAATCAAAATTAAAAGGGGTCAAGTCAAAACGTTGTTGAATCTTCGTGAAATTGCTCATATATAATTTCCATTTAATTAAATTTTTGAACATGCAAATTCGTTTAGATACATTTCAATTACAAAGTTTTTGTATATTGTATTTGTATATAATATTTTATTATGTATACTAGAAACTTCTAAGGTAGACATCATTGAAAATTGTAGCAACATAATTACTGTCAAAATATAAAAAAGAAGTTTTAGGAAATCAAATGGATTTTAACGAATGAGCTTGTTAGCTATCCTAAGTTAGCTATCTACTACCCTAAATTGATGCAGGACCAGTATTGAACGTTAAAGATGCAGAACAACGCTGAATTGTAAAAATAAAAACGAGAAAAATTTCCTAAACTAGTGCTTTGTAATTACTACTATTTTGGATATATATATATATATATAATGTTATATTAATATCATTAACTCAACATACTCTACATCATCTCCAGTCTCCATCTCATCCTCTCACATTGGCTGAACAACTCTCGACGCCTTAAACAATCAAATCTCAACAGCTCCTGGGACAACTCTAGTACCAAAACGGGTGAGCCCAAAAAAGGATACGCACAATTTTAAATTCAGGGACATAACTTCTTTCTTTTTTACTACGGAATATTTTAGTTTTGCATTTTAAATTATCAAAAATGCACGTGTTAAAGGAAATTTTCGTCATTATTATTACTGAGTTTAACACGATATGGGGTTTATTCGTCGCATAACGACATGCAATAGAAGTGTTAATTACCGCAACAATTCTGTTCCTAGTTTTAGTCAAAACTAGGCTTTCCCGTTTCGCTCGTATGTTCCCAGCAGTTTCGGCAAGACCACCAGGAAGTGTCAGTTATTCCCGCAACTATGGAATCAGACTTTTTTCTTTACGCAGCTAGCGCGGCTGAAGTTAGCACGTATGGTACACGGTCTCTTAACTTAAATATTGGTTTCAGACGAGCACTCTGTCTGGCCTTTGTTATCGCCGATGTTACCATCCCGATTCTCGGAGTTGATTTCCTTAATAAATACGGCCTTTTAGTAAACATTAAAATCGAAGTTTTTTCGATCCAGTAACCTCCTTATTCACTTTGGCTAAACTCTTCAATTCTCCAGCACCTTCTCTAACTGTAATCAATGATTCTGTTATTAAAACAAATTTTTGTTCATTCGATAACACTATATTGTTTGCTATACTTGTGTTAAAAGGTTTGTTTAAAAATGTGTGATGGCTCCCACGCGCTGGAAAAAGCCATACCACTAGGGACTGGTAGCGCAAAATAATATTACAGAACTTGTTCAATGACTTTGTTTGTCTGCAGTTTTCGTATTTTTTAGATAGATCAGCATCTAAGTTTTATTATTTTATATTTCACAGATCACAGATGTTCTCCAATAGACGTAAGCACATAAAATTAATTCGTAATCACCCAAATAAAACAATTATCCTACCAGATTCTCCTCATGTACATATAGAGATACGCTTTTCGCGACATTTTCTGTTTCTCGGGAAAAATTGAGAACGGAAATCTTTTTCTCGAGAATTCTCAAGAATTCTCGAGATAATTCTTTATTAATATTTAATATTTAATTAATAAATAATTTTCTAACCCAACACAGTCAAAAATAAGCTGAATATGTAATGCAAATTGCTACACATATAGGTCCTACGGAAGTCTCCATTATAAAACAATGCAAAGCTTGCTTTAAAAATAAATTTAATGCTCTTTGCATTAGCAAGTTGTTTTCAAAGTTCAAGCGTAGCAAGTTGTTTTTAAACTTTTACCATTAGTATGAAAAATAAATTATGATGGTAAGTTGTGCTAAAATTTGTGGTTTTGTATTAGAATTAGTTTTAATGCAACATTTGCTTTGCAATTTAATAATAACTTGCTATACATAACCTATATTGCAAAGCTTGTATTAACAATTGCAGTAACATTTTCAACTGTGAATAACTCCTCATAAACCCTATTCTCTGATTATAACCGCCGAATTATCAATAGCTATCTGGGATTTTTTAAAGTTACTAGAATTGAGAGATGTTTCTGTTTAAATCAGTGGACGCTTTGTTGAAGTTTCTTGACAGTCAAATCATTTTCTGTATGGGAGGGAAACCAGTCCTATAAAAATGCTCTCAAAGTAAACAAACTATTCTTACGAATTTTGAAATCAAATAGAGGAAACAGTTTTTTTCTCGGTTTTTACAGATATGTGATACACAATTTCTATTGGAGGTGTAATTAAAACAACTATACTATTTGAATAAAATTTGGTCCTCACTTAGGTCACCCATATAAAACTAATCGATTAAATTGAGTCTTCAAGTGAAATTCGGCCATAAAAATTACGTTCCTTTATAGACATTATACGAAAAAAAAAGAATATTCTAATAAGTCGTCAGCGATTCATCATTTTTATCATATGGATAACGGAGTCCTCACTCTTAATATTTACAATATTTATCATATAAAACAAATATAGTGTTCGTTATCTAATTTAAAATTTTAATTTATAAGATAAAACATGATTCTCAATCTAATTTAATTAATTATTCTGACAGAAAAATTTGTAAAATTGTAGAAGGGTTGCGCTGACTGCAAGAAAAGCTTAGTGAGTTTTAAAAAATTTAAATTTAAGGTTTAAAAAATTTAATGAGTGATTTTTGTTAGTCTTTAACTTTTTTCAAATTCTCGAGAAATTAATCAAAATTTCTTGAGAAATGAGAAATAAAAATCTATAGGGAATTCTTGAGAAATCGAGAAAAAGAATTCTCGAGAATAATCTCTATGTACATATTTATATTTCTCAACTCCTGAGACAATAGAAGCATGACCCTTAAGAATAACTATCACTATTACGGTTCTGCTATATGATTTAAAAACGTGATTTTTAAAACTTTAAACGTTTTAGTAAATAAATGCCATTTGTTCATTCTTTAGCTTATAATTCATTCAATTACCGATAATAAACCAACCAACCCAATGAATTCAAATTAAAAATAATATTTTGTTAATTTATTCATAGTTAAAATTTTAACACTTAAATGTTAACATTTGACGCCGAAATTATTAATGTTTTTGATTACACGCCAAATAAACCTATTGTTTAAAATATTAAATTATAATATTTAAATCAAATAATAAAATACCACCATTTTGTTGAAAACGTAATCGAAATCATATGAAAATATTTATTTGTATCATATGTTGATCCCGTTTATATTAAATGTTGAAGTAATCAATTTAAATGCTGCAGGGCATGAGCAGAGCTATATCCTTTAGATACCGAAAACTTTGTTTTTCCTTCAAATTACTTAAACCATTGAATATAAAACGAGACAAATATTCTTTACAATATAATAATTTACATTTTCAATGTTCAACATTCACAATAAATTTTTTTTTAATAGTTCCAATAAAAAACACATTTGATTGAGAAATCAAACATAAATCTGTTTGTTTTTTCTTTTTTATTTATTTGTTACTATTAAAATGTAAATTACATTTCAATTAAATACAAAAAATTATTACAAACGAACACAATGGAACGTAAATTAACAATTATTTTTAATTCAATGATTAAAATGCAGAATTTTGGAAATTGTTTTCAAAGTGTGACATGACATCCCTTTATTAACACTCTATGTTTAAGGTGGCAAGTTTAAGTAGAATATTAAAAAACT
Source organism: Diogma glabrata (assembly GCA_963693315.1). Lineage (NCBI taxonomy): Eukaryota > Metazoa > Arthropoda > Insecta > Diptera > Cylindrotomidae > Diogma > Diogma glabrata. Next base: position 300,668,920 of record OY856187.1, on the reverse strand, counting down.
ATTTTAATTATAGAACTTGAAATAGGTTTCGATATAAGATATATAAATAAAATTTTTAAAATGAAAGGAAGCACGAATTTGGATGCTTAAAACGTAGGTTTTTCCACCATTTACGGGTTTCATAAATTTTGGGAAGTTATTTGTTGAATTAAGCTTTAATATTCTCGTTTTGTTGGAAATAGAAAGAAAAATATTTGGACGAATGGTTTATAACATATTTAAACCGTGTCAATAATTTGTTTCACTTATATATTCTACTTAAAAGATTTACTATTAAAAATATTTGGCCTATGCAAAACAAATGTTTTATTGAACTTTTGAACTGAAAAAGAGTTTGCCAGTGAAGCCTTATCTTGGCACAAACAGTTAAGCGCTCGCTTTTGATGCATAGTATTAATTTAGTTTCGATCTCGCACACAATGCAAATACTCTTATAGATCAAATTTAAAAATTTGACTTTTCAAGTCCACGCATTCAAAAATTCATATTATAACAGAAACATTTCATCGCTATCGAATGCTAAAAGCAATTGTTTAAAAAATTCAACATTGCAGGCATACATTACTACTACATACATACATTACAAAATGTTCAATTTTTGTAATAATTTTTATAAAGTATTCTAACTTTATACGTACCTATATGTAGTTATAACGCATAGAAGCGATAAATATAGTACATGTGAAATTTCGCAAACTAGACGAGGGATTAGCGTACAAAATATGTACTTATTTTCGAAAACCTGTATAGTTAAACGGATTTGAATGCGGTTTTTTGCATTCGATTCAGAAAGTCAATTATAAAATTTGTTTTGTGTTTTGGCAACCCAGATCGGCTTTATTGCATTTCTGCAGCTAAAAATGCATTTTTGTAAGTGCATTTTTTAGAATAATAACAAAAAAATTATAATTCGGTAAATAATAGCCGAAACGAGCCGATAAATTCACATTAAAAAAAAAATGAAATAATATAACAGAGTTGCATGATCTTATTGACATCACATTTATCAAAAACCTTTGAAAACCTTAAGTAACAATTTTGGATGGTTTGTATAACAAATTTTAAGAAAACTCCAGGAGATGATTTTAGTAATCAAGTCTTCCTGATCCCCAGGCATGTCACATAATTTTTGTAATATAATATAATCATGATCAGCGACCCCAAAAACCCTCGAGTAATGATTTTTAATGCTATCCATTAAAAATTTAAAGAAAACTCCAGTAGATGATCTACATTATCGGGTCGTTGATATCTCCAGATGCGTTAGGTGAATTTTTAAACATCATATTCGTGATCAGCGACCTCAAAAACCTCCGAGTATAGATTTTAATGCTTTTGATAAGAAATTTAAAGAAAACTCCAGGAAATGATCTTCACAATCGGGTCGCTATGATCCCCAGGTACTTCAGGTACATTTTTAAATATCATAATGATCATAGGGATCGCTGGAAAACCCCCCAATAACAAATATTGGATATTTTGTATAGAAAATTTTGACAAAAGTCAAGGAGAAGCTGTATGGTAAGGGCGCCTTGACCTCCAGGTCCACGGTATGACTTTTCAGCATCAGCTACCCCAAAAACCCCTGAATAATGAATTTGGGCTCGTTTCGGCTATTATTTACCGAATTATAATTTTTTTTTATTATTCTAAAAAATGCACTTACAAAAATGCATTTTTTAGCTGCAGAAATGCAATAAAGCCGATCTGGGTTGCCAAAACACCAAACAAATTTTATAATTGACTTTCTGAATCGAATGCAAAAAACCGCATTCAAATCCGTTTAACTATACAGGTTATCGAAAGTTCAATACGCTAATCCCTCGTCTAAACTATGTATATCTAAAATGACTCTCTAGTGAGTTTTAACCAAATGAAATATATTCAAATGAAATAGGGCTCAGATCACGATAAATAGGGCTTACTTTAATTGGAAAATTATGTACGATTCAGACCCGGCCCTAATCCGGTATTTACTACTAGTTATAAAATAGGTCTTCGGAGTCCAGGCCGGATCAGAACAAATAGGGCATGCATGTCAAGTCAAGCTTGATTCCTAATTGCATTTAATTTAAATAAATTGTAATCAGGAGCCCTATTCCCGAATATATAAATGTGAATTTGGACAATATTGTGAGGTTTGTATTGCATAAGCCAGTCATAAATTATCCGTGCTTGAGTGAACATCAAAATTATAATTTATCTTACTCGTTTTGAGAAATAAAGAAAATAAGAAATGGCAAATGAAGTTAATTGAATTTGTGTATCAATTTAGAGTTTTTTCTGATTTCAATTTTTTTTCCATTGATTTGTCATTGTTATTAGTGTTACATATAAACTATTGTTTGATAAATATTAACTATTGACTATCTTGATCATAATCCTCTATAGTGATTAGTCATTGTTATTGGTGTTAAATATGAACTATTATTTGTTAAATATTAACTATTTATTATTATTATGTTGATCATAATCATAATCATCTATAGTGTGTGTGGACTTAGCTTTTTCTTCATGTTTTATTGTCAAATTTGTTTCATTTGAATTGACTTGTCCCGTTCACAATCCTGTTTTTTTAACTATCATAATTTTTTGCAACAATGCCATTTGAACTGAGGAAAACTAAATGCTTTATGTGTATCAATAAATACTCATTTTTGAAATCTGAAGCTGAATCAACTAAATGCAATGGTTGTGACACTTTTTATCATCCTGGGTGTGCTAAGCGGGCAGGATTGAATAGTGATGATAGCATCATGAAATGCTGCGGAAATAAAGAGGAAATTAGTAAATTCAATTCTACTTTTCATGAGGTTACTGTTAGTGACGATGATACTGATGGGATAACTGGTTTTAGTGATCTTTGGAGTAAAATCAAATCTAATTCTGATCAAAATTTTAAGTTGATTAATGAACGGCTTAAATATGTTGCCAGTAATTTAAACGATTTTAAATCTACTATTAATAATGAAATTGATGGAATAAAGGAAAAGATCCTGGATTTGGACAAACGATTAGATTATTTTGAAACATCTTCTTCTAGTGATTTAAGGGTTAATGAAATCTTTTACATTGAGATGAAGGATCGTATCAATAGGGAAAAAAACCTTATCATTTATAATATGACTGATAGTAGTGATGCGGATAAGTCTGATAAAGTTACTTTGTTAGAATTGTTCAAGAATGCACCATTTGAGCTGAATGCTATTAGAGTTCACCGTCTTGGTAAGAACTTTTCCATTGGTAAGGTTCGGCCGATCAAAGTAATTTTGGGTTCAGCTGATGAAGTCCATTGGATTTTTAATAACAAAGCGAGTATATTCGGAAATGAAATTAAAATCTCTAATGATTCAACTCCTGTGCAGCGGTCGCATTATCTAAATTACAAACTGAGTTGAAGGAAAGATTACATAAGGGTGAAAATAATCTTAAAATCAAACGAATACATGGTATTCCAACAATAGTTACTAATGATAAAGTTCAAACGTCAATTAAAGATGCCTCAAAAAACTAACTTTATTTTATCAAAACTTTCGAAGTATAAAAGGTCGTCTTAGTGGATTTAGAGCTGCTCAATTTTTATTAACAGCTTATGATATAATTGGTATTACTGAAACCTGGCTTAACGATGATATTCTTAACGCAGAAATTGGATTGGATGGATACAATGTTTATCGCTGTGATAGAAACATATTTATTAGCAATAAAAGAAACAGTGGTGGTGTTTTGTTGGCTATTAACAAAAAAGTTCACAATCAAACATCAATTCAACTAAACATCAATTCTGTTGAACAAGTTTTTGCTAAAATAGGCTGCGGCAATCATAATATTATCATTGGTATTGTTTATTTTCCTCCGAATACTGATCTGGAAATATATAAAGGATTCATTGATGCTCTTCAGGATTATCTAACTTTATACTGCTCGCCGAATATGTTTGATAAGCTGATCTTGTTTGGTGAATTTAATTTACCAGGGATTGGTTGGACTTCTAATTCAAACATTTTAACGGGATCGGTATTTCAATCATCTAGCAACATTGCTTTAGCAAGTAATTATATTTCAAATTTTTGTTCTAGTTTTAGTTTATTTCAGATTAATACATTTATAAATAATTGTGGCAATCTTTTGGATTTGGTTCTTACTAATGATAAATTGTTAAGTTATAATTCATCCTTAGATTTTTTCTTTGAGAAACATGTTTTTCATTGTGCCTTAAATCTAATACTACCTGGCTTTCATTCCAGTTTATCATCTAATGAATATTTTTATAATTTTAATAAAGCCAATTGAGGAGGTTCACACCAAAACGCTACATTTCCATTATAACATTTTTCCAACGCAGTTCAAGAAAATTTGATTATGTCATTACACTGATTACATTATGTCTAAGGCAACCTCTATTCTACAAAGGGGAAAAACATTTCTAATTTAAACATAGATAAATTTTTGAGTTTTCGATCGAATTCAGAAATTGGAGTCGATCTAAGTATAGTAGAATTTTTTTGCCAGCGAATACAAAATTTGTTTGTTATGCGCATATTGTTTGCACATGCGCATGCACATGCGCATATTGTTTGCACATGCAGTGTCTCGATTAAAATATTAAAAAAAACTATTGGGGTCCCATTGAAATGGACAAAAAAAACGCATAAAATTTATAAATTACTATTGAAATTCAACCAATTATAATAGAAACCCAAAAACTAGTAGAAATATTAATGATTTTGTAGGAAATATAACAAAATTTTGATAATTAAAAATAATTATAATAAAAATAACGACGCCTATGGAAACAAATATCACAACAAACAAATGGTACGAACTAGAAGTAGAAATTTAATTAATATAATTGTTTTGAAAACAAATTTATCCCAAAATAAATAATACATCTCTGTTTTACTTTTTGTCTCATCTTTTATCTCTTGCTGCGTCGTAGCTGTCAGAAATTCGCTGGCAAAAAAATTCTACTATACACAATTTATTTTTTAAAGAAAATGGAAATGTAGCGTTTTGGTGTGGACCTCCACAATTATGATGAGATTTCTATGTGTTTACTCGATTGTAATACGGATTCGCTTTTTGATGTTGATTATGATTGTAATATTGACAGTTTAGTTTTATGGATTGTTTTCTTCAGTTATTGATAAATGCGTTCCTAAGTTTTTGGTGAAATCTAATAGTTACCCATCATGGTTTTCAAAGAAACTGGTGGAAAGTATCAAACTAAAGAAAATGTATCATAAAAAATTTAAACCATATAATTCTGGTTACTATTATCAACTGTTTAAGCTAATGAGGTCAAATTGTGTTAAATTAATGAAGTCTGACGAGCAGCAGTTTATCTCTAAGATTGAAGAGGATTTATTGGTTGATCCTAATACTTTCTTTAAATTTATTAACATTAACTCTCGTTTTTGAACGTTACGATCTAATTTTCACTACAATGGGGCTACCGCCGATTCTGGTGTTGATATTGTTAACTTGTTTGCTGATAAATTTAGGTCAGTAAATAGCCATGCTGTATTTGGTAGTCCCTCTTTAGATTCCAATATTTGTGATAACATCTCGCTTCTCTTTTACTATTCATGATATGGAGACATGCTTTGATAATTTAAATGTTAAAGCGTCACCTGGACCTGACGGTATCCATCCCTTTTTTGTTAAAAAGTCAGCACGTGTTAGGGAGTTTCCTTCTTAAACTGTTTAACACGTCAGTGAGTAGTGGATGTTTTCCTGCTCAATGGAAGATTAGTTTTATTACCCCAGTTCATAAACTTGGCGATCCCACCGATGTTAATAATTACAGGCTTATATGTAAAACGAACACACTTGCTAAAATGCTCGATTTTTTTGGTCTTTAATAAAATATCATGCTACTGTCATAAATATATCATTGATCAACAACATGGTTTTTTCTTGAGAAGGTCAACAAATTCGAATTCGAGTGTTTATGTGAATTATATAGTTGATGCAATTGTATAAATAACTATACCGTTGATAGCGTTTATACCGATTTTATTAGAACCTTCGACTTGGTAAACATTGAATTTCTTTTAACTAAATAATTTAATTATGGCATCTCAGGATCTCTTTTCAATTGGATACACTCTTTCTTGAGTAACAGAGTGCAAAGGGTTAAAGATAAGAACTATATTTCATGCCTGGAGTCGGACAATGGATTCATCTTGGTCCCTTGTTTTTAACTTATTCATTAATGATGTAATATTCTGTTTTGAGTTCACAAATATTCTTCTGGTTGCTGATGGCATGAAAATTTATTCCGCTATCAAAAATCAAGTTGATCGAAGTAATTTTCAATTAGCTCTTGACCGACTCTCTAGCTGGTGCCTCAAAAATGGTTTACATCTTAATTTTGACAAATGTTATCAAATCTCCTTCAACAAAAAGAGGTCTGATTTACTTAATTACTCCTTTGATAATAACCCTTTGATTATTTGTGATAAAGTTAAAGATCTGGGCATTTTTTTTTGACTCAGACTTATCATTTTCTTATCACATTGAATATTTATGTAATAAGGCTAAGCGTACGGTCAATTTTATTAAAAGAAACTCTAAACAATTTACATCTATTCCAGTTTTTAGAGTTTTGTACTTTTCCTTTCTATATCCGGTATTAAGTTTTGGTTCAGTTATTTGGAATCCCTATTTAAAATATGAGATCAGTGAACTCGAATCGGTTAATCAGTTATTTTTTAGGTAATGTTGCTTTTAAAACTGGTATTCCATTAACTTTTTTTAAACATGACTATAGTTTGATTTAAAGTTCTATTAATGTTTCTAATTTGGAAACAGCCCGTTTAAGGAATGATATTATTTTCCTATATAAAATTCTAAATGGGCTTCTTGATTGTGGTAATCTTTTATTCTCGTTTGGGTTAAAAGTTCCGTCTAGAATTTTGAGGATGAGGGATTATTGTCTGGATACTTCTGTGGTTTCCAAAAATTTAATATTTCACTCTACTACCTTTAGGCTTAGTTTTGAATTTAATAGTTGTTTTTCCGACTTTGAAATTTTTTTCAATTCATTAGGAAGTATAATGAAAGAATCTAAAAGGTTGTTTATTTATACTAATAGTATTTTTTCCTTTTTATTTTTATTTTATAGCTATAAATTGTTCATTTGAGATTTAATTTTAATTCTTTTCTTAATTTAATTATTTATTGTATTGTATTAATTTTGTTTTCGTTTTTTCATAATTTATTGTATTTTCGCTTTTCTTTGATTTGTTTTTTTCTCTTGTTTCTAAACATATTGTATGGATAATTTTTTTTTGTATTATTTGTTCAAGGGCTCTGCCCGTAAATAAATAAATAAATAAATAAATAAAATTAAACAGTAACGGTAACGATTTTACGAAAAACGAATTTTACAATAATGTCTTAATTGAATTTAGACGATATTGTGAAATTTGTTTTTCGGAAAATCGTTACCGTTACCGTTTAATGTTATGCAATACAAACTTCACAATATTGTCAAAATTCACATTTATGTGTTCGGGAATAGGGCCCCAGCTATGAACAAAATTTATAATACATTAAACATATTGTAGCATATAAACTAGGTGACCAATGCAGAATGCAAGATATGTCCAATCCAAAAGATATGTCCGAAGATAATGTCCGAAGATAGGTTACAATCCAAAAAAACTACAAAATCGCTACAGTTTAATGTGTGGTAAATATTGCTGCATCTACCATCGGCATAGATTTAGTGGAAAATCAATGAAAACTTTTTTAAACGGATTTAAAACTGATATGTCTGACTACAACGATCGTATCGTGAATTTTGTCTATAAAAAGTACTTTAACAAAACGGCAAAGAAAAAAAGGTGAACGAACCAAAAAAACTCGTCCAGGTTGAAAACATAATCAATCTTGTTCAATGTGGGTAAAAGTGTTATTAAATTTTTTTAAAATCAACTAATAACAAACTTTTATTTTCAGACTTTCAATATCACTGCAGTCCAAAAAAAAAAAATAAAAAAAAAAAAAATAAAAACATAAAAAAAAAAAATATAAAAAATAAAAAAAAAAAATTAATAATTTGTTTAAGTATTAGATGATAATTTTCCCATTGAAAGTCTATGGGAACCGTTTTTCGGTGATTATTCCTCCGTGGTTTGTTTAATTTTCAATATTACAATACTTTTTGTAAACCATCTATGGCTAGATGTCGTCTTACATGCAAAATTTCATTTTGATATCTTTAATAGTTTGGGAGGAGTATGGCGACAATCGAAAATCTGAATCGGGGAAGAATGGAGATTCGCTCCAATAAAGGTAAAGTTATGAAATGTTGAAACTGCGCTAGATTTCTTGCAGTTATGCTAATGTTTGAAGTTGCTGGGAAGAAAGATGGTTCACAATAGAGGAAACTGTTTGAAAAAATGCATTAAGTCATATTGTGGCTCATAAAGATTATCGTAAATCATTACGACAGCAAAAACTTGTCTAAAGCGATTTTAATTCGACATAAACGAATTGCTGAAAACAATTAGGAAAATTATATTTTCGAACATCATATATAAAGGGTAGCAAAAATCTGAAATTCTACGTCCACGCCGTGCTACCTGGGTAACGCTAACAGAATTAGGTTGGTGTAGTTGAGAGGGGCAGAGTAAATACTGCTTATACTCAATGATTCTGCACCATGGCGAGTTATTGGCGCCATAAAACCAATGCAACTCAAGCGTCTGTTCTCCATGTTAGGGGCGGCTTGGAGCAGGCGTCTGTCTTGGATCAAGCGGCTCGCTATATAAATGTGTAGAAAGCGTCTGTTCGCGGCTCGCTATATAAACGTGTAAAAAGGTTGTTTCTGGTGACCTTAAGATGCAGAACGAACCCATTCACGAAAATTTGGGTTGGGCGAAGGACTAACACCCCATATCCGTAAAAAAATTATTGTCATGAATTCTGTACACAGGCCTCGGAATATCTCGGATTCATTATTAGAACGACCTCGGAAACTGTACCCGGACTACGATTTAAAAATGGGAACCTGGAACGTGCTAAGCCTCAGAAGACCAGGAGATCTCCTAAAACTCACTCACCAAGTCGAGAGCTTCACACTGGATATAGTGGCATTACGAAAACTAAGATGGCCAGGTAGTGGAATCCATGAAACAAGGATACACCCTTTATTATTGCGGTCATCAAAACGGAGGAGAATTTGGAGTTGGCTTTCTTATACACCGTCGCGTGAATCAGCATGTTATCGACTTCTGCCCAACTAATATGCAGTTATGCACACTGAGAATCCGCACGCAAAAATTCAATGTAACGATCGTCAATGTTCATGCACCTACTGAAGATAAAGCAGATGATATTAAGGACCTGTTCTTCCTAGAACTCGAAGAAGTCATCAATAACATCCCGCGGCACGATATAAAAATCGTGGTAGGTGACTTTGATGCTCAAATCGGTCCGATTGCAGAATTTAAAACACATATGGGCCCTAACAGCTTGCATCATACCAACAACAATAACGGTTTTAGCGCAGCCGAGCTGGCTGTGATGTATGATCTAGTAATCTCCAGCACTTTCTTTCCTCACAAGAGAATTCACAAGGCAACTTGGAAATCAAATGACGGAAGAACGGAAAATCAAATCGATCACGTCATGATCTCTAAGAGACACTCTACAAGTATAACTGACGTTCGATCATACAGAGGTGATGATATGGACACTGATCATATGCTTGTCATCTTTAAGTACAAGTGCAAATTATCATCTACATTTAACAGACAAGCAAAAAAGACCGTGCGCTGGAATGTCGAAGCATTTAAGCATCCGGAAACGCTGAATAGATATCAGGAAATAATAACACAAAACAAAGAAGAGCATGACATCTCTTCTGAGATGCCATTAAACATACAAGAAGAATGGCAAACGCTTCAATCAACCATTATAGCCGCAGCACAAACTACAATTGGAAAACGACCAACGAAATCACACAACGAATGGTTTGACGATGAGTGCCGCCGATCCGTTGAAAATAAACAAATACTGCGAGAAAAATTGTTAACAAGGAACACTCGAAGCTCCCAAGCTGATTATCTATGCGCCAGGAAAGCCTCAGCAAAACTTCTACGTAAAAAAAAAAAGCGAACACACGAAAATCTGCATCGAAAACATCAACCAACATGCGGCCAATGGAAATTCAAAAGAGTGCTTTGCCAATGCACGGAATCTGACAAAAGATTTCCACCCAAGATCTACAGCCATCAAAAATAAAAATAATGAACTCACAACAAGTGAACGTGATGTGCTGGCAGTGTGGCGATCCCACTTTCAAGACCTACTGAATAGGACGAATGAAGTTCATCCTATTCGAGCAATTGCTCCATCAACTGAGGAGATTTTTGTCCCTTACCCAGCAATAGAAGAAGTGGAAGCTGCCATTAAAAAACTGAAAAATGGCAAATCACCAGATTTCGATGGAATTCCCGCAGAGCTTCTGAAAAATGGAGGAGCAGCTCTGATCTCACGTATATACGATCTGATTCTTGCAATCTGGGACCAAGAAGAACTACCTGCTGAATGGAAAACAGCTCTCATTGTTCCGCTATATAAGAAAGGTGACCGTCTAAAGTGTGCAAACTATCGTGGCATCGCACTGTTGAATACTGCATACAAAATAATAGCTAATGTCGTACTTGCTCGACTCATCCCGTTCGCCGAATCTATCATCGATGACTATCAGTGTGGTTTTCGTCCCAACCGCTCAACCACAGATCAATGTTTTACATTAAGGATGATTCTGGAAAAATGTTGGGAGTACAACATCAGCATTCACCAGCTCTACGTTGATTTCAGACAAGCATATGATAGTATCATCCGCGACAACCTCTGGTCCGCACTCATATGCCTTGGTATCCCAGAGAAACTTGTTTCTCTGTGCAAACTCACAACATCGGGATCAAATTGTAGAATAGTAATCGAAGGGTCAGTTTCTGATCCTTTCGATATAACATCAGGTGTTCGACAAAGTGATGCACTCGCGCCCGTACTATTTAATTTGGCGCTGGAGTACGCGATAAGAAAAAGCCGAATTGAGACACAAAACTGCATATATAACAAATCTAGTCAAGTTCTTGGCTACGCAGATGATATTGTGCTTCTCGGACGTATACTCAGAAAAAAGAGATAGCTTTTTTAACGTAAAGTATATGTAAATTTAACTGAAAATGACGTACGAATTGAGCCAGCGGAGGCATAAGTAAACTAAACAAAATTGAATAAGTAAAATCTACTTAAAAGCATGTAAAAAGGTTATTTTTTAATTTAGCAGTGCAAAAGCAAATTTTATGTAGACCACAAGTAAATATTAAAAAATATATGTAGCCCTAACGTAGCGTTATGTAATTTCGCTAGTAGCACATTAACTATTTGCTACGTAAAACAGACAGAGTGATATGTAACAATTGAACTATTTTAGTAAAATTTACATCCCAGCAAGCACACCGCAAAAATTTTGCGCTGTTATGCTAAGGTAGGGTCGCCAAATTTCGTCTCCGAACGTAATTACGTCCCCATCGGTTTCTTTTTTCCTGAATAGCGCCATCTAGTTTTTATACTTGTAATTAAAAGTTACTTATGTCAGTCAGACATTTTAAAAGTTTGGCGGGGAAACGTCGCTCCTATGTTAAGATATTCAAAAAACGGAAAAACTGTTCAAGGTGAGTTTTTTATTGAAATATGATCGGTATTGTTTAAATATTGATGTGTTTGACTTATTGAAACCGAATTTTAGCAAAATTTGTAGTTGTCGCTTATATTTAAATCGATTGTAAGCTCATTTAGGTTATGTCATGTGTTTTTTGTTGGATGGAGGTTACCAAAACAAGTGGCAAATTCTTAATATCGTCCCCTAACGTGAGCGTTATATCGCCCCGGGCCGGTATTTAGATAACTTTGTCATTTGTTGTGCACTGTTTTTAATATTTATATATTTAATTTCTAGATGCCAAAGAGATAGTTGTGGGATCCGGAAGCAATAAAAAATGTCCGAAATAAAGAAATGGGTTATAAAAAAGCCGTTAAGTTATTTAATGTTCCAAGAGCTACTTTGAAAGATTACGTAAAAAATTCTGATAAATCTATAGAAGATATCGTTTCTGGAAAAATGGGACGAAAACCAGTTTCGTTAATTCAATTAGAAGAAGAATTGGTACACTATTGCTTGCAAATACAAAAGAACCATACTTTGGTGTCTTCTGGTGCTTCTGATTTAAAACGAATGGCTTTCCAATTGGCCATCAGAAAATAATATTCGACACCCATATTCACAAACTAAAAAAAAGCAGGCAAAGAATGGATGAAGTTATTTATGGCTCGCCATCCTAACTTGTCATTTCGCCAACCAGAATCGTTATCTCGAGCTCGCGTATACGGTTTTACTACAGAAAACGTTAAAGCTTTTTTGGACATTTTGAAACCTTTTTGACATTTTTTGACAGCTTTTTTGACATTTTTGTCATTCTGAATTACTTAAACTTTACTGAATTACTTTAATTTATCTGTGCAATTTGTTTGGAGAATTAGAAATACTTAAACAATAATGATTACTAATAATTATTGTTAAAAATACAATTTAAGTTTTGTACTGATTATTGTGATCTCAATATCGTCCCCGAGACGTAATTAGGAGCCCAAAAATTTATTATCAGAATTTCTCCATTTTTGTTAATGCTATTTTTGTAGAAATAGTAACAAAGTTATTGAATTTTTGATTATTTAAATAAATAAAGAAACATTGTAGCTAAACTTTGACCTTTTATTTATTACTTCACTCCTGATATTTTTTTCAAAATTATTATTTTTACAAAAAGGGGACGTTATTTAGCGACTGTACCTTACTATTATGCTACCATCTTGTCTCACCAAAAAAATGGAAAAAATTTAATTTTTTTGCAATTATTTATCGTTTATTTTATCAATTCAGGGGGATTATATACACGGAAATGATAACAGCGGTTGAGAACGGTCCTGTAAACATAAAATGCTATTTATTATTAATATTTATTTTGGACTTAACTCGGATTCGATCCCTAGACCTATGTGTACGAGGCTGCAGCAACATTAACCATTCGTCTATCTAAATAATTATTTACATCAATTTCTTTATGAATATTATGTTGATGCTTAAGTTTAGGACGGTCAAGGGTTCGATTCCCAGACTGACCACTATTTATTTTTTATTATATTTTTATTATTTTTTTTTAAATAACACAAAAATGATTCCTTTTTATTCATAAATTATTCATAAAAATTCAATTTTACAGCATTTCAATTTATCGATACTGTAGTTATTTTAAACTTATATAGACCTAAACATTTCAAATTTATTCCAACAATAATAATAATGTAACTATAGTAACACAAATAACAATTATAAATGTCAAATTATTTTTGCGAAAACATTGTTCTGACATTTTTTGCTCTCAGATTAATTTATTATTTGGCATTACGTGTTTTATTTGGTCAAAAAAGTGAGTTTTCGCCCAAAGAAGATTTTTTTGAATCTAGTTTTTTAGCTATAGAGCAAAGCATAAAATTGACAGTTATACTACATTTACATATGTAAATTTTACTATTATTTTAACCTTCACGTGAACAGTATCTACCTGGGTAGATATCACGGTTTTTGTAATTCAATAACTTTATGAGTTTTTAACCAATCATCATGCCTGTTCAGCTATGTGACTAATTTTTAAATTGATTTCGCAAAATCTGAGACAAAAATATTTTGGACTTCCTTTTAACACTTATTTTGGATTTTTATAGTTTTTTTTACGCAAGAAAACAATATCTACCCGGATAGATATTTTTTCCTTGGGTTTAATATGAACATTTTTACTGGTCAATGTGAAAAACAAGTAACTTTATTTTTAAATATACCCTTTTATTGTATGCTTACACAAAAGCAAAATGATATTATGATATTAATACACGTTTGATATTATTACACGTTTGTTGATATTATGTAAGTTGATATTACGTAAGAAAACAATATCTACCCGGGTAGATATTTTTTTTCCTTTGGTCTTATATGAAAATTTTTACTGGTCAATGTGAAAAACAAGTAACTTTATTTTTAAATATATGGTTTTATTGTATGCTTACACAAAACTAAAATAAACATACAGTTACGTTTGTTGATATTATGATTTATGTAATATCTACCGGGGTAGATATTGTTCATTTCAGTCGCTAAAATATCCGTTCACGCGAAGGTTAAGTAAAATTTACGTTTAATATGACTTTAATACTCGAAGTCCTACGTCATTTTCAAACTATGAAAACGTAAATTTAAAGATGCCTTAGTAGAAATTACGTATCATAGAAGCAATTTCCAGCATACTTAAGTTAATTTCTTCGGGTAAATAGTGGATTATATATACGCGTGTGTATAAGTATGTTTAACATTATTTGCCATGTAAATTTAACATTTTTCGACGGTTATATTTTACAAAATTGTTAAGTAAATATAACGACTTTTTAGGTAATTTTGTTTTCATCTTTTAAAATTAGCTTTCGTATAAGCTAAAATTACAGCAATCATATGTTGATTTTACTGTTTCAGTAGTAAATTTATTTTCAAAAATTTTACAATTCCAATTTTGCTTTATTAACGTGGCACAGGTTAATATTACTTAAATTATCAATACTTTACACTAGTAAATTTTAGAAAAACGTATGTTATGTTTACAATTTTGGAGTTACTATAGCGCATAAGTAACAAACGCAGCGATTTTTTTTCTGAGTGTAGAACAAGCGATATTAAGAATAGTCTCTCTCAGCTTGAAAGAAATGCTAAACGGCTTGGATTATGTGTCAACACCGGCAAAACTAAAGTGTTAACAACATCTAGGAACATACCTCCTGGAAATCTGGATACTGGCGACTATGAAGTGGAACGCGTGGAAAACTTCAAATACCTCGGGTCTGTAATAACATCGTCAAATGACATGCCGGCAGATATCAAAGCCCGTGTCTCTGCCGCATAGAGAGTTTTCTACGCATACTCAAAACTTTTGCGATCAAAACATCTTTCGCGGTCGTGTAAACTCACACTTTACAAATCATAAACCCGACCTGTGCTTACATTTGGAAGTGAAAGCTGGACATTGACTTCCTCCGATTGTAGAATTCTATCAACATTCGAGAGGAAAGTCATACGAACCATGTCCATGTAAAGTTGCTGAAAATCAGTATAGAATCCGAATCATGAAATCAGACAGCTTCTTGGAGGCTGCGATGCAATCGGATTCATTAAATCCAACCGGATTAGATGGTTTGGTCATGTAGAAAGGGCTCCATTGGATAGAATGATAAAAAAGCGTCCCAACAACAACCAGCTGGTGCTCGTTGAAGAGGAACACCTGCTGGCGCGATGACATCATCCAAGACCTTCGTGATATAGGTACAGATGTAAAGATAATATTACCCATGGTAAAAATACCGGTAAAATTGGTTATATTACGTAATATTACTTAGGCTTGGTAAAATTGGTAAAATTGCATTAAAATTTGATTAACCTTTGTTTGATAAAAATCAAAGTTTGTCCTTTTTTGTGGAATTATAGAATGTTTATTACAACAACAAGAATATTTATCACAATAAGATGCCTTTGAAAACCTAGATCTTAGACCAAAATGCATCTGAGGTATTGAACACTTTTTTAAACAGCTGTAGATTGGCGCTAGCCAAGGTTATTGATTCGAGGAAATCATTTCATTTCAGATGATATGCATTTTGGATCAGCAGTATGTCTTTATGCAGTGGCGAGCAATTGATACAAATAAAAATGTAAATCTTATGCATTTCATCGGTACACTGCGGTGAACTGTTTTTCAATTGCAGTACGGGTTGTGACAGATCGAGTGAATTAAAAACATTCTGTTGGAAAAACAAAATGCTTCATTGCTCTATAGTAGACGGATTTCTATGTTTTTTCTTCGCTTGGTATGTTAGATTGAATAATATTGTGAAGTTTGTAGATAGATGTCTTTATTGTTGGCCGCAAGTATAGTTCGTTTTCTCACAAATCGTGATTCTTATATGTAGTAAGTTAGAATATTTGAAAATAATTTGAAAGTAATTTCGTTCGCGTTGCAATTTTACTTTAAACGAAGCAGCAACAGCAGCAGATCGATGGAATTCTCAAATGGTTAAGAACACACAACGCAACGAAACATTATCAGCCCTTCATTATAAATTTTGGTTTCGAGTTTGAGAAAAAATTTTTTTTAGCCATTTGCCTTTTATATTTTTCCAATGAATGAAACAATGCACGAATTATATTTTTGTTGTTGCACGATTAATTAATGTAACCATCCCACCGTCGGTTGTGGCATATCTGAAGTGACACATCACACGTTTAATGTCGTTGACAATTATCAATGCTGAAAAACGTTGAACCGGGCTCATTTTCCAACCACATGCGATGAAAGCAGCATTTATCTAGTTTTGGATGCATCGCTTATAGTTTGAACATATATTAAGTTTCAAATTGTAAGCATCCTAACTGGTTTTGTCCTAGAACTAACCGCGGTGGTCGAACTTTATATGATTATTCTATTAACTCTGATTGTGTTGTTATCGCTCCCCAAGATCCTACCCACTATAGTCCTGCTGGAGTCCCTAGTATTATTGATATATTTTTAACAAACAACCCTCAGTTGATATCCGAAGTTAACACCATTCAAGCACTCTGCTCCGATCATCTGCCAGTCCTCTGTTCAATAGTATTTAATAATCAAGTAGCTCATTGCCATCGTAAATACTTTAACTATAAAAATGCTAATTGGAGCATTTATCAGAATCATATTTCATCTGAAATTGAAAATTTCAATTTAAGTTCAATTCATACTATTTCAGATGTCAACGTTGCAGTCGATTTTTGACAGCATCCATTTCTTCAGCTCGTGAGCTATCCGTACCGCTTGTGCCTGTTCTTCCAACTGATAAATTGTTATTATCTGATCAAGTGTTAAGTTTTATCAGACACCGAAATTCGCTTAGAAGATCTTACCTCAGAAGTCGCCTTGCTCACATTAAAACCTCAATAAACTTGCTAAATAGAATTATTAAATATCATATAAATATTCTTTATAATCAAAAATGGCAAACGAAGCTTGAATGCTTGGATAATGGTTCAAAAAACTTCTGGAAAACAACTAAACATTTTAAAAACCATCGCAAGTCCATTCCACCATTAGTTACTCCCAACACTGGAAATCGAATTTTCTTAAATACAGAAAAGGCACAAGTATTGGCTGATGTCTTCCTTGACGCTCATCAAATTCCAAACTCCAATATTGTAATTGAAGAACAAGTGAATGACTTTTGCACTAATTTCAATAATTTGGATAACAATGCTCCAATTCCTGAAATTCGCCCTTCTGAAATTTCTGATATTTTGAAATTCCTTCCAAGGCTCAAAGCTCCAGGTGTAGATAATATTCCATTTATTTTACTTAAAAATCTTCCTGAAAGTGGAATCCATCTTCTTAAGATAATATTCGAGTGCTGCTTGAACCTAGGCTATTTCCCAATTCAATGGAAAAAAGCAAAAATTACTCCTGTTTTAAAGCCTGGCAAAGACCCCACTCTTGCTACAAGCTACAGACCTATTAGTCTTCTTTGTACATTGGGAAAACTTTTTGAGCAGATTATCAAAAGAAGAATGGAAGACTTCATAACTGATAATCAAATAATTATAAACGAGCAATTTGGTTTTAGATCTGGGCACTCTACAGTTCATCAAATCCATCGTGTAGTCAATCATATTAAATCTAATAGATCTTCGCTAAAATCTACTGGAATGATATTATTAGACCTTGAACGAGCCTTTGATAAAGTTTGGCAAGACGCAGTCTGCTATAAATTATTTATATATGGATTTCCAATATT
This sequence comes from Diogma glabrata, assembly GCA_963693315.1. Classification (NCBI taxonomy): domain Eukaryota; kingdom Metazoa; phylum Arthropoda; class Insecta; order Diptera; family Cylindrotomidae; genus Diogma; species Diogma glabrata. The sequence goes on along the minus strand of OY856187.1, from coordinate 300,650,980 downwards.
TTTAATTAAAATCATAAAATCGTTCTTAACTGATAGAACATTTTTTGTCCAGAGTTTTGATTCCATGTCTTCTATACTTAGTATTCCAGCTGGGGTTCCTCAAGGTGCCGTATTGAGTCCTTTGCTTTTTTGTTTATTCATCAATGATATTCCAAGAGATAGTGAATTTAAATTATCATTATTTGCTGATGACACTGCAATATTTGTGTCAGATGAACTGGCGGTATCTATTATCAATAAGCTTCAATTGTACCTCACTAAAATTCTCGAATTTTTTAAGAACTGGAAACTTAGTATTAACATATCAAAATGTGAAGCTATTTATTTTACTAGGTGCAGAGCATCCCGTAAACTTCCACAACAACCTTTTCTGATTCAAAATTCTTCTTTGGAATGGAAACCTTCAACTAAATATTTAGGAATTTATTTGGATAAATCATTAACATTTAAGACACACGTCACTCAAATACAACAAAAATGTAATGCACTGTTCAAAAGTCTATATCCTCTACTCAACAGAAATAGTAAACTAAATAGTCATAATAAGACACTAATTTACAAGTGTGTGATTCTTAATATCATACTTTATGGTGCGCCAATTTGGTGGGATATTGCTTTGTGTCATAAAAAAAAATTTCAAATAATTCAAAACAAATTTCTAAAAACTATATATAAACGCTCTAGACGTTATAGCACTTTAAGACTGCACAACGAATTAAATATAAAGCTTGTCAATGTAGTTGCTAGAGAAGCTAATGATAGATATATAAATAAATTAAATTGTATTGAAAATGAATTAATAAACGCAATAGGCTTTACTACCGCTTAATTTTTGCAACGTAGCTTTTAAGTTTAGATTTAAGTAGGTTAGGTAAATATAAGTTTTTTATTAGTTACTAAGCAGACTGAACTGCATTTGAATATATAAACATTCTTTTTTCATTTATTTTTCGCATCGCTCATAATAATTAATTTCATCTGCTGTAAAGCTTACTATTAAAAGCTGATCTCAGTAAATTATTAAATGTATACAACTGTATTATAAAATTTAAAGTCAATAAAGGATTATTATTATATTAAGTTTCAATGAATATGCTTGGTTTTCTGTAGACTCACTTTTTGAATTTGTGCCCACAAATGTGCCTCCAAATGTTCTCAAATGTTTTTATATTTCCATTCCATGTGTAATACTAATACGTAAACATTTCCGAATATAGTATTGTCCTTACAAACACATAACTTCGACATATAACAGTGTAGAAAGCTGTCATCGTTGTAGCCAGTTGGTCCAGGATTTGTGCCATTTTTGTAGATGTGCAAAGAACGTGTTGTCCGTTTTCAAGATGTACTGCTAAGTAAACAACAGCCGATTTTCGTACATTTTTTAGATATAAAAGAATTTTCCATTGCTGATTATGTATATTCCTGTCTATAAATACTCTGCATAATAGCTTGCTTGCCTAAGCATATTTAACTCAATAAAAATATATTATTTGATTTGCATCTAATGTTTTTATTACCTATATAGAAATGATTGTGATATAGTCGTATATTTTGAATTAGTTAAAAATGCAACCATAATTTTTTGATCCAGTTTAATATTTTACCTATTTTACCAATTTTACCAATCTTACCGGTAATTTTACGGTAAAATTACCATAAAAATATTTTACCGGTAAATTTACATCTGTAGATATAGGATGTCGAAACTGGGGTCAACTGGTCATGGAACGAGATGATTGGAAGCTGGTGGCACAGACGGCAAAATCCCTCCATGGGATGTAAACGCCAGAGAGAGAGAGAGAAATATAAAAACGGAATACTAAATTGTGGAAATCTTTTGAATTTTGATCTTTACTGGAACATCTTTACTGGAAATGTCACGTGAATGAAACTCAGTTTTAGCTGTTGTGAAAACAAAATATTTTTTGTGTTTGTTGTTGATATTAATGTTTAAATGAAAACTTAAGGTGCATGCTTGGTGATCCGTTAATAAGTATGCAAAAAGAGTATAATGATAACGATAAAAATGATACAAAAAAGTTTTTTTTTGTTTCATGTATTGTTTAAGTTAATTATAATTAAGGTTGAAGTTTTTTCCACAAAAATAGTAGAAACAAATGAATCTCATGCTAATGGTAAATCGCGTAAGGGCCCATCTCACCACCTCAAAAACTAGCGTAACGCATAAATTGAACGTTACCGCCTTGATTTCACTAATCAGGTATGATTTCCAAAAGAGGCCGTTTGTAACATTTTGGTACCAAATTTTGGTGCGTATAAATCGAATAAAATAAATAAATATATTAATATATCTTATATTTAAATAAAAATCATGAGTCCCTATTTTTTTCCGCGATTAACTCCGCAACCACGTAATCAATCTTGGTAAAATTTTCTACATTGTGTGTAATTTGGTTTAAGTTGAGAGATAGGATAGTTTTAATCTTCATTATTGATCTAAATACTTTTTTAATTTCGAATTAAATGTATAATTGGGAAGTTTTTATAAACCACAAACAGATGGCCGCTTAAGTCAGTTTATTCAATTGACAATAAACTTCAATATATTATAAGACCATTATTAGACTATCAAATATGTTTTAGTCAAAAAAGTTTTTTACTTCACCACAATTTTAAATTGTGTCATGGGTGAGATTCCTGCATAGGATCTTGATGAAACTTTGGCAAATGATCCAGGTTTACTTGAAAATGGAAGTTCTGGAATCATTTCAAATTTGGAGAAAATGGCTGGGGTTTCCCGAACACTTCTAAGTTTAAATCTTTAATAACTTCTAATTACCGATCGATTTTCATGAAACGTTGGTAAAAACTTTTAAGTAACATGAGAAAGATATCATCAGCATGCTGATTAGTTTTTGAGCGATATTGAACAAAGTGGTGGGGGTCCCCCGAGCACCTGTTTTTTTGAAAGCTCAAAACATCTGTACATGATAATCGACTTGGATGAAACTTGGTACATAAGCATTCCTACAATAATGAAGTGAGTATGATGAAAATTATGAAAAAGGTCTCAATTACTATCAGAAGATAATTATCATCTTTTGGGACACATTGAACAAAGTGGCGAGGGTCTAACATACAACTGCCGACTTGTCACACTTTGTTTTAAAAGTTTGGGAGCATACATACTTCATTCATTAATCAATTTTAATGATGCTTTGAACAAAGGTGGAAAAATAAATGACAAAGGACTGATTAGTTTTTGGACAATATTGGGATAAGTGGTGGGGGTTGGGAGAGGGGGTTGTCCTCTCGAACACCTGTTTATTGTGTCACCATTTTTCAATGTTTGTTGGGAGCATACAGCATTTATTCTGAATGAATTTCGATGAAACTTTGGAAAAAGATGCAAATGATGGCAAGGAACTGATTAGTTTTTGAGCAATAGGGAACAAAGTGGTGTGGGGTCCCCCGAGTACCTGTTTTTTTGAAAGCTCAATAACATCTGTACCTGATAATCGAATTGGATGAAACTTGGTACATAAACATTTAGTACGGTTCACAACAGTTCTGCATCCCAAGTTCCGATTTTTGACTTCCGGTAAATTTTTTTTGCAATTTTTTGAATTTTTTTCATTGCCCTTATGCACACTATACAGTCTACAATAATGAAGTGATTATGATGAAACTGTAGTGGGAGGTCTTACACGCAAACTACATTCACCCACTGCTAGCCCGAGCTGGCGTGAATCCTCTTGACCAACCTCTACACAAAAGAAATTTTGAATAAACTAAAACAAACATCGCGTGCCTAAAACAACACCCAGGTTTCATTGAAATTCAACCGTCGTGCCACAGCCCTCCCCAAGATTCTTTAACTTAGCACATCATGAACATCGTGAGTTGAATAAGCACATCATGAGCTCAATCACACAAATGTATAACAATTATAAAAACAAAAAAAATTTAATAATAAAGAAAATAAAGTATTAAAAAAACTTCTTCTCCGTTGATTTTGATGTTTAGGTCCCTTTGGGTCCCTTTGGGTCCACTTTGGAACTTAAAGGAACTTTTTGGAACTCCAATTATTCTCTTTAAGTCTTGTTACTTGTATTTCCAAATAATCACGGAATATTATCCCAAATCTATTTTCACTTCTTTTACATTTTTTATAATATGTATATTGTATATACACATGTTAAATTTAATTCGGTATTCGAAGACGCGCGCCGTTGGTTGTATCAATTTCCACTTATTTTTTGACCATTTTATTATATTGGTCCCCGTTCCGTTCTTTTTCTTTTCTTTATTTTTCTTTTTCTTTTCTTTTAATTTTATTTTAGGAGTCGGATTGAGTGGGAAAAAAACAAAACAAAATCAAAAATTTATATAATAACCATTTGTATTTATTTGATCACCAATTAATAATTTTAATTTAATCTAATTATTTATAATAACCATTTTTCTTTATTTAATTACCAATTAATAAATTTAATTTAATCTAATTATTTAATCATCAAAAATCATTTCGGCAAAATTAACCCTATAGTTAACATAAATAAAAACAAAAAAAACCACTTAGTTGTATTTTTAAATTTTTCTTTTCTTATTTAAAAAAAATTTCTTTTCACTCCACAATTCATGACCAAAATACCAGCTGTCAAACTCTACCAGATTTCCCAAAACGAACTCTCAGCTCAACTACCAGCCACCAACAGTCTGACTTAAAACAAAGTCCGAGCGGCAAGATGTCCGCTAGAAATAGGTATATAGATTTCGAGATCAGACAGTTTTGTGTACAAGTAGAATCTGATGTATCAGATTAGTTTAAGAGAAATTTCACGCAAGTTCAGCAAATTTTTGGGAAATTTTGACTTGACCCCTTTTAATTTTGATTATTTTTTGTTTATGGATAGTCTTTCATAAATAAAAAATACATGTTCTCTTAGAATTTTGTTTTTAGACCAGGGGTCTTCACAGGGTGCCCTTCAATTTTTCGTTATTTTGTGATGTGAGTGCATTTTGACGAGCGATTGTAGAAAAACTACTGAATCGATTTTCATAAATGATATGTCGTTGAATAGGTATTAGAACAAAGTTTTTAAAAATGTACACTGTTAATTTTTTGAAATAATTTTTAACGGTGTAACATAAGAAAAAAACGGTGCAATTGAAAAAAAGATGGCATAGCCATTTTTTTTTTTTTAAATTAAATTGAAGCTTATTTTATATCTAACCACTTGTGAAAGTTTGGGACACGCGTTATTTTTTGTTTTAAAGATAAAATTCGTTGTGCATATGACTGTCGGGAATCAGTTTTTTTTGTTCTGAAGGAAAATTATAAAAATGGCGATTTTTAGATTCAGATTTTTTTTTATGTTAAATATCAAATATTTTATTATTAAATGAACTTTTTAAAAAGAAATTTCAGTCAAGCTCAGCAAAATTTTGCGACATTTTGACTCGACCCTTTTTAATTTGGTTTATTTTTAGTTTATAGATAGCCTTTGATAAATGAAAAATACGACTTCAAGTAGAATTTTTTTTAAATATAATAATATAAATTATTATATTTTTAAATATAATAATATAATTATAATAACAATATAATTATAATAACAAGCAACAGTAATGCTACGCGTCATTTGGTTGAAAAAAGTAAAACTCTACATAAAAATAATTTTCAGCATTCATCTGCGACGGATAAAAGAGGTGTATCCACAACAGATATAAATGTTGTGGAGCAGTTCTATAAAAGTGATGAAATCAGTAGATTATTGCCAGGCAAACGAGATGCAATATCTTTTAAAAAAGGAGATGAGCGCATAAAAACACAAAAGCGCTTATTGCTATGTACATTAAATGAAGCTTATGTGGAGTTTAAAAATAAGTTTCCTGATGTGAAAATAGGATTTACTAAATTCACATCCTTTCGACCACAAGAATGTATAAAATTATCCCAAGGAGTTCATAATGTGTGCGTGTGTACCATACATCAAAATATGAAACTAATGATTCAACACTCTAAGATATCTTGGATTACTGACGCTGCTTTCCAGAATTATAAAACATTAATTGACTTTGTTTCATGTGGTGAATTAACAGAAGATTGTCATACTTTGAAGTGCAATGAATGTTCAAAAAAACTTCAACAACTGGAAGAAAAATTACTAAATGATTTTGACGTTAAAGGAATCCTTCAAGTCAAATATCAACAATAGAATACCACTGATCGATGCAATTTGGATACTTTAATAGAAACTGTAGAAGAATTTATGAAAAAATTTATTTACCGTTTACAAATTTTTATACCACACAACTTTATAGCAAAACAGCAATCTACATTCATTGAGGAAAAAAAAATTAGAAGCAGGAAGTGCTTCGTTCAAGGGGATTTTTCTGAAAACTACGGCTTCATAATTCAGGATGCGGTTCAAGGCTATTATCATAATAATTCACAAGCTGTACGCATGGAGGGATCAGTTTTTATTAATTTGTTAATTTTTTTCTATTTTTCGATTCACGGGTGTGACAACCCCGCGTACTCCAGTCCCTGCTATTGGCATATGAGTTAACGTGGGATATCACATACCACTGGCAATAGCAGTGAGATATCATTAGCCAAGGTGATATCTTAGGGGTGCTACCGAATGAACTGTATTCAGTCAACGGTAGCACTCTCAATCTTAGCTAATGAATATTCCTTGATGTTGGAACGCTGTAGCTTGCTCTAAGAAACGAGCCTCCATATAACTATATATTTGAGCTGTAATCATTGAAAAATATACTGCGTCCCATAATCAAGGATTATGCCATTAGCTGGACTATTGGCAAACCAATTTTAGTTTTGTTCCTGCAAATTTTTAAAATAAATTTGCTTTTTACCTCTTATTTTAGTTTTATTTTCCCTATCCTATCACGAAATATTGGCCTATGTCATATTTTATATGTGATAGGATTTATGGTTTAGTTATCCATTATTTAACAAAAAAATATTAAAAAAAAAAACAAAAAAAAACAGATTTGCGTCCATTAACATCTTTAGAACGCATGTTGTTGTGGGACCTTGGTTTTTATGTAGGTAGGTTTTTATGTGTTGTTGTGACACATATTGTAATGCCTACTACACATCACATTTTATTTAAAAAAAAAAAAAAAAAAAAAAGCTACTATTCATCCATTTGTCATTTATTTTAAAAGTGCTGCAAGTGAATATATACAGCACCCAAGTTTTATACTCCTTTCGGATATAAACGATCACAACAGTACTACAGTCCATCTTTTCATTACAAAACTTATTGAATTCATCAAAACGCATATAAATTCTAATATTACGAAAATAATTTATAACACTGACAGTGCACCTTTTCAATACAAAAATACACATAGCCTAAATAACTTATGCCATCACAAAAAAGACTTTAAGGTTGATGCAGAATGGCATTTTCATGCTACCAGCCATGGAAAGGGACCTTGTGATGATATTGGTGGTACACTGAAGCGTGCGCACACCGTTATAGTATAGGGAGCAAAGATATTATTGATACATCAAAAAAACTTTTCGAATGGGCTTTAAAATGGGAATCTACCATGAACTTTGGATACGCAAATAAAAATGAGTATCAATTAACAAAAACAAAATACAAAATCGATATAAAAATGTGATTACTATAAGTGGAACTCAAAAATTTCATTATTTTGTACCATTAGATACTAAGACAATAAATGCAAAAATGTTTTCCAACTCAAAAGAAACTTTTAAATGTAAAATAAGTAAATAATTTTTAATAACTATATTTATTTTCTTTAACCTACATATGTAATTTGTATGATACTTTAAAAAATTTATTCAATAATAAAATATTTGTAATTTAATGTTAAATGACAATCTTTTACTTTCTGACCATAATAACATAATACGAACATAATACTTCTCCAGTCAAAAGTTCCTAAATAGATTTTGTTATTTATACGGCTTTTTTGTTTGCAGTCGAGACTGTCAAATTATTTTTTATAAGTGTGACAAGTGATTACTAAAAGTGACAAATAAACATTTCATTTTTTTTATGCCATCTAATACAAAGAAAATAATTGCAGAAGTGTTTTCCTATTCAAAAGAAACTTCTGTTTGTAAAATAAGTAAATCATTTTTAACAATTGTATTTATTTTATTTATTGTACCACATATATAATTTTTATAATGTTTTAAAAAGTTCATCTAATATTAAAATATTTGATATTTAACATTAAAAAAAAAATTCTCTTAGTTTATAACGCCATTTTTATAATTTTCCTTCAGAACAAAAAAAACTGATTCCCGACAGTCATATGCACAACGAATTTTATCTTTAAAACTAAAAATTTCGTGTGTCCCAAACTTTCACAAGTGGTTAGATATAAAATAAGCTTCAATTTTATTAAAAAAAAAAAAAATGGCTATGCCATCTTTTTTTCAATTACACCGTTTTTTCTTATGTTACACCGTTAAAAATTATTTCAAAAAATTAACAGTGTACATTTTTAAAAACTTTGTTCTAATACCTCATATCATTTATGAAAATCGATTCAGTAGTTTTTCTACAATCGCTCGTCAAAATGCACTCACATCACAAAATAACAAAAAATTGAGGGGCACCCTGTGAAGACCCCTGGTCGAAAAAAAAATCCTAAGAGAACATGTATTTTTTATTTATCAAATAAACAAAAAATAATTAAAATTAAAAGGGGTCAAGTCAAAACGTTGTTGAATCTTCGTGAAATTGCTCTTAAACAAAACAAACTAATTACAAACAGATATCGAACAAATTTTAAAAATAAAATTAGCTACATATAAGCAAAACCACATCTATTCAATTTTGCAACAAAGAAATATCAAATCTACCACAGAACATATGTGTGACAATGTATTACACTATATGAAAAACACACGGCAAACCTACTCTATATCCTATGTCATACAATTACTGCAAAATATCAAAATAGTTTATTTCTAAGAAAAAAAAATTATTTTCTTCTATTCAAATCTTTTTATTTATTTTTCATTGACTGTTATAAGGTTTTTGCAAATTGTTGTTGTTGAGGACTGTTGCAAAGTTTTTTGTTGAAGCCGACAAGTCAAAAACCTCTAACTGCAGAGGTTTAGATAGATTTAGTTTAGTTTAGATTTATAAGAAACGGATTAAAATGTTTCTATACAGATTCTAAATTTATGAAGCTTTAAAAAATATTAGTATCCAAACCGCCGTTATAACGGATTTGAAAAACCAATTTCTTTTCTAGTATAAAGCCTTTAGTTTCTTAACCATGTGTTGGATTTTGCTGATTTACGAACTCGTCCAAGACATTCATAAAACACACAATTTAAATGTGGCTCATTTTTGATCTGGCTCCACAATGCGACCGTGAGAGTGCTGGTTGATTCAAACGCATTTTGTGTAAGCCAGCAAGCCAGCAAGTCAAAAACCTCTTACTGCAGAGGTTAATATGTATAAGAAACGGATTAAAATGTTACCACAGATTCTAAATTTATGAAGTTTTAAAAAATATTAGTATACAAACGGCCGTTATAACGGATTTAAAAAACCAAATTCTTTTCTAGTATAAAGCCTTTAGTTTCTTAACCATGTGTTGGATTTTGCTGATTTACGAACTCGTCCAAGATATTCATAAAACACACATTTTAAATGTGGCTCATTTTTGATCTGGCTCCACAAATGCGACCGTGAGAGTGCTGGTTGATTCAAACGCATTTTGTGTTTTACAATAATTTTTGTTGGAGCCGCTTTCTCAGAAACCTCCAACTGCAGAGGTCTATTTTTTGGAAGAAATTGATAAAAACGGTTTCAAAGATTCTAAATTTATGAAGTTTTTAAAAATATTAATATCCAAATGACCGAATATCCTTTATCTAAAAAACGGTTTTTTTTCTAGTATAAAGCCTCTAGTTTCTTAACCATGTGTCGGATTTGGCTGATTTACGATCTTGTCCAAGATAATAATAAAAAACACATTTTTTATATTAATAATAATATTAGTATCCAAACCGCCGTTATAACGGATTTGAAAAACCAATTTCTTTTCTAGTATAAAGCCTTTAGTTTCTTAACCATGTGTTGGATTTTGCTGATTTACGAACTCGTCCAAGACATTCATAAAACACACAATTTAAATGTGGCTCATTTTTGATCTGGCTCCACAATGCGACCGTGAGAGTGCTGGTTGATTCAAACGCATTTTGTGTAAGCCAGCAAGCCAGCAAGTCAAAAACCTCTTACTGCAGAGGTTAATATGTATAAGAAACGGATTAAAATGTTACCACAGATTCTAAATTTATGAAGTTTTAAAAAATATTAGTATACAAACGGCCGTTATAACGGATTTAAAAAACCAAATTCTTTTCTAGTATAAAGCCTTTAGTTTCTTAACCATGTGTTGGATTTTGCTGATTTACGAACTCGTCCAAGATATTCATAAAACACACATTTTAAATGTGGCTCATTTTTGATCTGGCTCCACAAATGCGACCGTGAGAGTGCTGGTTGATTCAAACGCATTTTGTGTTTTACAATAATTTTTGTTGGAGCCGCTTTCTCAGAAACCTCCAACTGCAGAGGTCTATTTTTTGGAAGAAATTGATAAAAACGGTTTCAAAGATTCTAAATTTATGAAGTTTTTAAAAATATTAATATCCAAATGACCGTTATAACGGATCTAATAAAACGGTTTTTTTTCTAGTATAAAGCCTCTAGTTTCTTAACCATGTGTCGGATTTGGCTGATTTACGATCTTGTCCAAGATAATAATAAAAAACACATTTTTTGAAAAGGTTGTTTTGATCTGGCTCTACAAATGCGACCGTGAGAGTGCCGGTTGTTTCAAAATTTTTTGTTGTTGTAGCCGCTCACCCAGGGACCTCTAATTGCGCAGGTCTATTTTTAGAATAAATTGATAAAAAGGATTCCAAAGACTTTAAATTTGTTAATTTTTTAAAAATACTAGTATCCAAACGGCCGTTATAACAGTTTTAAAAAAACAATTCATAACAGTTTCAAACAAACAACAGGTTTTAATTTTCGCACGCGTCACTTCCGGTCCACACAAAATAAAGCACTTGAAAAGTCGTATTTTTGTGTTTTGCGGTTTTAGCTGTAAAACTTTTTCTAATAAAGATATCGATTCGATTAATGTGGCATTATAAAGCTGAAAGATGGCAGTTTATATATATATATATATATATATATATATATATATATATATATATATATATATATATATATATATATATATATATATATATATATATATTATGGTGCTTTTTTTTGGGGCGACAATTCTTTTTTTCTGGTGCCCCACCGAAATTTTGTTTGAAATACCTAAGAAAACGTCCTTCTAATATATGAGCCCTCAAAATTAATGTTTAGCACTCGGCCTTTGCGTTTGAATATTTTCCATACAAAATACATGTAAACTTTAGTGTTTTTAAAAAAAAAATTACAGCTCAACAGCATTTTATACTATTTCAAAATGGAAAAAAGCTACTAACTCAGGATTAAATTATCTACAAAAATGCTTATGGAGATGTAACTGTAACTTACACCGGTGACACAGTACAGATCACTAAAGTCAGTTTTATATGAATTTCTTGTTCTTTTGTTTTTAGTTCATAAATGGCTAAAGCTACAGGAAAAATGTCGATAACAAAGTTGTAGTTAATTAAGTTTCCTACAAAAAACTCATAATAACAGAATCTCTATGATTGATATTTCTCGAGATAATAAATTTTTATTATTTTAGAACTTGAGGTCTTCATGAATTGATGACGAAAATCTCTTAAAACATCCATTTTAATAAAAGCTTATTATCTCGAGAAATATCAATCATAGAGATTCGATTATTGAAAATTTTTTGTAGGAAACTTAATTAACTACAACTTTGTTATCGACATTTTTCCTGTAGCTTTAGCCATTTATGAAATAAAAACAAAAGAACAAGAAATTCATATAAAACTGACTTTAGTGATCTGTACTTGTACATATATATATATATATATATATATATATATATATATATATATATATATATATATATATATATATATATATATATATATATATATATATATATATATATATATATATAAATATATATATATATATATATATATATATATATATATATATATATATATATATATATATATATATATATATATATATATATATATATATATATATATATATATATATATATATATATATATATATATATATATATATATAAATATATATATATATATATATATATATATATATATATATATATATATATATATATATATATATATATATATATATATATATGTATATATATATATATATATATATATATATATATATATATATATATATATATATATATATATTTATATATATATTTATATATTATATTTATACATTATTTATATTTATATATATATATTTACATATTATTTATATATTATATATATATATATATATATATATATATATATATATATATATATATATATATATATATATATATATATATATAAATATATATATATATATATATATATATATATATATATATATATATACATATATATATATATATATATATATATATATATATATATATATATATATATATATATATATATATATATATATATATATATATATATATATATATATATATATATATATATATATATAAATATATATTTATATATATATATATATATATATATAAATATATATATATATATATATATATATATATATATATATATATATATATATATATATATATATATATATATATATATATATATATATATATATATATATATACACACACATATATATATATATATATATATATATATATATATATATATATATATATATATATATATATATATATATATATATATATATATATATATATATATATATATATATATATATATATATATATATATATATATATAGATATATATATAGATATATGAGCAATTTCACGAAGATTCAACAACGCTTTGACTTGACCCCTTTTAATTTTGATTATTTTTTGTTTATAGATAGTCTTTGATAAATAAAAAATACAAGTTCCCTTAGAATTTTTTTTTTCGACCAGGGGTCTTCACAGGGTGCCCCTTAAGTTTTTGTTATTTTGTGATGTGAGTGCATTTTGACGAGCGATTGTAGAAAAACTACTGAATCGATTTTCATAAATGATATGTCGTTGAATAGGTATTAGAACAAAGTTTTTAAAAATGTACACTGTTAATTTTTTGAAATAATTTTTAACGGTGTAACATAAGAAAAAAACGGTGTAATTGAAAAAAAGATGGCATAGCCTTTTTTTTTTTTTTTTAAAATTAAATTGAAGCTTATTTTATATCTAACAACTTGTGAAAGTTTGGGACTAGCGTCATTTTTTGTTTTAGAGATAAAATTCGTTGTGCATATGACTGTCGGGAATCAGTTTTTTTTGTTCTGAAGGAAAATTTTAAAAATGGCGATTTTTAGATTCAGATTTTTTTTTTATGTTAAATATCAAATATTTTATTATTAAATGAACTTTTTAAAAAGCAATTTCAGTCAAGTTCAGCAAAATTTTGCGACATTTTGACTCGACCCTTTTTAATTTGGTTTGTTTTTAGTTTATAGATAGCCTTTGATAAATGAAAACTACGGCTTCAAGTAGAATTTCATTCTGTAGCATAAGAAGAAAATTAGGAGTTTTTCGTCATCTTTATTTTTTATGTTTTTTAAAAATTACGAAAACTTACAAGTTCATTTTCAAAATATCATGAGAACTATACGTTTTCGGGAAAATATGACATGGACCTTTTTTGTAGAAAATTAAAGTTCCTACAAAAATGGTTATGTGATTTTTTTTGACATCTGCATATTTTATGAGATATTTGAAAAAATCTACGAATTTTTCAAAAAATCAACTTCAACGATTTTGCGGCACGTGTTCTTTTGATTTAAAAAAAAAAAATAATGCCGTTGTGTTTTTTTGACCACAAAGAAGTTTTCTAGGGGGCGTCTCGGAAAATTTAGTTTTTAACGACCAGTCTAATATATATATATATATATATATATATATATATATATATATATATATATATATATATATATATATATATATATATATATATATATATATATATATATATATATATATATATATATATATATATATATATATATATATATATATATATATATATATATATATATATATATATATATATATATATATATATATATATATATATATATATATATATATATATATATATATAAATATATATATATATATATATATATATATATATATATATATATATATATATATATATATATATATATATACATATATATATATATATATATATATATATATATATATATATATATATATATATATATATATATATATATATATATAAGGGGCATTCCACGTGAAGTGCGGTAACCAAAAATTTGTTGTTGCCTAAATTTTGGGAATTTATATACTTCATTAGAAAACGATTTCGTCATTTTTTTAGATTTTTGACCAACCCCTTTGCCGTCGGTGAAGGTCACAAATTTGAATTTTTTTCGTGAACCACAAACGTCTTTATTTGTAGGCAGTTTAACGCGTATACAAATTTTTTAGAAATATTTTAGTTCGTTAGAACTTTTTTTGTAGAGTACGATTAAAATATTTGAGGGTAGTTTTCTCCCTTATTTTGAGGTTTTAAAGTTTAAAATCATTTTTTCAGATTGTATGACACGTTTTTTTTTAAATTTTTTTTTTTTTAAATTTAGTTTAAAATAAGCACTTTCAAATAATTTTTATCGCGTGATGGAAGTAGCATCGATGTAAGCGCTAGAGTGCGCTGAATATAAAACAACAAGGTTTTCATGTAGTTCTGAAACTTTATGATATTTTTCCTCGGAAATAGCTCCATGTAGGAAAATTTTGTACATAACAATTTTGATTCAAAATTTTACGTAGATTACGAATACATTTTTCGATTTTCAAAAACCATCAATTTCAAAAATATTAGCCACCATATTGTTGCCGCCATTTTGAATTTTAATAATTTGACCCTGAATTTGAATTTAATGACTATGACTCTCTTATAATACATTCTTTGAATTTTAATTTTCATTTTACAGCGCAAGATATATCGTGAAAACTGGTTTTTGGGGTGGTTTTTAACTTTCAGCGCCCTCTAGCGCTCACATCGATACTACTTCCATCACTCGATAAAAATTATTTGAAAGTGCATATTTCGAACTAAATTAAAAAAAAAAAAAAGTTAAAAAAAAACGTGTCATACAATCCGAAAAAATGATTTTAAACTTTAAAACCTCAAAATAAGGGAGAAAACTACCCTCAAATTTTTTTTTAATATTTTAATCGTATTCTACGGCGACTAGTTTAAAAGTTATACTTTATGAACAGCTGTATTCTACTTACGATTTGCGCTTGGAGAAAAAACTCCTCTTATCTGTATTCCATAACCTGATTTGGAGTATGTTCCCCATCTTTAACTATTTTGGCCAATTTTAACCAACAAATGTAACATAACTGGAAATTTTGAGTTTAACCGTAGAAAAACCCAATTCCAGCTCAAGTAGATAAGTTAACGCAGAAACATTTTTGTGGAATTTTACTATAAAAATTCGTGTATTTTATTCTGGATATAATTGTCATACCAATGTTTTGCAGGCTAAAGAGTGTCATTTGGAAACATTCAATTTAAGTAGCTATAACATTTATATTTTATGTAACATTTCAAAGTTTGGAAAATATTAAAACAATATGCGATTCTTACAGATTCACAAATCACAACAACCTTCAAAGGATCCCTCCAATTAGATTGAAAATATAAATTGAATATCAAACGATTTAACACAAAGTTTTTTTTTAAATCACATGTGACATGACAAATGAATTTAGAAAAAATGTTTAGAAGTTTAAATATAGTTTTAAATAATAATATAAAAAATATTAAATAAACTGTAAATCATTACATCCGGTCAGAAATGGTTTAGCGGTACAAATATTTTTAAATCCTTATATTTTATATACTATACCGGTTGACCTTTCATGAATCGATAATATTTCTCACACTTTGCTTACAAAAACCAAAATGACCAAATTCAAAACTACATAATATGTTAAGCTTAAATGTTGATGCCAAATTTTTCTATGCCAGCCTTAATTAATCCATTTAAATTACAATGAATTATTTAATTAAACCATAAAATTCGGTTATATAATTTTAATAACATAATTAATTAAATTCTAAGACAACATAAATAATTTTAATACAATTGATAATAAATTGAAGTCAATTTCGATATTTGTTTATCTAATTGTGCCATTCAAATTGTTAGTTAGTGTTTTGCACATTAATCAAAATTGAATTTTAATTTTTTTAAACTTTAATTAAAATCATATCGCTTGTGATGATTATCAGAATGTAAGAATATAATTAATATTGCTGCACAAATTAAATGATTGTGTTTTGTTTTTCGTTTTGGTTAAATGATTATCTTTTATTTGTTCCTTATTTGCAAATGTTTAATTAAATTTTAATGATGTATTTGTTAGATTATTGATCAAGTAGCTGATTTATTTTTTATTTGGATTGGAATCCGGATTCAGAGAAAGATTTAAAAAAAATTGCGGTTATATTTAAAATGGATCTATGAATGCCGGTAACATTAAATCATTATAAATTAAAAAGTCCAAGCGGCACGTATATCCGCTAGAAATAGGTAGATTTCGAGATCAGACAGTTTTGTGTGCTAGTAGAATCTGATGTATCAGATTAGTTTAAACAAAACAAACTAATTTCAAACAGATATCGAACAAATTTTAAAGAGAAAATTAGCTACCTACAAGCAAAATTATATCTATCCAATTTTGCAACAAACAAATATCAAATCTACCACAGAACATGTGTGTGACAATTTATGACACAAACCTACTCTATATCATATGTCGTGCAATTACTGCAAAATATCAAAATAGTTTATTTCTAAGAAAAAAAAATTAATTTCTTCTTTTCAAATCTTTTATTTTTTTGACTGTTATAAGGTTGACATTGACTGTTATAAGGTTTTTGGAAATTGTAGTTGGGGATTGTTGCAAACTTTTTTGTTGAAGCCAACAAGTCAAAAACCTCTAACTGCAGGGGTTTATATTTATAAGAAACGGATTAAAATGTTTCCACAGATTCTAAATTTATGAAGGTTTTAAAAATACTAGTATCCAAACGGCCGTTATAACGGATTCAAAAACCACTTTTTTTTCTATAGTATAAAGCCTATAGTTCCTTAACCATGTGTCAGATTTTTTTGACTTACGAACTTGTCCAAGATATTAATAAAACACACATTTTTAAGAAAGGTTTTTTGATCTGGCTCCACAAATGCAACCGTGAGAGCGTCGGTTGATTCAAACGCATTCTGTGTCTTACAAGCTTTTTTGTTGGAGCCGCTCACTCAGAAACCTCCTACTGCAGAGGTCTTTTTTTTGCAAGAAACTGATTAAAAAGATTTCATAAATTCTAAATTTATGAAGTTTTTAAAAATATTAGAATTCAAACGGCCGTTATAACGGATCTAAAAAACAGAGTTTTTTTCTAGTATAAAGCCTCTAGTTTCTCAACCATGTGTTGTATTGGGCTGATATACGAACTGGTCCAAGATATTAATAAAACGCACATTTTTAAAAAAGGTTTTTTGATCTGGCTCCATAAGTGCGACCGTGAGAGTACCGGTTGTTTAAAAACAAAATTTTTTTTTGCAAACTTTTTTGTTGGAGCCGCTCACTCAGGAACCTCTAACTGCAGAGGTCTATTTTTAAAACAAATTGATAAAAAGGATTCCAAAAATTCTAAATTTATTAAATTTTTTTGAAATATTAGTATCCAAACGGCCGTTATAATGGTTTTAAAAAATCAATTTTTTTCAGAAAAAAGCCTCTAGTTTCTTAACCACGTGTTGGATTTTGCTGATTCACGAACTTGTCTAAGATATTATTAAAATACATAAGTACAGAAAATTTTTTTGATCTATCTCAACAAATGCGACCGTGAGAGTGCCGGTCGTTTTCGTTATATCTCATATCGTTTATCGATACGTGTGATCTTACTAACAGGTCCAAACACGAAAATTCGCGCTAGATGACAAAATATATATAATGTATGTTGTGAATCAAATAATGAGAACGGCTATATATGGTATTACTTTTTTTTTTTAAATGTTACCCGTTTCGTGGAAACAGTGATATATATATATATATATATATATATATATATATATATATATATATATATATATATATATATATATATATATATATATATATATATATATATATATATATATATATATATATATATATATATATATATATATATATATATATATATATAGTCGTTTGGCACAAAAATTTTTCTGAAATTCCGAGATGAAGCCCATTGCAATAGGTAGATTTTTATATGAAATCTACCTAAAACGAATGTTGTCCTATATATAGAAATTAAAAACTATATGTAGAGGAAAAAATGAAATTAATGATTAATAAAGAATTTATCAATTAACACCACACAAAGTTTTTTTGACATTAACAAATTAATAAGCTGTGAAATTAAAATATACAATTTTCCTCGTTAATTTACTAAAATATTTTATTATCATATAATTATTAAAATTAAAACAAATTAATCTGGATTTCTTAAAATTTCTGTGAAATCCCTCAATTAATTGTAAGAGATTATTTGGTATAATCATCTAAATTAATTGTAAAACATAAATTTTCATCACTTAGATTTTCATTTAGATTTTAGAAGCATTTTGAGTGTCTTATCCAACTATTTTTGTTTGTATTAACAGAAAAACGCAGTTTCGATTGATGTTTGGCATCTGCTAAGTGAGTTGTAAAGAAGTATAAGTCATGAGTTAAGTTAAGTTGTTCTAATATAATTTGTTCAGGGGCGCACACAGAAAAAGTTTTAGGGGGGGGGTCCAGCAAATTTTTTTTAATGAAAAGCGCTGTGTAGGAATTACAACAACACATATAGATACCTTTTAATACGTAGGTCCCACAACAACATGCCTGTTGAGGTGTTGATGAACGATTTTTAAAGCTTTGTGGATTGTACACCCCCGGGACTGTTGATTCGGACTAAGCATTTCATTTGTACGATGTAAATCGGTGTGTTTCGATCGGTTGTTGATCTTTTGTTTCAAAAAACGTATTGGCTGTCAGATTTGTCTTCCAAAAATGTTTATATGTGTGCATCAGTGATGCTAGACTTTAAAAAATAAATTTCCCGTTGCCGTATCAAAACTTACCGATCTTACCGTTTCTTTAAGGAAAAACTTCCCACCAAGCTTACAATTAAAAAAAATATACATATATATAAATCCAATTGTTTATATGGAAAAAAACTTCAAAATCCACCACTTTAACAATATTTTTTAATATGTTCAAAATGCATCGATGCATAGAAAGGATCTTGTAGTTCCTTATTGTAGGTGATTTTATTTTTCGTCTGGTAGTGTGAAAATATTTCTGAAACTCAGAAATATGTTATTGCTTGTGGGATTTTCGAAACTTTTGTTTCTATTTTCGTAAGAAATATCAGAACATCAACATCAGAAGGCTGAAATTTCATCGATTTTACTGTATACTATAAAGGCGATGAATGGCAGATTCATTTAAACAAAACTATTGAGTAATCAACATCTTTCAGGAAGGATTGTAAAAAAATAGTTGTAGCGATCATTTTGAATAAGCTTAAAATTTAAAAAGCTTCTACAATTAATTGTGAAAAAGCCCGCACTTGCCAAGTTTTTGTCCGCTTTCCTGTTTTAAATGAAATATCCCATAAACGGAAAAAAATCACCCGATCTGGCATTACTGGTGTGTATTAATATAATGCTCATATATTTTAGATAGAACTGAGAGCAAGGGTATTGTGGTCTTTAATTTGCAATATCACATTTTGTTTCGTTTTGGGAATGAATTGGCTAACTTCCAGCACGAAAGAGAAATATCAGATCTATAGGATTTGTAAAAAATTTTAGTAAGAGAAGGTGCAAGTTCCTTTGAAAATGTTGTATAATAGGAGGAATGATGTTCAGACCGGAGACTTTGCTGATAGTTAACCCCCTTAATAAAAATCTTTCATACTAACTCCAGAAGACTGGATTTTTGGTTTTTCTTTAGGAGTTTCTAAAACAGTCGAGATTACAGCAAAGCGTTCCGCAAACAATGTGATTTTTCTCGCGCTTTCGCTCTGTCGATTTCTGTTTTTTTCGATTTCGATTATCTGGTTTAATATAATATTGGGCTGTATAGATATTAGGACTTAAATCGTTAAGAGATTTTTGTTATGGAACCAAATATTAAATAATATTTGTTTGTTTCTAAGGGCCAATTTGGCTGGAAAACAAATATTTTTGATGGGGTTTCATTATTGAGAAGGGAACGAATTTATTGATACTAAAACATTTTAGTCAGACAAAATTTATACTATATTATTACTACATTATTATTTTATTTTTATATTCATTTTCACGATATAACGGCCAAACAACCTACCAGAGCTCCTGTTTTTGTTTTTGATAAATGATCTTTCCTTTGTACAATTTAAAGTATCAGAACCTTTAGGTGGTTCAGACCATAATTTGATTTCAACTCATTTAAATTTACAAGTTCCCAAACAGTTTCAATCTAATCCTAGTCTTATTTGGGTTGCAGATTGGCAGGGGCTTAGAGATATATGTTTTATTCAAACATTTCTGTTTCTAATTTTTCAGAAATAATACACGTGGGTATGCGCAGGTTTATTCCGATATATGGTTCTGAAGGCTGATCTTTAGGATTCGGGTAAATGTGAAGAAGTAATAAAATTAAAAATAAATGCTCTTTGAAAAATGGCCAGTATACAGCCAATTTCAAAAAAGTTGCTAAGAGGAATTCAACAAATGTTCATTAATTTAATATTATGAGCTTCTTAAGTCGTCAAAAATACTTAATGAAAGACAATGCGGTTTTTGTAAAGGAAGAGCGACGGGAAATTTACTTTCTTTGTCACATATCTGGAACAGTTGGTTGAAAACCTTGGTGAGACTTTCATTGCTGTTCAGCAATTCTAATCTTACTAATGAGCTTGATTCGTTGTATGTTGCTGATTTGAAGGTACACAAATACACTATGGATAAACGCGCGTGTCTGCCTAGATCAAATCAATTTTGCCTGAACAGAGTATCAATAGCAGCCCATCTTTTTATAAGGTTCGAGTGACAAGATGTAGCTTTTCAAAGAAATATTTTTAACAGAATTTAGCATCTCTGGTATGCCTTACTGACGTTGGCTTGCTTGATAATTGTAATCCACAAAACTTTAAAAATAGCGTTCCTCATAAAATCTCGTAAAATCCTCAAAGAGAATTGATCAATACCTTAGATCCCTGGTTAGCATCGTATCTTACGATATTCAGAGATGTTAATCTATAATTTCTTATGGTTAACACTAAAAAATGTCTAAATTTAAAAAACAATACTGAAAGATTATCGGTTAGAGGGGGGGGGGGGGGTCCGGACCCGAAACCCCCCCCCCCCCCCTTGTGTGCGCGACTGTTTGTTAATGAATCTATTAGTAAATTTATATTAAATAAATTATTATAAAATTAATATTAAAGATTACAAGTCTATTTCTGAAGTCAACAAGTTTATTTCAAGACATTAATAAACCTTCAACACGAAAAATATTATTTTCACAAAACTTAATTTCCTTTTCGTTGTATGTATTTAACACTTTTCTTTAAAAAGTTCTAAGCACTTTTTTCTTCTACCTACACTGAGAAAATTCGTATTCTAATATTAAGTAAAAGCTATTCTCAAATACAGAAACTCGTAGTTGATGAAAATTCGAAACTCATTTTCTAGATGGGTTTAAACTGGACTGGTTTAAACTGAGAGAAGTTTTATTAATTTTATCAATAAGACCATTCTCTAACTTAAGATTAAATTAGTCAATTTCACTTAGTTATGAAATACTCGATTAAAATCATTTACATACGTTTTAAGAGGTTTAACGATCAATTTAATAACTACACGCTTAAAAATAGAATTTCAATAAATCGATGACATTGTGCAACGTTTATTCTCATTTCTAGTCAAATATTTACAATCATTTGTAGAAAAACCAATTCTTGAAAAAGTATTTCTTATAGTTTTGTTTTGAGAAAATTACAATCAAATTTTTTAACTCAATTTCTAAAATTTAAAAGCGATTTTACTCAATTTGAGAATTATCGTATCAAATGTTTTTAACATGCAAAATATGGAGGGGCAGAAATCTCACAGCTCTGAGATATCAAGACTTCGGTCTGGGTTAAGGATTTTGATATACTTTTCGGCAAAAAACTTTTATGGGGACATGGTTTTTAGTTTTGGGCAGCGATGTATATCAAACATAACTTTTTGTTAAAGTACATGTATTTTTTATCTCTGTTTAGAAGATATGTACTATATAACTAACACGAAACATCAATACGTTGTCGAAAACTTATAACAGATCATATATTAACATAATTTAGTGAAAAGATTATACAATCAGCAAACTACTCAAAAACCCCTCCATTTAGCGTTTCGAGAAAATATTTCAAAATCACAAATTCATATTTCTTTCAAAATTCCAAAAATATTGTAAAACTAAATAAAATCAAAAATTCAAACTTTTTTCAAACAAAATTGTAAAAATATTTCAAAAATTATTACAAAATCAAAGATTAAAACTTTTTTCAAAAATTCTAAAAATATTGCATAAATTATAACAAAATCAAAAATTGTAACTTTTTCCAAAATTATAAAAATTATAATAAATTTAAAAATTTAAATTTTTCAAAATTCTAAAAATATTCCAAAAATTCTTACAAAATCAAAACTTGAAACTTTTTTCAAAATTCTAAAAATATTATAAAATTCAAAAATTCAATTTAATATTCCAAAAATTAGAATAAAATCAAGAATTGAAACTTTTTCTAAATTCTAATATTATTCCAAAAATTCTTAAAAATTCAAAAATTCAAACTTTTTCCGAAATTCTAAAAATATTGCAAAAATTATAACAATATCCAAAATTGAAACTTTTTCCAAAATTATTAAAATTATAATATGTAAATGGAAAAATTTAAAATTTTTCAAAATTCTAAAAATATTCCAAAAATTCATACAAAATCAAAAATTGAAAGCTTTTTCAAAATTCTAAAAACATATATAAAATTCAAAACTGTTTTTTTCAAAATTCTAAAAATATTCCAAAAATTAGAATAAAATCAAATATTTAAACCTTTTCTAAATTCTAATAATACTCCAAAAAATCTTGAAAATTAAAATTTTCAAACTTTTTCCAAAATTCTAAAAATATTGCAAAAATTATAACAATATCAAAAATTGAAACTTTTTCCAAAATTATAATAAAATCAAAAATTAAAAATTTTTCAAAATTCCAAAAATATTTCAAAAACTATAACAAATTCAAAAATTTCCATGTTCAATTATACATATTATAAACAAACAGCTAAATTTTTTTTCCAAAAAATTATCTAAAAAAATAAATGAAATCATTTTTTTGACACAATTGACAATATTTTTTTGACAAACTTATAATGCAAAAAAATTCTCAATAATAATAATTTCAGGTTCATTATAAATTTTATTTCATACAAAGAACTAATTTTATTTTTCTTTTAAATAAATGAAAATCATTCTTTTGACACACTTGACATTATTTTTTTGACTAACTTATAATTCTCAATAATAACAATAAAATTTCATGTCGTACAAATAATTAATTTTATTTTTCCAAAAAACTGGGTAAAAAAATAAATAAAAATCTTTCTTTGGACACACTTCACAAAATTTTATGGACACACTTATAATGTCATAATTCTCAATAGTAAGAATAAAATTTCATGTCAAACAAATAATTAATTTTATTTTTTCCAAAAAATTGGGTAAAAAAATAAATAAAAATATTTCTTTTGACACACTTGACAACATTTTTTTGACAAACTTATAATACAATAATCTAGTTTTAAATCTCATATACCAATCCCGACCATCCAGATTTCTCCACATTCTTTGTTCCTACTCATTATCACTAAAAATGAACGTTTTTAAGCAAAAAATATGCATATTTCCTTGTTTTGACACGCTTGACGATTTTTTTGACACACTTCCGGTACAGTTATCGAACACATCGTCCTTTTGGCTCTTCCTATTGAGTAAATCTATTTTTGGAAAAAAAATTTTTTGAAATCGGTCCAGCGATTTTCTAGATTTCGTCGGTTGTGACGGCCAGCCGGCAGACAGACGTACAATTTTTTTGCTTTTTTAGAATCAGTAGGTCCTAAAACGTCGAGAAATGCCAAAAAAAGTGGAGGTAAGAATTTCACTTTTAGCTCATGAATGTAATACTTAGGTCTTTTAAAACCGAAGTAATAGTTAGTAGATTATAGAATATATGTAGTTGAGAAGTGAATTTAGTTTTAAAATAACTTTTAAAAAGACATAAACAATAAACAATTAAACTTAGGACTTAATTCAAAATGTCATTAATTTTGGCGACTTTCATTTTTATGCAAATTAAATATAATAAATAATATTATAAAGCAATAAATTATTAATTTTACGGACGACAACATCAATTTTTGTGGGTTTGTAAATTTATTTTAAATTTTTATAGGTGTGACAACCGTGCGTACTCCAGTCCCCAGTCCATGACAATACCAGTGATATATCACTAGCCTAGATTCTATGTTAACGTGGTTGGCTATTGAACTATTTTCAGTCAACGGTAGCAATTTCAGTCTTAGTAATTGAGTATTTCTTTATGAAAGTTAGGCTTGCGTTGATGATAGTTCCATACTCAAGTGGAGAATATACACAGTTGAAAAAGTATCTGCAATTTTTAAAGCAGACCTTACAATAGGAACTATGCAATGCAGGTTATTATTGAATTACAAAGCAAATGTTGCATTAAAGATAATTTTGATGCATATCTGCAAACTTTAAAACAACTCTTGTATGATAATTTATTTCTATGAGCTATTATTTTGAAAACGTACATTTTTTTGTTGATTTTTAAATTTTTGATTTTTAAAAAATCTGAAATTTTGATATATTGTTGGTATTGACGGAAGGAAAAAAGTCATTTCTGCTTTTATTTTTTGAGTACTCTGAATCGGAGTTATGCGCGGTTGAATTTTGAGGCTTTTTCACGTAGTTTTGGTAATGGTGGCAATGTTTTGTGAATAGGTGCCACAAATTTCATCCGACTTACGTATATTTTTGCAAGTAAAAAGGAAAATAATTGAATAATTGAAATAAGTAAGTTTAAAATTAATAACTTTTCCCTTTTCCGCTAGGCGGCGTGTAAAACCTTGGTTTACTTCAAAGCTCATATCTCAAAAAGTAAGCTTTTTTTTTTTGTTCTTCACAAATTTTAAAGTAAACATATGCAGCTATGAAATTGAGAAATAAAAAGTCAGCAATTCAATATGGATTATTAAATTAATGACCGATTAACTTAATGACCATTTAATTATTTTAAGGATACATATTAAGTATTTGAGGGTGTGATGTAAAAAGCATAATTTATCTTTAGTTTGATTAAATTAAAGTTTTAAACTGGCTGCTTTGACGTTCAAGCCGCATTTTAAGTTGCAGTCGCTCTTGCGTTCATTCGTTTAGTTTTTTCTAACCAGCGATATTCCTTAAAAGTGACGATTTTACGAATTCCGTTGTTTTTGGAAGTAGGACGAATTTTTTTGTTTGAAAAATTGGGATGTGGGGGAAGGGTGTGTTTTTTGGAGTTTTGTTTGATTATTTAATGTTGTTTTCGTGTCACAATTCAAAATCAATAAAAAAAACTCTGAAATGCTGTGTTGTACTGGGCGATTTGCAGTATATAAAAATATTCCGGAACATGGGATAAGTGAAAATTAATTGTTTGCAAAATTTATGAAAAATACGTGGCAGAGGAGAGGCTTAAGAATTGGCACGACGAGTCTATTTCTAGAGACATGCGAAAAAAATCCCTTGAAAAATGAATGATCGAAACTGATGAAGCCATTTTTCTATGGTTTTTAATGAGAATTAATTGGTTTCGATCGGTCCTATTTTCCGATAGAATAATCATTCTCGTGAACCAATGAGCCTACAGAGAGTGTATTCTCCATGGTTAATAATAAATAAACGTAAAACTTAATAAAAGTAGACATTTATGCTGTAAAACATCATTTATGTTCTGTTGTTATTTAATTTGGGTGACTCCTCATCATAAAAACGACATAATTTGACTGTCCCACGATCTTGCAATAGAAATTTCTAGTTAGTTAGTATTTTAGGAATATTTGCATTTTGTCCCACATTTCAGCGATTAGACTCTGGTCAGTTTAATCTACCTACAAAAATTTGCAAAACTATAATAATTGCATAACCACCATTTTATTCCACAGTAATTATTTATGTGTCCATTCGAAAACGATCCATTCCAATTTACGAGTTTCAAGATAAAGGAAAAAAAATTTAATTTGAGATTATTAACACAGTTAAAAAAAAATTGAATATGTAATGCAAATTGCTACACATATAGGTCATACGGAAGTTTCCATTACAAAACAATACAAAGCTTGCTATATAAAGTTAAACTAATGCTCTTTAGATCAATATGTAACAGAGTACTTGGAGTAAAATATAAAGCTAGATGTTTAAAAATGTTTGTTATTTGTATTAAATAAATTTCG
This sequence comes from Diogma glabrata, assembly GCA_963693315.1. Lineage (NCBI taxonomy): Eukaryota > Metazoa > Arthropoda > Insecta > Diptera > Cylindrotomidae > Diogma > Diogma glabrata. The sequence continues at coordinate 300,624,153 of OY856187.1, read as the reverse complement.
CACAACAATTTTTTTAGTATGACATTTTAATGCAAATTACATCATAATTTCGAGTTACTTTGATTATTACGCACCTGCCTAAATTAATCAAATTAAAATAAAAAAATGACAACGGAAAAAATTAAAACATACATGCCACCTTAATCACTATTATTATAGACTTTCAGTTGAGAAGCGATAACTAAAACTTACATGAAACGATTTTAACTATATATTTTTAAAATGGATAATACTCTAGTGAATTTTGAAATTTCATTAATGTATTAAATTGTAGCAAGGTGCATTAAAACTTTTAGCTGTTCTTTAGAAATAAATTATGATGCAAGAGTTGTTTTAAATTTTATATAAATGCATTGAAATTAGGTTTAATGCAACATTTACTTTACAATTCAATAATTACCTGCAACGCATAGCTCCTATTGCAAGACTTGCTTTAAATATTGCAGTTACTTTTTCAACTGTGTACAAACACGGTGATTCGATTGTTTATTGGTTTCCTAAGGTGTTTGCAGTTAATTTGTTTGAAATGTAAAACATATTATAGGTAGTAAAGTTAAGCTGATATTTTAGAAATAATTTTGGAATAGAGACATAATTTTGGAATAGAACAGAACTCAAGGGTGCCACCCTATCGACACAGGGTGCCACATTATCGACGCAGACCACTTTTCCTATACATTATTCAGCATATGTGTTTTCAGACCTGGTCGTTAAAGAATCATTCTTGCATACTAAATAATGTACCGTTAAAGAAAACGGTCAATATGGTATACCTATATTGGAATATGTAAAGCTATGGAGTAATTGTGGTGATGGTATTCATTGCTCAACATGTTGATTCGAATAAAAGAAAAGAAATACACACATAATAGCTGCGTTTTTTTCATTTAGGTCAGGGTCAAGGTCTAGATCAACTCTATTTTTTACATGTAAAAACAACAACAACTTAACCCAGATATTTATCTGGGTCTAGATCATTGATCTAAAATATTTTGGTTACATAAAATTGCAAGAGATGGCGAAACGTATGTTTTGATTTTATAAGGTTGGTATGGTCATTTTCAAACTTATAAATGTCAAAGAAAATTTATTCAAAATAAAAAAACTGTCAAAGAAGCTTTGTTTGATTTTTTTAAAATCAATTTTAATATGATTTGTTTTCAGCATGATTTCAATAAATTTGCTTAAAATTAATTTTAAAGCAATATCTACGATATAAAATCCATATTTTTTAAAGAATAGATGTTTACAATTTTTTATTTATTATCAATTATTTTATTTCATTTTATTTCACGCCATTTGCAATAATCAATGAACATTGCCATATGTAAAAAAATGGATTAGTGTTTCTGATTAAATTTTTTTGAATTTTTTTTATATGAAGTTTTATTTTTCAAGAGACGTTAAATATTTTTTGAATTTTTTTTATATTGAGTTTTAATTTCAAAATGGCGCTACAAGTTCACAATTTTTTTTCTTCTCAGCTCAGTGTTCCCAACTATTTGAAATATAATATTTGTTTTCTTTGCGTGACCCAGATCGTTTTTTTCAAACTTTGACCCTGACCCAAATGAAAAAAACGCAGCTATAATTTCAATAAATTTGCTTAAAATTAATTTTAAAGCAATATCTACGTTATAAAATCCATATTTTTTAAGGAATAGATGTTTACAATTTTTTATTAATTATCAATTATTTTATTTCACGCCATTTGCAATAATCAATGAACATTGCCATATGTAAAAAAATGAATTAGTGTTTCTGATTAAATTTTTTGGAATTTTTTTTTATGAAGTTTTATTTTTCAAGAGACGTTAAATATTTTTTGAATTTTTTTAATATTGAGTTTTAATTTTAAAATGGCGCTACGAGTTAATAATTTTTTTTCTTCTCAGCTCAGTGTTGCCAACAATTTAAAATATAATATTTTTTCCTTTACATGACCCACATCGTTTTTTTCAAACCTTGACCCTGACCCAAATGAAAAAAACGCAGCTATTATTAAAATTTTATTTTACGTAATAACTCAAAAATTTTAAAAAGTAGAATAAATCCTTTTTGAACCAATAGGACATATTTATAGGACACATTCATAAGTTATCACAATTTATAAATTAAAATTATATGGATAACCTGGCTAAAATGGTTTCTAAGTGATTTATCGTTGAAAACATTGTGATGGTTTGTTTACGTTTTTTTACGGTCGGGTGTCACCCCAAAACGAGTGACACCCGGGCGGACCGCACCCCCTCTCCCTCCCTAACTACGCTTCTGCATCTCTGCAATAAACTATCAAAAATGTTTTATCCTTCAACTCTCATACACAAGACTATTTTTTATAAAAACATTTTTTTGTTTTGAGTTTAACGAACACACTTTTTTAATATCTATGAGTTTTTAATTTTCCAATCAATTTCGTTAGCTATGCTAACATTATCAAGGATTTTGAGGATTTTGCCATTAAATTTCTATAGACTAGTACTATTGTGTGAATTCTTAGAATGTGTAATATTTCTATTATATAGTTAACATTCTAAATCACGAGCGTTTAGTCATTATTGATTGCTTCCAATCAATGCGAAATCAATGAGTGACACTTGGTAAATTATTATCAAATATGCGCTTGCGTAGATAACATTTTCTGGAATTTTAATTATTCGGGATTTTTGTAAGCAATTAAACTCAAGTAACTATTAGGAAATACTTTGAAGTTTTTCAATTCAAAAGTATTGTTGGAAATAAATCAGAAAAAACTCTGTTTTTCTCTTTTACGTGTTTCGGTTGGGATTCGAGCTCATAACCTCATTAGTGCCAGAATGAGTTCAAATCCTTTGGCAGACACACTATCCACTTCGCCACCAATTCGATGACATTTTAAAGTTGAAAGTGTCATCATTGATTTGGCATTGATTGGAAGCAATTAATAATGACTTTGCACTTGTGACTTAGAATGTGGACTGTAATAGAAATATTACACATTCTATGAATTCACACAATATTGCTGTCTAGAAATTTAATGGAAAAATCGCCAAAAATAATGTTTAAACATTTCCGATAAATACAGGAGTCCAATGATAGTTGATAATTCAACTTAAGTAAATATAGTGATGATGAAGTTTCAACTTCAAAATATCATCGCATTTGTGGCGAAGTGGATAGCGTCTGCCATAGGATTTGAACTCATTCTGGCACTGATGAGGTTATGCGTTCGAATCCCAACCGAAACACGTAAAAGAGAAAAACAGAGTTTTTCTTATTTATTTCCAACAGTACCTTTGAATTGAAAAACTTCAAATTATTTCCTTAGTTACTTGAGTTTAATTGCTCACAAAAATCCCGAATAATTATCAAGGATTTTTCTAAACTTCTAAAGGTTTACAAATATCCTCGATAATGTTTGCATAGCTAACGAAATTAAGTAGAAAACAAAAAACTCAAATAGATATTAAAAAACTGTGTTTTAAACTCAAAACTGAAATATTTTATATATAATATCTAGTGCTCCAAAAACAAAAATAACTATTTCTTATGTACATTTTTGTAATCATTATATATATCCAACCGAATTCCATTAAATAGTCAGAACACATATTCACAAACCGACAAATAATAATTATTACCTCAACGCCTTAATCACTCATTCACTTTTTTAATAAACACAACTAAAATGCAGAATAATCAAAACATTTAAAAATTTTGTCAAGTGTCAACAATTCATTATACATAATTATTAATAATTTACACTATTAATGTTTTAAATTTTGTTTTTTTATTGCAAGTATGATTGTACGCGTATTTGTCTTAAACGAGCTTTTAATCATTTTTTTTCGTAACACAAATATAAACATAAACAAAAATAATATCTAATTAATTTAATTTAATTGTGTTTGCATAACATATAAATTAAACAAAACAAAAAAATGTACAAAAATAATAATAAAAATGGTTGCCTTATCGTGATTAAAATACATTTAACTAAAATATAAGCGACAACATTTAATCGCAATCATTTGTTATTTTATTCTTTATTTTTCTGCAAATACAAAAATTTTGCAAATAAACTCAATTATATTTTTGTTCATTTTTATTTTTGTTGTTGTGCTTTTAAATCAATCCCCCACCATTTTTAATAGTAAAAACAACAATAACAATTCGTATATGAAACTAGGATATATTCCAAAGAAATAATAATAAAAACATTTTAGGATTTCAATTTCTGTAATATATAGCAACAATTATTATATTATTATAAAATGAATGAAACATAAAGATATATTATATCAAATTAGTGTTTTAATATGTATATAGATATATATTTGTTCCACCCAAAATTTCATTTATTTGCGACATCCAATCAAATTTCATTAATTAGAAGGCGTAACCAAAAACAATCTGTTGTTCTTTTATTTGATTGTATAAAACGAGATTAAAGAAAAATCTGGTGCTTTATGAAACTCCACCCATTTTTTTTTTAAATTTTGTTGTGTGAAGAAAAAAAATTATATACAATTTTAAAATTGTTGTATCAGACCAACAACCTAATTTAGTTTAATACTCGTTTTAATATGTATTCATCGTTCGTTGAAACAATATTGTTACGTTGTGTTATTCGCCGGTTTCGTAAAATATAAGAGAATAAAAAAAAAAATATTAAGAATAATTTAGTTAATAGTTCAAAAATAAATTAATCATAAATTATAGTTTAATTAACTTGATTTTTTTGTGATTTTAGTTTATTTTTTTTTGGTTATTATAAAACTATTTGTTCAGTATCGTTTGGAGTGTTACAGTTAAATTTAATAAACATGAAGTTGTTGTTTAATATTTGTTTCAGTTGGGTGAAATTTAATGTGTTATGGTGAATTTTTTTTTGTGTTATAATTATTTGTGGATTTATTTTTGTTGTGATTGGTAAAATAAATTATTGATTATAAAATGAGTAATTAAAAATAAATAGTATTAAAGTTTATAATTAAAAAAAAATTGAAGCAAATATTTACTAATTTGATAAATAAACAATGATGCCTTTGGCACCGACATCCGTAATGGCAATGCCAACGTCAAAACCGAAAATTGGTTTCAGCATTGATTCAATTGTTGGAAATGGTTTAACCAAATCTCCACCACATTTTTCACCGAACAGTGAAAGTTCTGAGCATCCTATGAGTCCCAACAGTGATTGTAGCTATCAAAATGAACAATATCGGAACACAAAATTATTACCAACTTCGCCGTCTGATTTACATCGAGCGTTGAGGTTACCCAATAATTGTTCGCCAAATGAATTACAGCATAGAATAAATCGATTACAACAGAACTCATCTCCGAATGACTTTTTAATAAATCGAAACATGAATAGTAATAATAATAGTGTTAATAGTAATAATATAAATCTAACAACAAGATTGCCTAATGATAACCATTCGCCAACCAGTATGAATCATAATGAGATGCATAATCATCATAATAATAATAGTAGTAGCAAAAGCCCAATTCTTGGCCAAACAAGATTGTCTCCAGAAACAAATCTGATATCACGGAGATCAAGAACACCATCACCTCAACCACCTGCATCAAATAATAAAGGACCAATTGTCGTACCTGGTATACCTGCTGGTTTAGTTCGTCCGTTTGCTGTCGGCCCACCTGGATTAAATGATATGAAAGGAGTTTCACCTTATATGAATTCATCTGAAATGGCTGCTGCCCATAATCCACACTTTTTGGCAGCACAATTTCAAATGGCCGCAGCATTGGCACATGGTCAGCAACAAGGCTTTCCACCAGGTGTACTACCACAGCATGCAGGCCATTTAGGAAATCCTAATATGGCAAGAGATTCATATCCACTATATCCGTGGTTATTGAGTCGACATGGAAGGATATTTCCTCATCGGTTTCCAGGAAGTAAGTTCATATATTTATTTAAATTTTTTGAGTTGTGAAATTAATTCAATTTATGTTTAGCGACGGTAGTTTGGTTTAACATTATAGTTTGGAAGTTGGTGTGAATGTTTGAGAGATTGTATCAAGTTAACTTGTGCAAAAACACTCTTTTATATTGTGATTATTCGAAAATCAAACTACTTAAATTTCAGGATTTCTGTTATTATGCGAAATGTTTTTTGTTCGTTTTCATAATAATATTTTTTGTTATTATAGAAATAAAATTAAATATAAAAATTTTCGGTCAAAAAGTTATTAACCAAAAAAATTTGGAAATTAATTTTTGGATTAGATTTTGTGGTAACATGGCATGTAACTGGAATTTCAAATTAGTATTATTATAACTACATATTCATTCAAGGTTAACCATTGCTTCGTTGCAATAATTTGATGTGATCATAGTCATTAGGGCATCAACATTTATTTATGAATTTCTAAAAGAAGCTCTTAACTTAACTTAAAAGAATCAAAATTAGGTTAAGAATTCAGGTTCAGCGAACCTATGTTTTAAGAAAAAAAAATGATTTGTTCAAACTTAATCTTTCTTGTAGATGAAGATATAATCCACAATTACTGAAAAATTGCATGCGTGTTTCATGAACGATCTGGTTATGTAAAGTGTTCTCCTTCCACTTGTTTTTTATTGGAAAACAGTTTTTTCTGAATTTTTATATGGTTTCAACTTGCAGGTGATATATTTTTTTAAAAACTCTTGTATTTCTTGCAAGCAACTTGTTGAAACCACATAATATTCACATTTGTTTTGCAATATATGCACAAAAACAGGATTATAATGTCACGATAATTGTAGTGGCCTGTTGTATTGCATTTTCTAATGAGAATGGGTCGATTATGTTGCCAGAAGAAAATCGGTACCAAATAGTGGCACAGGTTCTCAACAGCAGTGAATTTTTTTGCCTCAAATTCGAAAATTTGTCGATTAATGAAGTAATCTGCAAGATGAAAATGAACCACCAGTCTTAAATATTTTTAAAAATTCGTTTATGTTGAAAATTTCATAGATTTTGTAACCTTAAATTTAGGCAAAACATTGAAATTAATAACATCAATGTTGTCACTTGTCAGAAATGTTAAATTCGTTAATATAATTTTTTCACTGGCCAAATGGTGTGTATTGATTACTACTATATTTGGCAACCTAACCCGATTTTTTGTTTACTATATTTGGCAACCTAACCCGATTTTTTGTTACCATAAGCACGGCACGTCTTCTATATTTTCTAATAGACTTTCGATTTTCGTCATTCATTAGGCATTAAGCTTAATCGTATCGAGGAAATGAAACAAACAATTTTTAAGTAATTAAATGGAAATTTTATAAAAATTCTAACAATTTCTTATTTCTAGGTAGGTTTTTTTTCATGTCAGAAATAAATGTTTTTAATTTGATGTTTAGTAAATCCATGTCTGTTACTCGAATTGTTCTACAAAACACCTAGGGAATCAACAATTTATGCATGTCTGTTAGTTTTAATGGCGTTAAAATCCCAACCTTTGTTATTGAAGACATATCGAACTCTTGTAAAAGCCTATTAGCTAACCCACTGCTCATACACTCAAGCATTTTTGAATTTTTTTCTGATCATAAAATGTTGAGTTCTGATCTAACAATTCTTTAATAACTGTCTCATGTTATTCATTATTTCGTAAGATTAAAATGAAATTGTAAGGCTATGATGATCAGTATTGCAGCAATGGCCGAGTACCGGCAACCATGACTTGGCCATTAAAAAATTTAAATATTATCATACCAAAATTTAAATAAATTAAATAAAAAGTAATTTAAAATAAAATTAAAAATTCTAATGAAAAAAAAATTAACAACTTATTCCAACCTCATCAATATTATCTTACAGTCCTTTAGCCGAGAAGCCATAACAAAACTATAGGTGTAAATTTTTCAAACATGTATTTCCAAAATGGATATTACTCTAGTGAATTTTAATCAAATGACATAGATTGGCCAATTCTTGGTTACAGTACTGGCCCAATAACAATAGCCCATTAATGGGCCATTACTTCGCCATTTAAATTAATCTTTACTGGCCATTTTCCATAAACGGTAGATCGACCAGATCATAGTTACAGTAATGGCCAAACAACAACAGCCAATTAATGTTTGCCATTCACGCGCCAGTGCTTGACCATTCAAAGGTTACTATGTATGGCTATTTTTGGATCGGTTATAATGAATGCTTGTAGTACTGGCCCAATAACAATAGCCAAGTACTGTTAACCATTAATGGAGCAGTACTTGGTTGTATTTCAAAGCCTGGCAAGCCCTGCTTGGGAATACTACTTCCTCTAAAAAATGGTAATAAAATCGCAACAGCGAACTTCGAAAATGATTTGTCATGATTTAAGTATAAATACAAATTGTGGTTATTACAAAAAATTTTATATGTACAAGAATATACCAAAAATATTGTAAAATCATAAAATATGAAATGAAACCAACCACAAACAGAAATTAATTGAAACCACATATTATCCACATTTGTTTATCCACAATATATGCCCAATAAACTCGATTACATATTATAACGATAATTGTAACGGCCTGATGAACTGCATTTTCTAATGAGAATGGGTCAATGATGTTGCCAGAATAAAATCCCTACCAAGTAGTGGCACATGTTCTCAACAACCGTGAATTTTTAGCCCCAAATTCGAAAATTTGTCGATTAAATTAACCACCGGTCTTACATATTCGATTATGTTGAATAATTTCAAAAATTTTATAACATTAATTTTAAGCAAAACTTTAAAATCAACATCATCAATGTTGTCAGAAATTTTAAATTCGTTAATATGATTTTTTTGACTGGTCAAACGGTGTGTATTGATTACTGCTTCGGATTTAAAATCTGTTAAATGCTTTTGAAAATCATTTAAGTGCTACGCACAACATCCCAAGTAGGTTTTGCCAGACATTGACATACGGCCAAGCACTGGTCCATTAATGGTTAACAGTACTTGGCTATTGTTACTGGGCCAATACTAGAACCAATCATCGGCCGATCTATGGTTTACAGAAAATAGCCAGTATATTGTTACCTTTGAATGGCCAAGCACTGGCCCATGAATGGTAAATATTACTTGTTGTTATTGGGCCAGTACTGTAGCCATGAATTTGCCGATCTATGTCATTTTTTTTAAATTTCCCTAGAGTATTTTCCCTTTTAGAAATACATAGTTTGAAAAATTTCACATATAGTTTAGTTATCGCCTTGTCGGTTGAAAGACTATGGTAATAAAGAAAAGGTTGATACTTATATGTTTTAATTTATTTTCATTTCTATTTTATAATTTATTTAAATTTATATATAAAAAATATTATTTTATATTTTTTTAATGGCGGAGTCAGGGCGGTGTTTGCCATTACTCAGCCATTCTTGCAACTGAACCAGTTGTATGGGGAGTTTTGAACTTTTTCCGTCATTTTTATTTTATTTTAAATTAGTTTGTATTTAATTTATTTAAATTTACATATGATAATAATGTATATTTTTTTTAACGGCCCAGTCATTGTTGCCAGAATTTGGCCCAAGAATGGCAACCATTTATTGTCCGAAGTTATCATCCAGTAAAATTATGTTAATGGCCCAGTCGTGGTTGCCAGTACTTGCCCATTGCTGCATTACTGGCTGCCAGTAATGGACCATTACTGGACCAGTTGTACAACCTTGTCTGGGATCTTCTATCGCCTGACATAGATTGGAAATGTCCTTCTAGGTTCCTTATGGTGAGTTGGACGTTAAAATAATGGTTATGATTCCTAAAATATTATATTCTTATATAAGGTGAACAGATTTTCAACATTTCAAAGAATTTCTCTTTTTAGCTACATTACTCCTCCCCCTAAGAAATGATAAAAAAAATTCGTGATCGCAACAGTGAATTTCTTTTGTACCGGCTGACAATGAAAATGTTTTCCATGATTTAAGTAGATAAAAATTGTAGTTCTTACAAAAAAAATTAAGTGTATATATACTAAAAAATTTGTAAAATTAAATTTTTTTTATTATATATCGCCCCATGTTGTGACATTCATCGTGACAATATACCTTGTTTTTGCAGCTCTTTTCCTTTAGTTATTAGTATATCAATTATGTTTGGTTCTGTATATAAACCATTTTACTATGAATTTGCAAAAAATAGAATGCGAGCTTTAAACTTTCCTATAACCAGTTTGCAATAAACAAAACTAAATTAAAATTTTATCTTTTTAATGAAATTTAAAAACTTCATAAAAATGTTTAGACCCGATGACAGTAATTTTATTGCAATAACTCACTTGCGTTTGAATTTTGTTTATTTAGATATTTCATAAATATTTACTAGAAACACTTGACCGTTTTAATTATACACAAGCAAACTAAATTACATAGTTCTCTTTATTATTGCAATAAATTTAGCATTAATCTCTACAATTTTTATAGATAAAGAATAACACTAAAAATTGCATCGTTAAATTTTTAATCGAAAACGTTTTCCCCGACACAGGAAATTTGCTTTAGTTTTGAATGAACGTTTACGTTAAAGTATATGTTTTTGAATTTCCAAATACTGATAACATGTAAAACGTCTTTTGTTTTGTATACCTTCACTGATCGCTTCTACCAGTTTGGTTGTCACAAACCTTCACAGCATTCAAATATTAATTTATCAAAATATATACATATATACATAAAAAACAATTCGAATAATTTCACCATAAGGTTCATTAACGAATTTGAAAAGAAAATGATTAACTCGTTAAAAAGATATGTTTATGGCAAACTTCAGTTTTTATATCACCCCACCAAAAACAAGAAACAAAATATACGAAATAAATTAATAAGCAAATAATTCATGATATTAAAAGAAAATTAAGATTTCAAAAGAAGATAAATTAAAAATGTCTGTAAACAAGTACCAACAAACATGATTTTGTTATTGTTTCTTCTTTGTTTCTTAACCTAATAAAATAATTTAACAATTAATTATTATCAAATAAATATAAAATTATATATTCATAATTAAAAATACATTTTAAACGAATATTTATAAACTGGTTTTAATATATAATAATAATAATCATAATATAATAAGCAGCTTCCAATCTAGTTATCGTTTTTGGTGGACATTTTGTTTTATCTATAGCTTGATGATCATAATGATCATAGGAATAAATATTTTTTTTCTCTATATTCAGACAGATTTCTAAGAATTATTATGTGTATAGTGTAGGTGTTCACACCAATTTTGAATATTAAATTAATTTTTTGTGTTATTTTTGTTGGGTTTATTTTCACAGTGTTTTGCTTAAATTAATATTTTCGGTGATTTAAATATTCAATAAAATTATTTATTGCTTGTGCTTTTGTTTAGGTTAACGTTAACGGAAATATTTTAATTATCTTTGAATCTTCTCTACTATATTGTTTGCAACCAGTCAATATCTATCTTCAACTTCATTTGAATAAACGTTATTTTTAAACATGCTGTAATAATAATTAATTCTTGGAAGAAGGCGCCTATTTGCAATTTAAATAAAAGAATATTTCTAATTTTATTTTATTTGTTTCCTATTTTTGGTTTTGTGTATCAATTGTGAAATAAACCTTTTGTAAATGAAATCGTAAGAGCGCTAAAGTTTATTTGGAATATGATATGATTTGAATATGATTTCAATTCAAGTCATTATGTGTAAATTCCAGCGGAATCGTGATTATTATTCCAAAGTTATATTTAAAATTAAGGAGATAAAAAAAAAATCACAGTTTTAAAAATTTTCAAAAATTATCTTTTTTTTATAATTTATTTATATTACATTATAATTTATTTTTGATAACTAGTAATTTCAAAATAATTTTAATTTTGTTTTGCGTAGAGTATTTAAAATAATTGTATAATTCAACAATATAAGCCAAAAAATAATTAATTGTTAAATTATTGAAAAATATGTTTGAAAAATATTTTTTAAGCATTACTTTTTCATCACGAAAAGCAAGTTTATATTTTAAGTAGTTTTGTAAAAAAACACTGAATCAGCTTCTGTTGTTATTATAACAGAACTTAAAAACAGAAGCTGATTCAGTGTTTTTTTACAAAACTACTTAAAATATAATAAGAATAATTATCAGCATTTCACAACTTTATAAAATGGAAAAGCAAGTTTGTACTGATTATTCATACACTGTTAAAACTCACTCTTAATTTAGCGAAATAACTTCTAATTCTTGGCAAGGGAAAAGTATCGCCTATAGCGTTTGCTTATTTAGCTTCCAAAGTCTATGATCATACGACATTTCTTGCTCAAATCAGGACCTGAGCGCTTTGTCACAAGAAGCATAGGTGAATTCCAAGGACTAACGCTTGGGGAAATGATATCATTTTCTAACATCTCTTGCACTTGTTTCTCCATCTCTTGTCGATGTATCTCCGGCCGTAATCCTGGATTAGTTTTTATCGATTGTTCAATTGCTGAAGTGTGTGTTAGATGTCCCTCTCTAAGTAAAATACATCCTGGTATTCCTCTATTAAATTTATAATCTCCCGCTTCCCCTCAATCACCAAATTTTTATCTAAATTTATATAATCCAATATTCTATAGCTAACTTTACTTTTACATTAGTATTTGAAATAGATTTCTTGATTGGCGAAGTTATTTCCTCGTCCTGACTTCCCATATCGTATAAATTATAATTTTCTAAATAATTGTATTGATGTTCATAATTATATAAAGTGACGACTGAATCTCTTGTATTGATTTCTGCTTATGAAACTGAATTACTATAAACTGGATTGTATATTGTGTTTCCCATCCCATAAATACTTCTTCCTCGAGCTCGGAACTTAAACATACTAGGTCTTTTTCTTTAAATATTTCATTTACCTATATATATGTCATGTTACTTTCCAAAATTATTTTTGATCTGACAGGTATGACATATCTCTTACTTGTTAAATTAATTTTACCGGCAGTCGTTGAATTAAGCCCCATTTGTTTTTGATCACTTTAGGATAATATTTAGCACATTCCTGATTTATGTCTGTCTCGTTATTTTATTCCACATTAAAACTGGTTGAATCTAGAAACTAGCTACGCCTGACTAGTGTTAGTAGTCTGGCGTTGAGCCACAGCATGATTCAAACTATAGAACTTAATTGGTTTTCCGTGGCTTTTTCAACTAAAGGTATTTTAACTGCACATGTTTTGTAACTCCAATATCAATATAATTTTTTATGAAATTTATTTTTGCCCTGCCGCTTAGAAAATCTTAATCTAGAATGCCATCAGGTTTAATATTAATGCTGTCCTGTACTATACATGCAGTTTAATTTTTGATTGAATATTATCGTTTTTGTGTGTATGAACTACACCTTTCTTCCTTGGTGTTTTTTACTCCTTGTATATAGATTCAGCTCAGGAGCCTCTCTTTTCCCATTTTCCTCATTTGCAAATGCTTAAAAATTGTTTCTAAAATACGTCTGTTTCCTGTCTAATTGCTCACATCCACGTCGAATCCTAGATGCGTTATATAATTTTGGCTCACATGGTTTTGGTAATAATTTAAAGTGGGTTTTCTTAAGTTTTCGGGTGGTTATCCTATTTCGTTTTGTCTCTAATCCAATTGAATAGTAAAATTACTTGTAATATCAGAAGATGTTGCATCTGAAACATAAAATCTGCCGTTTCTTACATTCTGAATACGCATATAGCCTGTTATTCGGCAGAAATCGCAACTGGTCTGAGAACGATTTGACTCTAAGTTTGATGGCATAGTTTTTTGCATTTGAGGCAGTCGTAAGGAAGTTTGAATTTCGGACATGGTTCTTTTTAACTCACTAGTGTTGGTGTCCTTGTCTAATGTCCTAATATTGTGTGGTTTGTTTATTGATGTCTTCTGCAGCCAAATTCTGTAATTGTGAAGCGGTGAAGTGATAAGTTTTTTAATGAAAAGAAACGAAGAAATTTTTATCACTTCACAGCTACAGAATTTGGCTGCTGGTCTTTCTTTATGTATTCTAATAATTGAGAAAACGTGTTTGTTTATGCAGATTGTGATGCATTATCTATCCTTTCTAGCTCTATTACTTCTTGCAACAACTTATTTATGTCCGGTTCTTTGTTTAGTGTCAATCGACTTCGAATATTTTGATCCCCGATCCCTACTTTAAATGCTCGTATTGCCTGACGTTAAATTCCTCCATTTAATCATATACAAACTTTTTTTCGGGGCATTTTTTCAAGAGTTTAAATAGCCGTATACGCTGTAATGGTTTTGTTTTCTTTTTATCTAGAAGCATTTATGTCTCTAATAAATTCGGAACCATATAAATATTTCTAAATTAAGTACGATTTATTATCGAGCTCGAACGTTATTCGTTTTGGCCTTTCACATTTAAACACAGAATAAAACTAGACATTTATTATCAGGTAAAATTTGTTGAATTTGCACCATAATTCAAGCAATAGGCTAACATGCAAACAGTTGCATCACAAAAAGCTAACTGGTTTTGCTCTGCAAGCCTCTACCTGATTGTAAATTTTAACATTATCTGTTTAATGAGGGCCAAGAGTCAGATATACCAAGACTTGGTGAAGAAGCAATAAGGCTCTCTAAAAAGGGCAGATAGATTGTCAATATGAAGTGAATGCTGACCATATTTTAGGATTTATTCGAAATAGTAAATTTAAAATGGTTTATTTATTTAACTACTCTTGTTTGTTCAGAATTTAAATGAAGTTTATTGTGCGTTACCCCTAGTAATTCCACCCCTAGTTATTCCATCAAGAAATTTCAAGAAACTTTTCAACATCTCTTCAAAATTCAACTTGTATTGGAAGCCTACAAAATTATTTTGTTGGAACGATCATTGTTCAACCTGACAATACAACTTGATGACGAAACGATCTGATATTTTGAGAGTGTACAGACTACAGAGTCTGCAAATAATGTCATTCATTAAAAATTTCAATGTTGCCATTAATTAGAATTAGCTTCCATCTTGAGAAGATGAATCGCATCGGCAGCTAGCTACCGAAAGGGAAGATTTACATTTTTAAAGTAGTTCTTGATACGATTATCTTCATTAAAAATGAGAGCTGAAGACTGACATCTTTTTTGGTTTAACTTAATAATTAATTTTTTAATTTATTTTTCTAATAAAAAGAATACCTAATGCCAGTTTTAATACCGATATACTGAGTTTAACTGAATTCAATACCGCAATACATGTATATTGGCATTTCGATCCGGCATTAAACATTCTGAGGATATGAAACAATTTTATCTCTAAAGTCAAAGATGTGTGACTAAAGTCATGAAAGTATAGGAATATCTTAGTTTTTTGGATTATTATTATTATTATCGTATGAATTTGAATAAAATTTTACAACAATATACATTAAACTTCAACATTTAAGTTTTGAATCCATTGTAAGGCACCTCTTTTAATTCCATGTAAGCCAGTTAAACCTCTTTTGAATTTATACTACAATACTACAATCATTAACTAAATGATTCATGGTTTGGTTTTCTCCACATTCACAAAATGGATCCTCTGATATACAGTGGCGTAGCTAGCATGGGTGGCACCCGGGGCAGATATTGTGGTGTCACCCCAAGAATGAAAACTGTCAATATTAATAAAAAATCCGAGCGGCAGGTATATCCGCTAGAAATAGGTAGATTTCGGGATCAGACAGTTATGTGTGCAATTAGAATCGGATTTATCAGATTACTTTATAAAAAATACTAATTAAAAACAGAAGTATTAAACTAACTTTAAAAATAAACATTATTTTATACAGTTTTTGGGCTCTAGGCACTTAATCTGTAACCCGATATGGCCAATTGTCAAACATATTTAGGAGACTGTTTGCCGCAACATACCCAGAAAATATTTTTAGCGTAAGTGAAAAAATGCGACCGTGAAAGTGCCGCTAAATGCCGTTGTACTTCACACAGTTTATTGCAGATAGCTAAAGAACCTTTTAGTGCAGATGTCTGGCTTTTTAAAAAATGACAGAAACATGTTCAGATAATTAATATTTATAAATTTTGTTTACATATTTTGCCCCAAACGGCCGTTATAACGCTTTGTTTTTGACAGTTTTAAGGCTCTAGACTCTTAACCAGTACCCGAATATGGCCAGTTGTCAAATTTATCCAAGAGATTGTTTGCCGCAACACGCTCAGAAAAAAGTTTTGGTCTAGGTCGAAAAATGCGACCGTGAGAGTGCCGCTAAATTCCGTTATACCTCATATCGTTATATATATATATATATATATATATATATATATATATATATATATATATATATATATATATAAATATATATATATGTATATATATATATATATATATATATATATATATATATATATATATATATATATATATATATATATATATATATATATATATATATATATATATATATAATTTTTTTTATTTTTTTGTTTTTCCGTCTCCGCTTTACATATATAGTCGTTTGGCATCAAAATTTTTCCGAAATTCCGAGATGACGGTCATTGCAATAGGTAGATTTTTATATGAAATCTACCTAAAAGCTAATAAACGTAATTTATAATTTTAATTAATTAATGCAAATGAGCATTATTATTAATAAGTTACATATAATTAAAGTACTGTTTTATTATACATTCTTTCACATTGATGTATGAAAATGAAACTTTTATGATAGGGTATAGTAGAGTAAAAGAAAAATGAGAGTAGAATTAATATACTCTCACATACATTCTATATTCAAAGGGTCTGAATAATGATTATTTTATATTTAGTGTGCTTAACATGTCTTACTAATTAATAAAAAAAAACATATTATGTACACACATTTAAAATCTCTTCTTTCTAGCTTTAACAGCTGCAAACTTAGAAATCACATCTTCAAAATTTATATTTTGTGTTACCTCATGTTCTATTGTTAATATGCCAAGATTGTTAAGCCTCGTTTGGGTCATTGTTGCCAGCATGTAATTTTTAATTAATTTTAATTTGCTGAAACTCCTCTCTTTCGAAGTCACTGATACGCAAATAGTCATAAATAACTTTAGTGCGACCATAAGATTTGGAAGAGATTCTGTAAAATCCCATTCCACGATCAATCTCAAAAAGTCTATAGGCACACCCAGCTAGAAACTGTTACATTGGCCGCTTTTAAATGCCTTCTCAACCTTAGTTTCTCTATGACGAGTTCCGTTTCATAAAAACCGGTAAACTTTGATTCAGATAACTCCAACTCTTCACTGTTCGCCAAAAGCCCAGTGTTTGTCAGCACAACCTCAAACAATGAAGCTACATTTTGGACTGACTTTAATATTGTTCGGAGTTCAACATTGAATCGGTCAAGACATTCACATATGTCCTGCGGTAACAAGAACTTCTAAAAATTGCGAAACCGTTTTTCAATAAAATTAAAATACATAAATGTAAGGCTCGTGAAAATTGGCATTATGTAATTGTAACTTACAATTAAAACGAATTGAAAAAACTGAAGTCAGTCTTCATACGAAAATCCAATCATGCCCCGGTTTTGTACAATGTGTAAAAGTAAAATCCTTAAGTTCGTTATATTGGCCAGATGTGCAAGATCCGAAATCATCACCATCATATAATTGACTAAATGGAAATTAATCCCAGATTTTGTTCAATTAGTCCCATATCTTCTTATGTATCACAATTAAAAAATGGATTTGATTAACATAAACTCCATTTTTTTTTATTTTGTCAAAGCAATGCACTTATGTATTTGACAATTGATTTCTTTATTGCCATATTGCAATGTTATTAAATATTTTTGTCTTATTAAATTTTATCATTAATATTATAAAACTAAAAACAAACAGGGTGAGTATGTATCTACCTATAAAAATTTGCAAAACTATAGTAATTGCATAACTACCATTTTGTTCCACAGTAATTATTTATGTGTCCATTCGGAAACGATCCATTCCAATTTACGAGTTTCAAGATAAAGGAAAAAAAATTAATATGAGATTATTTACTAACACGGTGATTTCATTGTTTATTGGTTGCCTTAGGTTTTTGCAATTAATTTGTTTGAAATGTAAAACATATTAGGTAGTAAAGTTAAGCTGATATTTTAGAAATAATTTTGGAGTAGAGACATAATTTTGGAATAGAACAGAACTCAAAGGTGCCACCCTATCGACACAGGGTGCCACATTATCGACGGAGACCACTTTACATTATTCAGCATATGTGTTTTCAGACCTGGTCGTTAAAGAATCATTCTTGCATACTAAATAATGTACCGTAAAAGAAAACGGTTAATATGGTATCTATAAAGGAATATTCAAAGTTATTGAGTATAATTGTGGTATGATGGTATTCAATGCTCAACATGTTGATTCGATTAAAAAAAAATATTTTTTATTGTACTGAGAAAGAGCCATACAGAATAAATAATGTGTATTATAGTACAAATTTCTCTTCAATTTAAAAAACACAGGTAAAGATTAAAAAAACGAATCGTGCAGCAATGTTACAAATTTCATAACAAAAGCCACTTGTAACCTGAAATTCTCATAATTTTAACCTAGCTATGAACGCTATTCAAAAATTAGATTTTTTGGGGCGATGTCGTAAGTTTTTCAATAGCGAACAGCTTCTTTTAATATACAAATCTTTTATACGTCCCTCCGTGGAAGAAGATGATTATACACTAGAAAAAAAACTATTTTTACAGGCGACTAAGTCTGCATGAAAATATCTTTAATCTGCTATTGTAGAAAAATATATTTTTTGCATATTTTTTTGTTACTTTTATCTATAGACGCGTTCTATTGAAGATCAAACTTGCTTTACTTTATTAATCTACACTCTACCTCGAACAAGTTGTGTAGTTGAAAAGCATTTCATTTTACTATTTGATTTAGATCGTTTACAAACATGTTTTGGTGTTTTCATAATGAAATGGACTAGTGAAATCTAAGCATAATCCCAACATAATTATTTTCAATAATAATAAAATTTTGAAGTTATATTTGAAATAGTTTTAAGGCTTTGGCGTTCCATTGGTGATCTCCTCAAAGCTTTTAGCTAGCATATATTTTGTTCTGTAACAAATATTATTGAATATCCGAACTAGTCGTTTCCAATGAAATTATCAATTCACAAAGCTGCAAGGAAAGTAAATAAATTTGGTGGTAAAAATTTGATCCTCTGGTTAGAAACACAAAATTCAATCCATATTAAAAATTGTATTTATTTGTACAATATTGGAATATATAAATATGTTTAAATAAATATGTTTGTTACAAAGCAGTTCGTCTCATTAAAAACATAAAAAAATTGCTTTGCTTAATTTATCAAAATATGGTTTTATATAATTGAAATTCACCATCGGTAAACATAATTGTATTTGTTGATTGGTAACAAACAATCGAGAATCAAAAGACAAATACTTACAATTTACATAATTAAGAAATCAGTGATATGGCCTTCTATTAAAATAAAATACTTATACTTGTATTAAAATATATAGATAAAAATCAATACTTTGATGCAAAGTAATAAAATTGAGTTAAAACAATTAAACCAGTACATATAAGCTAAAACAAAACAAATTTACCATAGCTCTACTATGATAGTAGAAGCTGTACGGTACATAGCTTCTAAAGGAATTGTTTTAGTTTATTATTTTTCGTTTTTTTCAATTTCCCTTTTGTGTTTCTTCTTGTTTTTTGCGTACAATTATATAATTTAGTATGCTATAAGTTGAACAGCTTTTTGTGTATTATTTCATATTTGGATGAAATAAATAAATATTTTGATTATGTTGACGTTTTTATAAATATAAGGTATTAATATAATTAAAAAATAATAATAAGAATATATATTTCTATAAAATTATTTATATAATTTTACAAAATATATGAAGATTTATTTGAAATAAGTACTAAAGTATTAAAAATTTAATAAAGTTTATTAAATAAAAATATGATTATTACAAAACAATCATTAATTTGAAAAGGGCGACCTGTTTCAAAGGGAATCAGTGCTTCCCTAGCATCCAAAAACGTTTTGCGTGCATAGGCGTAGTAGTTTATCTTATTTGAACATTTTTGCTTTAAAAAAAATTCAGTTGTAAAATTACTAAAATCAGTTGTAAAATCAGTAAAATTCATTGTTTTCTTCACTTTGGTCACCAATATCATGGTTGTTCTATCCTTATACTTTGATTGAAATGTGTAACCTTTTGCATCAACGTATTAAATTATGCACTTTAAATTGGTTAATTATTTGAACTCACATGTGTGCCCAAAAATGTTCTTAATTAAAAATTAAAATATGTATTATTACTTCGGTCTGAAAGACCTAAGTATTACATTCATTAGCTCAAAGTGAAATTCTTACCCCCACTTTTTTTGACATTTCTCGACGTTTTAGGACCTCCCTCCGTCACTACCTACGCTGCAGGGAAAACCGCTGGAGGGATTTCAAAAATTTTTTTTTCTAAAAATAGGTATACTTAAGGGACAGGTCCGAAAGGACGCTGTGTTCGATAACTGTACCGGAAGTGTGTCAAAAAAATCATTATGTGTGTTAAAAATAGCAAATTTTCATATTTTTGGCTTAAAAAACGTTCATTTTAAGTGATTACGAGTAGATACATTAAATTTGGAGAAATCTTGATGGTCGGGATTGGTATGTGAGATCAAAAACTAGATTATTGCATTATAAGTTTGTCAAAAAAAAGTTGTCAAGTGTGTCAAAAGAAAGATTTTTATTTATTTTTTTACACAATTTTTTGGAAAAAAAATAAAATTAAATGTTTGTTTGAAATGAATTTTTATTATTATTATTGAGAATTATGGCATTATAAGTTTGTCAAAAAAGTGTTGTCAAGTGTGTCAAAAGAAAGATTTTTATTTATTTTTTTACCCAATTTTTTGGAAAAAATAAAATTGTTTGTTTGAAATGAAATTTAATTATTATTATTGAGAATTATGGCATTATAAGTTTGTCAAAAAAATGTTGTCAAGTGTGTCAAAAGATTTTTAGTTAGTTTTTTACCCAATTTTTTGCAAAAAAAATAAAAGTGTTTGTTTGAAATGAAATTTTATTATTATTATATAGAATTATGGCATTATAAGTTTGTCAAAAAATGTTGTCAAGTGTGTCAAAAGAAAGGTTTTTATTTATTTTTTACCCAATTTTTTTAGAAAAAAATAAAATTAATAGTTCGTATGACATGATATTTTATTATTATTATAGAGAATTATGGCATTATAAGTTTGTCAAAAAATAATGTCAAGTGTGTCAAAAAATGATTTCATTTAATTTTTTAGCCAATTTTTTGGGAAAAAAAATGTAGCTGTTTTTATGACGTAAATGTAATTTAAAATGAAATTGGTCATGGAAATTTTTGAATTTGTTATAGTTTTTGAAATATTTTTGGAATTTTGAAAAAGATTGTATTTTTGATTTTGTAATAATTTTTGCAATATTTTTAGAATTTTGGAAAAAGTTTTAACTTTTGGTTTTGTAAGAACTTTTGGAATATTTTTGGAATTTTGAAAAATTTTAAATTTTTGATTTTAATATAATTTTTAGAATTTTGAAAAAAGTTTCAATTTTTGATTTTGTAATAATTTTTGAAATATTTTTAGAATTTTGGAAAAAGTTTGAATTTTTAAGAATTTTTGAAATATTATTGGTATTTAGAAAATATTTAAATATTTGATTTTATTCTAATTTTTGGAATATTTTTGGAATTTTGAAAAAGTTTGATTTTATTTAATTTAACAATATTTTTGGAATTTTGATTATAATTTTCCGGCAATGTATTGATGTTTCGTGTTAGCTTTGTAATAAATTTTTAAACAGAGATGAAAAATACTTGTACTTTAACAAAGAGTTATATTTGATGTAGATCGCTGCCCAAAACTAAAAACCATGTCAAAGTTTTATGCCGAAAACTATATCAAAATCCTTAACCCAGACCGAAGTATTGATATCTCAGAGCTGTGAGATTTCAGCCCCTCCATATTTTTGATATATAATACCAAATTTATTTAAATATTTTTATGTTGATTGATGCCAGTCAACTTGTTTTATAGGTTGACATTCGCACCATAAGAAATAAAAATATATTTTGGTTGTTGTTATAAACATCGGTTTTGAATTTTGATTTTTTTAAAATATACGAACGAACTTAAAGTTCGTTCTTTTCTTTGTTCCGCTACCCAATGAACGAATTATCGGTAAACAACATGTTACCATGCAAATAAATAAAAAGAGTAAGGAACATTTACAACAATGAACAAAATCACACTAAAACAATATCATCATTGTGATCGCTGTCGATTTTTTACATCCACGAATGAAAAACATCCTTGTAGTAAATGTCTAGTAACTCCAAGCCGCAAAGTTTTCCGATCATAATTTTTCATTTCAACAACTACTTTCTACTATCATTTTCATTTTGATTTAAATTTTATTAAAATTAATTAATTAATTTTTCATACAACTCATTAAACTCTGTGTAATTAACGTGTATGAGGTTGTGACTTGTGAGTGCCCACTTAGAAAAATAAAGGAAACTTTTACAAAAATTTTATAAATACACCACACAAAATTTTTGATAAAACTACAAATTTTTTCCTTCAAATCCAAAAATAATTTGTAAATCAAATAAATTTTTTATTTTTTCAAATAATTTTTTTGTGTAATTTACAATATTTTTGGTAAACTTACAAAAACTTTGTGAGTAGTATATTTATAAAAAATTTGTAAAATTTACTTATTTTTTTTTTAGTTCGTAGATTACTCTAGTTGTTAATCAACTATACTTCAAATTTTACGACCTAAGTTTGTTTCCTAGTCAGGGCAAAATTAGGCTTATTAACATACCATAGTCAACCAATATTGTTGGTGAATTAGAGAAACACTGATCACCCATGATAAAACTAATCGATTGAAAAAGGTCTCCTATAGTGAAACTCGACCTGCAGAATATTGATTGAATTGTATAATGAATACAGGTTAGGGACACTGAAGGCTGTATGCTGCATAGGGTGGCCCTTAGGTTACTCTAGAATTTTTTTTTCATTGTACAGTTTGTACGCACGCCTTAGAATTGAACGATTGATTTCAAATTTTGCAAATAATAAGGTGTTGACATGAAATGGGAGGATGTCGTACAAAAAATTAAATTTTTTTTTTTAAGGGCCAGAACAAAATTTCTCAACTTTAAGTGGCGTTAGGGGGCACACCTTAGAATTGAACGATTGATTTCAAATTTTGCAAATAATATTTTTATCAGTATTGACACGAAATGGGAGGGTGTGGAAAAAAATTTAAATTTTTATTTTTAAGGTCCAGAACCAAACTTCTCAGCTTTAAGTGGCCGGGGGCACGTCTTTGAATTGAACGATTGATTTCAAATTTTGCAAATAATATTTTTATGAGTATTGACACGAAATGGGAGGATGTCGTAATATATATTAAATATAATACGCGTATCGAATTTTAAATACTTCATGTGATATATAAAATGTTGCTAAAATTATGTAAAATATTTTCTTTGTTTAAATTTATTTTTCAAATGGTGTATTTTCCTCCGAAATAAATTTCAAATCCAAATATTAACATAATCAATTAAATTATATTATGAGATAAACACAAATTATATAACTAACATGTTTGTTTAGCACTTGTTTTATACGCACGTTAATATAAATATAAAAAATAAAAGATTTAATTGTATTTCTATGATCACTCAAATATATTTCGTCTTTTTAGGACATCCTAAGGAGTAATCGCAAGTTTTATACGCACAAGTGCTAAACAAATATGTTATTCCACGTATTATGGCAAGAGCTTATGGCAAAAAGTGTAAACTGTAGCTAACATGTTATTTTTCGTCTAACTCTAACATCAGAATTGATGCAGTTTGCTTTTTATATACCAAGT
Source organism: Diogma glabrata (assembly GCA_963693315.1). Classification (NCBI taxonomy): domain Eukaryota; kingdom Metazoa; phylum Arthropoda; class Insecta; order Diptera; family Cylindrotomidae; genus Diogma; species Diogma glabrata. Next base: position 300,600,231 of record OY856187.1, on the reverse strand, counting down.
TCTTCTAAAGGAAATCACATGATGAATATGTATATTGGTATTCAATTTCAATAGTCTAGATATAGAAAAATTGTATAATTGGCCATTCATTTCAAAATTTCAAACCAAAGATAACGGTATTCCTATTCATGTTGTTTTGAAAATGGTCGATAAATCTTTTAACAGAAGTTATACCATTTTGGCCAATACCTGTTGACTACATATATTCACTGTGACATAAAAATTCGACCCTTTAAAACCATGAAACCTTTAATGCAAAAGCTGATTCTATCAATTACACGCATTGCTTCAATTATAACAAATATTTGTGGGTATATCGAAAAAAAATTTAAAAATTAACAAAGATGTAAGATGGTGTTAGATGTGATGTGGGTCATGATTCCATTTGTTGGACTTTAAAGTAGTGTACTTTTGCTCACCTCAAATATTAAATTGGTGTTAACCGAGTTTATTTATTCATGTGTAAATGCGGACCTTATCTTTAACCCAATACAACAACAAGTATGTGCTTAGTAAAAAATATTTAAATTTTCACCATTATTTTTAAATATACAATAAATTTGTCGCTCTTACAATAATTTTGTGTGTATTTACAAAAAAATTGTAATGTACTCTATATGTAGTTTTTTTGTTCTGGTTTAAGATATTTGTTCCACTCCAAAAACCAAACTTATAAATGATTTCACGATTATCAAATATTTTTAAAATATGTATATTTGAATCGTGTTTCTTCCCTTCGCAATCTTATATCCGAAAACGTTAAATAAATTTAAAACTTATAGATTTGTCACAGCTTGGGATACAAATTTTAGGGCTTTAGTCGGGTAGTTACGGGTATAAATTATTCCAACTTTATAAATGTGCTTTGATTTATTTGGAACTGTTTGTAAACAAATTCAGCCACTAAAATTTTTAAATAGTTTCGTGCACTGATTCGGATATACTCAAAATTCAATAAGAATGCAATAACAGAATAATTGCAACTTGATTAACCCAGCAATTCAAATACTTTAATCAATCAATGATTAATGACTTAATTCTTACATAATCCCAACACAACGAAGCTAATCTCCTAATTGTTTATAATTTATTAAACAACAGAAGTTCATAATTCATTAGAAATTTGTTTCTATTATACTCTTGTCTTTTATTGTTAGTTCCACAAAACAACTATGATTGACTTGTATCGTTAACTTATAAAATACAAAAAAAAAAACAACACAAAAACCCCTTCAATATTATATTTATGCTCTTATAGATTTTTTTAAATAGGTTTTTGAAGATGTTAAATAAAAGTAGGAAAAAACTGTTGAGGCTTAACAAACAACTAACAACAACAAAATTATATTATTTTCACGCCCTGTTACAAAATTATATTCTTTTATTTCTTTTTGTATTCCCAAGAGGCTTTTTGATATATTATTTGACTTTATTATTCTATGTGTGACCACCTATTCAATCTATATTTTCGATATTATAACACAAATATAATACAAAAAACAAAATAAATATATATATAATAAAAGTATAATATTTGTTTATGATTATTATTATTATTGTTAAAAAATAAATAGTTAACTGCTATCACGCTGTTTAAAAAATAATTTAACAGAAACGACGATCAAATGATTTTTTATAACATTTCATAGAAATGACAGATGTCATGATGTTATACTCTTTTATGTCAAAAAAGGATATACATATTCACTTTTGATTGGTTTAAGCTTTAGTTTTTATTTCATTAGTTTTAATTGATTTTAAGTTGATGATCTTTGTTACACTAGACTTAACATATAAGTCCACCGTTTAATAAAAATTGAAACTTCATTACCGAATGGATTTTAGAAACAACTTATAAGCACCACCCTGTGGATTTTCAATTTTTTTTATTGAATATTATTTAAATCGCGTGATTATAAAAGTTTTAAAAGTTTTATACGTTAAAGGGTGAATTATGGATTTAAGAATATGAATAATTTGTTCGATATTGATTATTTTTTATACGATTTGACCATGAATGAGTTTATAGAAAAAACACTTGACACTTTTGAATGAAACCAAAGCATCAAAATTGTTTTCTAAAAACATATTTTAATTTTTAAAAATACTTTTGTAATAAAAACAAAAGCAATAAATTAATGTTGTAAAATTTTACATTAAAATCAGATTTACACGGTTAATTGATTTTATCTAAATAATTTTAAAATTAGATTTCTTTTCAAAAAAAATATTCCATTTAAAATGCGGGTATAGTAAAACAACAAATAAGATTGTTGATCAAACAGTTGATCAAAAAAATATTTGATAAAATCGAAAATATATCAACCGTCACCATAATAAACATAACCCAATAAACATACTAATTGCAATTTACATTTTTTTTATTATCGTTAGCGCACCAACCACCATTATTTACTGTTTGATTCAACTATTAATTTAAATTAACAAATAATAATATAATAAAAACAGGTTAATTGATATCGATTATAAATGATTATAAATCATTTAACTAAATTTAAATTTAAAAAAATTTATAAAAAATGGGAAAAGAAAAACACAAAAAAATTAAATTAAATTGCAATGATATGACATCGTCATGACATGCAATTTTATTTTTATTTTAAAATATGTTATAGTAAAAAGAATTAATGTTATATCGCTTAAGAGGCACTCAAACACTCGCGTTATTTTATTTTTTACATTTCGTTTAAAATAATTGATTTATATTTTTGTGAATACTTATAATGTTTTATTTGAATTCTTCAACTAAAAACGTTGAACTCTTCAACTTTCAACGAAAATCAAACTTCAGTTAAGTGAAGATACATTTGTTGCAGCTATTTTAAATGACTATTTGTCATTTAAGGCTCGTTGACACTAAGATAGTTTACAATCTGCTAGTTGGCGACTTTAAAAGCGGGCGAGTTCGCTTGTTAGATAGCGTCGATGACACACAAAATGATATGCTTGCTCAAAAGTCAACTAGCTTACTTGGAAAATTATCTTACAAAGTTTGGTGATTCACACTAAAAAGTAAAATTTTACAATCATACTACTAGCAACTACGGTTATATACGGCTAGTTTACAAGCCAACAATCGTACAAGCCAGCGAGTAAAGTAGCCCGGTTTTCAACTTTTTCATGAGATTGTTTACAATCTGCTACTAGTTGGATAGTGAACATGTTGCCACTGTGCGAGTTTACAATCAGATTGTAAACTCGCTGGATAGTAGATTGTAAACTATCTTAGTGTCAATGAGGCTTTATCGTAGGCTTTTATTATTGTTGTATCCATTTTTCATATGCAACAGTTTGATTTATTGATACATCATTCATCAAGATTATAAATCCTTTAAAAATACAATCCTCAAAAATTATGTTGGATAAGTAAGTCAATGTTGTCAAAAATAAGATGCAATCATGTCAAATTTCAACAGAATTTCTAAAATGTAAATCTTCCGTTCAATTTTCTGTTTAAAATATTTATTAGATTCCGTGTTTTAATAATATCACACAAAAAATTACTAAAATATTTTTTCTTTTATTCTTTTTTCTTACCTAAAACCAAAAAAACAGAAAATAATATTAATTATTAAAAATAAAATTAAAATTAGTTTTTTCTATATTAAAATTTTAATAAAATTATAAAAATAGAAATTAATTAGAAAAATAATAAATAATAAAATAATAAAAAATAATAATAAATAATATTTGGTTATCTAATATGCATACAGTATTTTTTCAACAAAGCTATTTCGTTGTTCCTAATTAGCCGTGCTACGTACGGCGTACCCTATATTCATAAAATTCATTGAATAATATTCATAATAAGATCCTTAGTGATTTGTTGAACAAGTATTCCTTATAAGTATATAATACACCTGGCTTATTCACGGTTGAAAATCAGCGTAATTTTAGCATGGAATATACCCTATTAAGCATAAAAAATCCTAGATTTTTATCTGTTTATAGTAAGTCATTATAGCTATTTATGTACCAAGTGCGATATGGAATTAATTGCGCCCGGCAAACGACGTAATCCATCCCGATCTTTTATTGTCATTTAATTAATTTAATTTTTTTAACTACTTTTATTACTCCTATAATTATATATTTTGGGGGACAATGGTACAATCCAATGATTATCTGTCACAAATGTTGCTGGATGGCATTTAAATTGAAAGAGGAGACCAAAACATACACCGTACTGAAGTTTGATTAGAACTATCTTTTTTGATTTTTTGATTATCTTTTTTGATTACATATGAATATCTAGAGCTTCCTTATGTGTAATATTTGTGTTTGCTTTTGCGTTTTGTTTATGATCATATCAGTGGCCATAATCTGTATACCTGAAAAAAGGTATACATTTGTCCTAAGAAGTGGGCAAGAAAAGGCAATTTCCAATTTTTGAAACCATTTACTGGCTCTTCTGACAAAGCAGGTAGATCTGAATTTTTGGTTTCATAATTTGAGTTTTGTAATGTCTTTGTTGGACGCCATTTGTAGAAAATTGGACTTTTATAAAAAAAATACTGAATCCTGACCAAGAGTAACTAAACCTTGCAGTAACTTTTTCAACTGTGTAGCTAAGAAAAGAACTGAAGAAGGAGTAATCCGAAATATATATTCTGTAAAAAATAAAAAATAAAATATATATAAAAATTGTCACTATAAGGACTACTTAATTATCCCTAAAAAATAAAATCTTTTACTTATAGTAAAAATTAAATTTCAAAGTGACAAAAGCACACAAAACAAGTTAAAAGTATGGAAAACCATATTAATACATATTATAAAAATGTGAAGTTGAAAAATCCATAGACGCTTTGTAGAATGCAGTACACTATGTTAATCCCAACAAAGACGAACAAAATCAAAAGATGAACCAGCATGACAATCATACATATAAGAATCCTTTGTATAATTAAATCATTCACATGCTCTTCTAAATCATCACTTGAGGCCCCAAACAAAAACTGTGATGTCATTACAACGGTTTACTAAAAATTCCTCAAACACTAATTTGTACATATATGTTCCGCGTTGAAATAAATCTATCACGTTCAAATATTGACGACGAATTTGTACGCATTAACTTACAAATTAATCTAAATATATTATTTTTATGCAACTTCTCGTTTCCTTTTATGCGAAAAACTTTAGACGAGTTATTTTCTTCTTTTTTTTAACAACTTTTCGGACATCCTATTACATCCGTTGCATTTTTTCAGCCACTATCGATTTAATTTTTTTTCAAGTAACCGGAATGGTAAAACAACGATTTTGCTATCTTCGAAGCCGCTTTCTAATCCAAACAACAAAAATATATTATATTCAAAATAAATTAAAAATGTTGAAATTTGTTTGGATTATTTGTTTGAAAAAACTGTTACTAGTCAAACTTTTTAACACTCAAAACTCAATAAAAGGCAACGGAAACTAACACTGCTAGAAAAAAAACACCAATTTTAAGAATAATAAATTAATTTTTAATATACATTTTTTTGTGCAACAACAACACTTATAACAATGTTCACTCTTGATTTTTAATTTACACAATAATCCTTTGATCGAAATGATCGAGAATATAAGTAAAATTTTTCAGTTTTTTGTTTCTTTTCTTCTCATTGGCAAAATTAATCTAAACAAAAATCTATTAAAAACGAGAAAATATTCCCCTCCAACCAATCATTATTTGAACAAAACTGTATTCTATCTGTATTGAACTGTATTGAATTGAACAAAACTGTATTCTATCTACATATAACATTATGAGCTTTACATGGAAAAAATTTCTATGTAGACCCAAACAAGTATTACCAATTAGTATTGAGTGCAATTAACTAAAAAAAATGTTAAAATATTATTCATAAATATATAAACGCTTTTATGTCTGTTTCATTTTATGGCCGGTATTGAAATAAATTGGCAAATTATTAGCGAATTTCTTTACATAGGAACATTCTTACTTTTAGAGAAATATTCGAAATAGTCAGTCGTTACAATACATAAGCTTTAGTTATACGAATTGATGCGAGTTCACTCCAACAGTTTACAGTTTAATATAATTAATTCAATAATTGCAAACTAAGAATATATTTTATGTAAATGAGAAATATTTGCTGCGTCATTATGTGTTGGACTACATTACAGTTACAAAAATTATAATATAAATGAAATTGTTTGTCACATTATGCCTTTATTTTCCAATTTTATGAAAACCGTAGATTGCAAAAATTTGCAGTTAATCAATTGCTAACTAAATGCATTGCCGTTGAGGATACATGGACTCGACCGGGACATGTAAAGGAGCTTGTTTATTCACTAAACCATTATGCTAGTGAAATTAATGGCCACGCTGTTAGTATTCCAAGAAACAATATCGATAGAGAATATCCAGAAGTACCCACGTTGCAAAATTGCCACGAAACATAAGTTTCCATCAATATATCTTCACGTTCTAACATTAACAATCTCAGACCTACCGAACTAGCCTGCTGAAATTGTGCGGGTAATTATTTATGCAATAATTGCAATATACTGCGCAAATTCTCTTTCGGTTGTGGAGTCGTTGGGGTGTTTAAACCTAATTGCAGACACTGCTTATATAATCTTCTTCGGGAAACATACGACGGGAAATTGATTCTTCTGCGGAGCCTCATTTTTGGAATCTCAATTTGCCGCCAAAAGATCGAAGCTGCCATAAATACAGATCCCGAGTAATGGACGAGACAACACTTACAACTATTCCCACCATCGAAATAAATAATAAAACTTATTTTAACCTGATTTGACTTTCCTATCTAAATGTGACACACCAACGGCTTTACCAAAACGTACACAACGTACACAAGCAAAAATATTTTAGAGATCGCCGTTTACTTAAACATAAAATTATATCAGAAAAAATTGTTTCAATTAAGTCTGATAATCGCCCACACGTTGATGTGCCTATATAAACGGTTTTCACTAGAAAGGTTTATTAGGTAGTGGCTGAATATTAGTTTACTAGGTTCTGCTAGTGAAAGATATTTAAATGTTCAAGATATTACATTACACAATTTCCCTCTTCTTATACTACAGCACTTGGCCAGATGCAACGGGTATTTGGTTATATATATATGTAAAGATAGAATATGATAATAATGTCACTATAAGCGTTTTAATATTGCACCAAGTCTACAACAATAATTGTATTTTGGATATGATTTTTGGTGAAAATTTGGCATATAACCTTTTATGATTAATGCAATTACTGCAATCCTTCTGGGAACAAATAGTCCTACAACAAATATTTGTGTTAAAACACACCTTCTTTTATCGGAAAAATAACCGCGATGGACAGAGGTTTTGCGTCAACTTCCGAATTCCAACAAAATTGGTCTCGGTCAGACCAAAGCGTTAATCACTGTATTGACGTGGGAAACGCTGCATCCATCAAGTAACGCCATTATATATCTCCTGCCGTCGACACAAAAATTTATGCGGAGCTTGACTGGATGCTTTCGTTAGAAGTAATAGAAGAGAGCCAAAGTGCCTGATGCTCACCTATTTCATTAGTGGGAAAATCTAATAGGAAAGCAAGGCTTTGTCTTGACGTGCGTTAACTTATTGACGTAACCAAAAAGGATGCGTATCGTATCCCCTACCATTGTTAGACGGATTACTAAGTCGTTTAGATAAAACAGTATACATCTCAAGGCTCAATTTCAAAAACGCCTTTTGCCAAATACCCCTCGATCCAAAGTCTTGTGAAGAGACTGCCTTTGCATTACCTGGATGGCCCCTTTACCAATTTAGAGTTATGGCATTCGAACTCTGCAATGCTCGGCAGACTATGTGTCGAATAATGCTTAAGGTTTTAATGCATAAGGTTCCATATATCATATGCACAATCGAGCTTCAGTATATCTGGATGATTTACTAATAACATCATTATCTTTTGCAGAACATCTAACAATTTTAGCAGACATTGTTAATCGACTTCGGAAAGCAATCCTATCTATTCATATTGCAAAAAGCAAGTTTTGTTTAAAATAAAAAACTACTTGTAGATTCGGATAATCTACTTTATCAAACAAACTCATTTCCAACGCCAAAAACTGTACGTCATGTTTGCAGATTTTTAGGTGTTACGGGTTGGTGGTGCCGCCGAGTTATTACCAATTATTCAACATTGGCATCTTCTCTGGCTGAACTATTGAAAAAGGGTGCACATTTGCTTGGGATGAAGATGTTCAGCTTGCGTTTGGTACATTGAAGTGGTCGTTGACCTTATGTATACTTTTTACACCGATTTTACTAAACACTTCTTTCTA
>OY856187.1:300296147-300591710 GCA_963693315.1 Diogma glabrata | reverse complement strand
AATGCGTACCTACACAGTAAAAAATTTTCGTTGAAAATTACATGAAATTTCAAGTGGGCAAATTTGCCGACACTTTTCACGTAAAATTGCATTCCATATAATATTTACATAATCATGTAATATTCAATTTTTGAAACCATAAATTTACTATTTAAGTAATGTATTTGTTTAAATGAAAATATTTGTAATATTTCGAGAATACCCAAATTATACGACACAAAGTTTGTACATTTACATTAAAAACAATTTAATTTTACATACTTGAAGTAAAAATCAATTAAAATTCACATGACTTTTAATGTAAATTTAAGAGAAAAACGAGAGGAATTGAATGTGGAAATGTCGGGAAAATATAGTTGTAAATTATTTAATTCAAAATCAGTTTAGAGAAAATTGTTCCTTTTATTAATTATTAAAAAAAAATTACATTCGTTCTGTAATTAAAAAAAAGAAAATATTATATTTAAACAATAAAATTTTAGCAATTCAATTATAAGTTATAAGTTTGTTTTGTCATTTTGTAAAACAATAATTCACATAAAAAGTTACATAAAAATTTCCTTAAGCATTAAAAAAAAAATTAATAAATTAATTAATTAAATTATTTTAAAATTTTTTTTAAAAAATTAACTACTTTTGATTTGAAATTCATCTTGTTCTTCTTCGAACGAGAGAATGTCACATCAATATCTAAAAAACGCTTTTTGAACCACTTCTAGTGTCTGCGATAACTCAGACGGATATTGTATGTTCAACACAAAATAGGCTGCCATTATAATAAGCAGTGGCAGTCTTTATGCAATTGCTGTTTGTGTCAATGATTGTTCCCTCCACAAAACAATAAATTTTATTTTTTTTCGTCTTGTTCTGAAATTAATATAAAGTAAATATACTGAAATTTATATCAAAATTTGAAATAAAATAGTTTTTAAACTGTTTGCAAATTGACTAAATTATAAACAAAACCAACGTTCGTTGGTTCTCTTAAAAAAACTCTTGACTCTTCTTAAGTTCAATTAGACTGGATTCCAATTAATGGTAAATAGTACTAAGCTTGCTAAATCATACTAGTCCCAGTATTTATTTGACTAAATTCAAATTTTATTTACAACTAAACGTGAGTAAATTAACAATTCTGTCATTTTGTGATAATTTAAATACATTAATTTTAAATAAAGTTTTATGAAATTAAATTTAGATCTAGCAGTTTTGTACAATTTAGCAGCGGATTGGAATCCAGTGTTAGTTTGTAATTCAGTCTTAAACTAAGAAACGGAAATTGTTTATTACCAACTACTGCAAAGAATGGTGTACAACCAGAAGTAATCTCATTTAATGTTTGTTCCATACTGAAAGATAGCACAAAATTCTTAATTAGAAACATAAATATTTTTTTTTTTTTTTAATAAAATGTGATGTGTAGTAGGCATTACAATATGTGTCACAACAACACATAAAAACCTTTTAAGACCAAGGTCCCACAACAACATGCCTTCTAAGGAAGTTAATGGACGCAAAACTGTTTTTTTTTGTTTTTTTTTTTTAATTTTTTTTTGTTCAATAATAGATAACTAAATCATAAATCCTATCACATATAAAATATGACATAGGCCAATATTTCGTGATAGGATAGAGAAAATAAAAATAAAATAAGAGATATAAAAAGCAAATTTGTTTTTAAAAATTTGCAGGAACAAAACTAAAATTGGTTTTCCAATAGTCCAGCTAATGGCATAATCCTTGATTATAGGACGCAGTATATTTTTCAATGATTAAAGCTCAGATATACGGTTATATGAAGGCCCGTTTCTTCGAGCAAGCTACAGCGTTCCAGCATTAAGGAATATTCATTAGCTACGACTGAGAGTGCTACCATTGACTAAATACAGTTCATTCGCCAGCACCCCTAAGATATCACCTTGGCTGGTGATATCTCACTGCTATTGCCAGTGGTATGTGATATCTCACGTTAACTCATATGCCAATAGCAGGGACTGGAGTACGCGGGGTTGTCACACCCGTGGATCAAAAAATAGAAAAAAATTAACAAATTAATAAAAACTGATCCCTCCATGCGTACTAAGAAACCTTACATTTTTATTAAAATATGTCCATAAAAAAATACTTACAGGATAAACTTTGAAGAGTAAATCTGGCCTCTCTTTAAAATGTAAAATTATTATTGATAAAACTTTAATATTTTCTTCGTTTGAAGTTAAATTTTTAATTTTCTTGCCGAAATTTAGAATCGGTATTTTAACTAAATTCCATTTTTCGAAAAATAATTGTTCATTAATCTCCATCAGCTGATAGAAGTGATTCAATAAAAATTTTTCGGATAACAAATGTGGCAATTGATTTTTTATTTCTTCAATCGTTGGATTTTCATTTAAAAATCGCCGTTGATGAGAAAATGTTTCATTTAAGAACGTTACATGGGTTTTGTTCGTTCATATCAAATCCATAGTTCTCTTTTAGCCAATTTTGTTTATAAATTGCTTCCTCGTCTGTTATTTGGCTATCACCTTTTTCAAAAAAATTAGGCACACCAGCCGCTAAATTAATTTTTCTTTTTATAACTTTGGTACGGCTCTCCAAAAATCTATTTAGATAGTTGTTATGATTGCATAGTTTCGTTGAAAGTGTAATTGGTTCGGCGCAAATAATTTTTCCATTGCTGTCAACAACTGCTAAGCTTTTAGGATATAGTTGAATGAGTCGGGATGCTACAGTCCGACAAACTTTTTGGGGTATGTAAAATGACTTACGTCGCATTTCATTTACAATGCAATGTATGAAGTCTGAGTATAAATGCCCCAATTCTTGTTCACGGTTGAGCAATTCAGTAATTTCTGCCGGCATTTTTTGAATTGGAAACTCGTAGTCAGCAAAAAGCTTTTCAGCTTGTTTTGTACCTGTATCTGACCTATTATAAAAGTCGGAACTTATTGATGTAATTCGCCCACTGGATATAGAGACCGTTGAACTTAAAGCACTTTCTGGAGATTTAATTTCAGGTGGATTTGTAGTGTTGCTCTGTATCCATGTCACCACATTGCTTGGATTTATATCTGAATATTTATTTGAATAGTTTTCCTCGCAGAACAAAAGTGGACTATCATTACTTAAAATTGCAGATGACGAAGTAGATGCAGGTGGGATCCACAAAGCTGCTTCTTCAAGAAGCTGAAAAATTTCATTTTTCTGAATAAAGAATTCCAGTACGTCCATATCATCCACTTCTGTTCCATCAGATTCACACACCATTTTGGAACCAGAAATCCCGGCATCATTTGCTGAAAACATAATAATAATACGGCTATAAACGTATAATACTTAATAATATTATTCCTTATGTAATAAGGATTTTATTGATCCCTTACCTTTTTTGATTATGTTTGGAATAGAATTGCCAAAGAAACTTTTTTTTATTATCCGATCTCGGTCCCATACTTTAACGCATAATCCTTGAGATGACATATTAAAATTGAAATTTCCTGAATATCTTAAAAATAGAAACAAATCAATATATTTTCTGTTTCTTATCTTATATTATTTTACTATTATTTTACTTTTATTAACTATAATATAAAAAATAAATTTATAAATTAATATATAAAGTCTCTAAGTTATTATATCATACAACATACCAATACAATGGTATAACTGATTTTAATGTGACATATGTAGTTGATCCAATATTACATGGAAGAAAAGGAAAAGGTGAGGAGAGATTCATTAGGGAAATCATATTTAGCGAATCATCACAATCAGTAATTTCAAATATTCCAAGTTTATAATTGATCATCATTCGAAAGTAATTTCCTATGAATCCTATTTGAGAAAGTTGGGTATTAACTAATATTGTTTGTATGGAAAAGCCTACAACATATCCTTCATTAATATTTGAAACCGCTAGTGCTTGTCCACTGAAGTATTCTATATTATTATGTGTCAATCTCTTTGTTTGATATAGAAATATTTTAGGAATTGCAAAAGAAAAATTGTGAGTTTGAATTCTTTTTAGTTTAGGTTTTGAAATAATAAATCGCTTGTTTGTTAAAGACGCTTGGAGCATTTGATGTCTCTCTGCAAATGTTTTTAATAAATTTATATAATTTCGTGATTTTATTGCAATTTGCTTGAAATATTGGTGTTTGCTCTCAAAGCGAACGGTCGAAAATTTAATTAACGGACCGAAAAGTTTTGTAAGTTCTGGGTAGTGCTGTAGATAATGATGCTTAGGTCTGAGCGGTACACTCGGAAATAAAGAAATTCGCAATTGCAAATATCTATTTATAAGACTTTCTAGTATATGTACTTGAGTAAGCGTTATCGTATGTGATGAAACTATTTGTGATATTTCTAACAAATGGGTTACCATTTCTAAAACATGGTCGTTGGGATCGACAATGCGTTGCATTATAACTAATGGTAATAAAATAAGAAAATAATAGTTTTGTAGCGCATGGCCACCTAGCCTTTTGTTATTATTATTGAATTCGGGAAAACTTATATTATATTTTAACAATTTTTGTAAACGGTCTAAATGAAGATTTAGATAGTCATATGAAAACCATTTATTATTTACAAAATAATGGACAGCCAAACAAATATCAAATGCTATCACACCTTCATATAAATCATGGGCTATGCATGGTGGAAGGCCAGGACCACTGACATGAAAATGCTGCAATTGATTGAAAGAAGAATCCCTTTTAATTCCACGAACACAAGTTTGAAGGCTTAAATTTTCGACGTCAGAGTTATAAGAAGCAGGAGATCGTAATGGCCTTCTTGTTCGGTAATTCTCCTTAAATTCTTGAAGAGTTAAATAACAAAATCTGCAAAAATATTCAGATTTACTAAAGTTCTCTAGAAAACCACCAATTTGATGCGCACCTAGGTTATCTGCACAAATTGCAATAACAGAACCCTTAACATTTTCTATTTGTTTATCAAAAGCAATGCCCGTTATTTCTAGCTTTTTTAGATCAAATAACAATTTCTCGCAAATTTTGTTGAACCCAAAAGTTTTTATATGAGATTCAGTGCACAGCAACGCTAGCATTATATTGTTTATCTTTGATCGATTGTAAACACTTAGATTCCCAATCATGAAATAAATAGCTATTACCTTATGTTTTAACCTAGATGATCCTAAAGGGTTACATACTTCAAATGCATCTGTATAAAATATAAGTTCTAGTCTTTGTTTTTTAAAAAAAAAATCATTATTTTTATAAAAATACCCATCCCTATAATCACAAACCTTAGAATGATTTATGTAATGCTTTGCGTGGAACTGCGACAAAATTTCAGGTTCTTTAAATAATTGTAACAATGTATCTATAATAGGAACATAGTAATAAAAACATGATTTATGGTAATTATTAATGCCCAAAAAGATTTTTTTTGGTTTGACGTAATTTTCTGACAAAAATTTTTGGGTACGCTTATAAGTCGACAATGAACTTTGAGAAATTAATTTTACGTGTGGTAATATTTCCGTTAAAACTTTCTGTTTTAATTCTGTTTGTTCTTGTTGATGATTAAAAACATTTTCAATAGATTTACAAATATTTGATTCAAGTAAATCTGAAGAATTTGAATAATGATCCGCGAATAATGAAATTATTCTTTCAGGAATGTTGTGTTCGCATTTCAATTTAGTCAAAAATTGATCTGTAATACTTTGGATATCAGTAATGAGGGGAGAAATATTTTTACAATCAACAGAGATTGTTGGAATAGTTGTAGATTCACTATTATAGGAATAACTATCATATGCAAGTTGTCTCTGTATCTGGCAAGAATTAAGGTTTATTGGATCGTTGAATTTCTTGTTGGCTGAGAATTTGATTTTGTGAATACTGTTTATATGGTTTCTGAAAGTCTTCTCGTTTTTAAATGTTTTAGTACAGTCATGTATGGGACAAATAACTATACCGGCTTGAGACACACGTAAATGTTTAATTAAATGTTTTAATAATTTTTCTATGGCACAACATTTATATGCACAGTCCTTTAATTGACATTTTAATTGAAAACTATTTTGATTTAATTTGGAGGTAGTCTGATAATGATTTCTGTAATAATGTGATGAAAAACTTATAAACTTAGAATAAATGCGATTACAACTGCCAAAAACGCACGGAAATACTGCATTTACATCATTTTTGTGGGATTTAAGATGGGAAATATATTTTTCCTTTTCGTTATATATTTTATCACAGTTACCACAGTGAAACATTTCAAAGAAATAGAATTTCAAAGAAAAAAAAATATCGATTTGAAAGATTCAATTATCTGCAATTGAATATAAAATCAAAATAGTATTACTCTAATAAATAGGGGAAACCCTAAATTAAATACATATTTTATGTACATACCGTTTTATAAGTTGCGTATAAATGTATTTTTATTATTTTTTATTTTTTTTTATTTAACTTTTTATTTAATGCTTAAACACAATTATTTTTAATTTCAAACACTTTTTTTATAGTCACACAAAACTTTCGATGTTATCTCATCGAAAACTGAAATACAATTAACAACATGTGGTTGTAAAATAATATTTATCTTTTCTATTGTTTCAATAAATTACAGTACTCACAATATTTTACATGAAATATACTTTAAATTTAATTCCCAAATCACACTGCATGAAATGGTGTGTAATTTTCTTACTCTTTTCGGCTAATTTTAAATTATAGTTGAAAAATACACGATTACACAATTTTGCATGAAAAAAGAATTAAAAATGTTGAAATATGTTAATTTTACAGTACAAAATTAAATTTCCGCGAAATATCTAACAAAAAATTTGTTGAAAATTAAATTTGTTTTTTACTGTGTAGTCTCTAGTATTGACATACCAGCTAACGTGTTACATCAAACACGACTGGCAGTCAGATATAGCTAGCCAAAGTGATATCTTAAAGTGCGAACTACCTCAACAACGAAATGGTTTACCTTGATAAATAAATCACATGGAATCTTTACTAAATCTAATTTTTCCGTGTGTTTTTCTGCTTGATGGCGTTTACGATTACTTGAAAAACAAAATAATTTAAAATAAATAATACAACGAACATATTTTGGTAAAAACATTTCACACTTTATTAATTAATTTTTCTACTTAATTACTCATTAGACAAACTACAAAATTACAAAAAAATATTTCACAATGTTTCCTATTTAATTTAAATTTACAAAATCAGCTCTTCAACATCTTAATTGATTATTTATAACGAAAACTTTGCTTTATTTCTGTTTCCTTTTAAATATATCTTAATCACACACACAAATCATTTAATTTATCATTTCTCCATATCATCTCGATATACAATTCTAGTCAAACGAGAAAATATTCCCCTCAAAAACTACAGAAGACTATATTCTACTTTTTATAAATTTGAAGGACCATATAAATATCTACATAAAATATTATTACGAAAGCTTTACAGAAACAAATTTTTATTATTTATGTAGATAGAACAGCTTGTGTAATGCAACAAAGCAATTAACTGAGAAAATATTAAAAATTGGTTGATTGAGCTGTAGCACCCATAAATGATTTTATGTTTGCTAACATGGATTATAAGTGAATGAATTGTTTTTTAGATAGTTTTGATTTTTATTTTATGGTAAGAATCGAACCAGGCCGTCGTTAGAAGATCATTTAATTTAAGTCGCGTAAGTTTTTATTTGATTTTACACCACCACACAGTGTTCGATTACTATCAAAAATGTTTTATTGATTCTCTTCTGGGGCCCTATTCCCGAACACATAAATGTCATCACAATATTGTAAATTCACACAATATTGTGAATTTCGTATTATGTAAGACCAATTTGGTGGAAATTCCACACAATATTGTGAATCTGACAAGAACAATATAGTTACTGTCAAAATTACAATTTTGCTTTATGTTTTGTGTGTTGACTTTTTTATACAAATTTCATCGATTGGCGTAAAAATTAATTTATAACGCAAAATTAAGCCTTTAATAATATTAAATAATCAATTTTTATATAAATATCATTAAAACATATTTATTTATTTAATATATATTTATTTTATTTTGCATCTTTTAAGATTAAAAAAGTTAGTTGTCAAAAGTACGAATCTAGTACCAAACATCTGTTATAATTTTGTAAAAATTTGTTATAAGTTGTTTGACACAAATATGAGTTACAGAATACCATTTTTAAACAAAGTTGTTAAGCATTTTGGTGAAATTGACAATATTGTCGATTGACAAATATGTGTTCGGGAATAGGGCCCCTGGACTTGATTACACAAAACGATTGAAAAAAATCATAATATAAACTATGGGACCTTTTGAACGTAAAAAAGTGCAGAGGATCTAATGATTATAGGGATCTTTGGGATTGATAAGGGGTCAAAATAGGAGTTTATTAATTAAGAGTTTAATCATATATTTCATTTTCAAGTAAACGTTTTCAAATTTGCGACAGAACAAAATTTATTGAACACGAAACCAATACTTCATTTATCCTTTCGACATAGTAACCTGTATTAATTTAAATTGACTTATTGTAGAGTTCATAGAAGTTTTTTGTGCAGTTACTTTCATTTAATAATGAAGCTAAAATACATTCAAATATAAAACTAACGTTTTTCATTTTCATATTAGAAATGCAATTGAAATATGATTTAATTTCAATTGCATTTCCAGTAGCATTTGACGTTTTACTCGATTGAGGAACATGCGCATAAGTTGCAGTCTATGGCAGGGTTGTTCTACTATGCGTAATCTAGCATACGTATTAGTTGCAGTTTATTGCTGTGTTGTTCCATTATGCGTAATCTAAAAATTTGGCGTTATTTATTAATTTGGAGGGGTTCTATTAATTTTAATTTAAAAAAAAATATATGTCGAAATATTGTAGCACCCATACTGAAAATTTCCTCGCAAAAAACATGACCAATGATATTGTTTGGTTACAATTTCGTTGCTTTGACTGTCAGGAAACTTGAAGCAATTCGGTCATAAAATGACACAACCTGTGTTCTTGTGTCGTCCGGAATGCCTGTGACATTTTTACCAGGTGGAATATAAGTATAATTAGGTAAAATAGTAGCAATAGTCTTGGTAGAATCTATCAAAGGTGAAGGTGTCCACATTCTTCGCATTTTATAATGATTCCAATAGATCAGCTATTTTAATTTAAAATAATGCAATTCAACCATAAAAAACTCAGTGCCAATTTTTAAAGTTGTGTGGTTTAAATCTAGACACACACGGATCGTAATTCACATGGGCAATAATATGTTGTGTGCTCTAGAGTCGGAAAACCAAACTGTATATGCACAGATAATTGAACATGAAAAACATTTTTATTTCCACAAGCAATACTGTTAAAATAAACATTATAATAAAAATGCTTTATGCTTGCTTTTTTTCTCATTTAACTTGCCGGCTGGGTACAGCTTCCATTTAATAAAACATATTTGGATAAACAATAAATACCGAATTATACGAGTATTCACAATTCGGTATTGGTTTTTTAATCAGCACGGCATGTATACCAGTATTGGATGTAATTGCTTAAGGCGTATGAGGTGGATTTATGTAAAAACCTTGCAAACCTTTAGGCATAGTTAAAAAGATCAAATTTTTTGAAACCTACCCGAGTCGAACTTTAACTACGATTTAAGTAGTAGACATTCTCAAATGAACCTATTTTAGTTTTTTTCGTCCTTTATTGCCTGTAAATAAGAACTTTTTACTCTCGATAAACTTATTAACTCTTACAAAATCTAAAAACTAAAATCTAAAAATTTAACATCTAATTAGAATCTCAAAAAACTATTTACAGAGTACTTATTCTTAAAAAAATACTACTTTACACCTAAATAAGCCTGTTTTTCAACACCTTACTTATCATATTCTAAGAACTTAAAAAGTCTTCTCAATTCTATCAACGTACAAAATTAACATTTTATTTGAATCTTCAAAAACTATTTACGATTCCGATCTATTTCGCATCAAACCCGACAAACATTTTATACATGAAGATAGGGCTCGTATATTTTCAAGTTTTAAATTGGAAATGTATGGGTGTGATTGGGTTTGTAAAGAATGCGTCAATTTTTTCACCATTTTTTTAATGATACAATTTAAAAGACCAAAATTCAGAAATTAAAAAATTTAAATATTTGAATTATGTGTAGAAAATAATACTAATTTTCCATAATTTTCTCAATATTATGAAAAATTGAATTAAAATATCGATAAATCGACATGAAAGTTTAATATTTTTTTTATATTACTAAAATTAATTATTGAAAGGCCTATTTGTTTAGCGAGATTGTTTGCATTACATTCACTAAAAAATTTCTTTCACACATAATTTTATATTCAAATAATAAATTTTACTTATTTCCTTAGAATATATAAAAATACGTTTTATTTTTCTATTCTTATATTTTTTGTTCTTTATTTTCTTTTGTTTATTTTTACTATCATCAAACAAATTTTTTTTACTACTTGCATGAGAAATTTCAATTATTTACTCAAAAACCCAAGACAAAAGTTATTTTTCTCAGCTAAGGTTACTAATAATTATTCCCCACACCTAATAATAAGTACTAGGAGGGCCCGGCGTGCTTCGCTACGCTTATAAATAAAGTTTTTGCGTAGACATTTTGTTGACGTAGAAGCAATGATTTCAAAAAGTGGTAATGAGAAATGCTACCATATAATTTTTAATTTTTCTTTTTAAATATATGAATGAAAAATAATCAGAACTCTAGCTGATCAGTTCGGATATATGAAAAATTAGCGAAGCTTACTTGAAAACTTATTTGATCGCTAATTTTTCATATATCCCAACTGATCAGCTAGAGTTCTGATTATTTTTCATTCATATATTTAAAAATAAAAATAAAAAATTATATGGTAGCATTTCTCATTACCACTTTTTGAAATCATTGCTTCTACGTCAACAAAATGTCTACGCAAAAACTTTATTTATAAGCGTAGCGAAGCACGCCGGGCCCTCCTAGTTAATTTTAAAGCATGAATAGAACACATTGAAATTTCATCTATAATAATGATTGATGCATTATTAATATATGTGCCATGTACACTGTTTGGAGTTATATTTGGCATTGAATTCTCTAATAATGGAATTGGTAATTTGAAAACATTATGCAAAGTTCGCCCCCCAATCAAAAGAGTTGATGCAATACCACTGAAGGCAGTTACAATACACGAAAGATTTAATGAATTAAATTTATGAATGATTGCCGTTTGAACAAAAGTTTTGCCACAACCTGCATGAGCTGTCAAGAAAAAAACATTACTTCCAGTATCATGGAATTGAGCTTCACGCAAAACAATATCAATCACACTACGTTGCTCATTATTTGCATTTTCATACATTCTATCGAAAACTATAGCTTCTTCTTTAATATCAAAATGACCTACATCGCCAATCTGTAAGTTATATTGTGGAATCGGAAGACCAAGATCACCACATGAAGTATTATGTGTAAGAAGAATTTCATTAATTTCAATCAAGGCTCGATTAATTGACACATCTTCATCGTAATTTCGTAAAAAGTCTTCAATCATACTATTTCTAAATTCAATCCATAAAGCTAAAGCATTCGGAGGAACATTCAAACCACAGATAAATGCAAATAATTGACGAAACTGTTTTGGTGATTGAATTTCTGAAGCTTCAAGTAAACATTCACGCCATTCATTATCATTTGTTGCAATACCTCGAGCTTCACATGCTGCAACAAAAGTAGGGTACTCAACACCTTCATACATACGTAGATCAGAAAAAGATTTTGGACCACGAACATGCAACAGAAGTAAACGCATATGAAACAATTCTATATCTTTTGGAGAAACCATATATAATCGAGCAACAACTTTATCAGCCCCACGTTGTCTTCTTTTCCACGATTTACTTTGATCATGCCAAACATAATGTAATGGTAATTCTGTATACAAAAACTCATTAGCTAAATTATCAATGGAATTCAAATGGAAAAATGCTAACAATTTTGTTCTTGATACATTTGCGACTGCACCAGCCACATTACCATTCCTGATATAAACATTTTGTCTATTAGGCAAATGACAATCAAGTCGAATAATTGTATGAGATTGAAAATGCATTGGAAATTCAAATATGCGCTAGCAGCTTCAGTCGAACCAACATACCGTCCATTCAAAAAATCTTGAATTTCATTTCCCACAATCGCATCATCATTATTCACTGCATTCTCTCCATTCACTCTCAATTCAACATTGGCAGAATCATACCCTTTATATACATACTTGTAAACATATTTCACACTTTTAACAGTCGTACATATTTCAACGTTAATATGACAATTGAATTTTGCAAGAAGATAAGGATTATATGGAACAACATATCTATTATCAAGAGATGCACCACGTACATCAACACTCATACCATTATCACGTCGACGATACAAAGGATAACCATTCACAGATTCTTTAGTATTTTCAGAAAAAGGTTTTGGAAAATTCTTACTACATTTACCATCTCTCATACAAACAGAATTGGGATTTAGAGCACCACATGGTCCATGCATCATATGACGTTTCACATATTCATGTAATTTAGGAAAAAGAATGGGATCAGGGATTTCAGTACATACAAATTTATTAATCATTTCATTTCCATCAATTCTATCTTCATCTGATAAATTTAACAAAATATGGGCATGCGGAAGACCACGTTTTTGAAATTCAATGGTATATATAAGTGCTTTGACAGAACCGAATATCTTCACAACAACATCAGCTTCAGCATTCATTCCATCATTATTACCATTCATTTCATCATTCATAAAATCAACATTATTACGCATATTACGCATATAATCTCTTTTATTCCGACGACTCGATGTACCACTCACATCCAAACGTTTACGACGTAGTCTTGGCATCGAAATAATCGAAAAATATCGAAAACCGTCCTTCTTGAAAGATAAAAGACGACTAAAATATAAAATAAATACGACGACTGAAATGAATATAAAATAAATATAAAAATTTTCGTTTTTGTTATTCGTTGTTCGGTTCGATAGCTAATATATAAAAAAGAAAAATTTTAAAGCATTGTTTTAAAGCAAAAAGAAAATTGTTTTTGCATGTATGTAAACTTATAATGCATATGTATAGAAAAAGTTTTCCGTATATAATAACTTTTTTATTTATGATCCGAAAAATCCCAAAAATCTTTAAAATCTATGTTACACTAATATCAGTTAGCAGTGAAAATTTCAAATGAATCAAAATACGAATAAAAAAGCCTAATGCTCCACAAAGTTTTAATCTAGCGTATTAATATATAAGAAGATTTTAGCACCTTAGTAAATAATGAAAATATAATTTTTGTTCGTTTGTTAACTGAGTTCATCTTTGAATTTTTTTAGTTTCTTCCTAAAATAATAATAATATATTAAAAAAATATAAGCGTTTTGATTTTATTTTAATAATAATAAATAATGAATGAATGCAAAAACTTCTTTGCAACTATAGTTTAGTTTATTTGAAATTTTAATTCGTGTTAAACAGAATTCTATTGAAATTTAGTTTAGTTGTGAGTTGTAGACTAAAAAATTCTAAATTTGGCTCAACAATATTGAATAGATTTTCAATTCATTTCAATTCATGTCAAAAATAAATAAAAGCTATATTTTTTAATGCAAAGCATATGTGATTTTTATATAGTTTTAAGAAAATTAATTGAAAATAAATTTCTAACTAAGCAGCCCTGAATAATAAATATCCAATACGCAATCCAACGATATGATACACAATGTTTCACCAAATCAAAATTTTTATTTATTCACCATTTGCTTATTAATTGACATTTTATTTTGTGAATAATTAAGAGTTTTAGTGCATTTTTTATATCAAGTAGTAAAAAAAATAGTATATAAACCTCGGTGAAGAAAATTTTCTCCATTTCGGTGCTTAATTCGCTCGAAACTTCGTTTCTCGCGAATTAATATCCACCTCAATGTAGAAAATTTACTTTGTCACCTCGGTATATAATGTACTATTGTTTCTCTTCGTCTTTTAATATTACAGAAAAGACCGAAAGAATTTTTTTTTAACGTCTATTTAACAACTTAAATTGGATTTTTTCCGATAAGTAGCCTTTGTAGGAGTTATGTAGATGTTATTTTTGTATTGAAAATAAGTAAAACATAAATACTCTAAATTTTAAATAGTGGAATCTGTAGGTTTAAAGGAGTAGCTAAATTTCGACTCGGGTAAGGACTTAAAACTTCAAAGACTAATTAATCTTAGTTTTCTGTTCTACAGCATTAGATATGTTTATAGCGTTAATTAAAATAAATTATAAGTTAACTATTCTGATTTTTCAAAGACACGGTTTAGGGTAATGGGTTATATTGCTGAACATTTACTTTACAAAATTAGGGATTATATATAGTAAGTTATTACTTATTAGGCAAATACTACATAGGAAAAGAATTCAAAAATGAAGAACTCTGCTATAAAAACGTATAAACATTTCATGCAGCAGCATATAGCAAATAATTCATCCTGTTCATTCCATATTTCAATCTATGCGAATTGAGCAACATAAAACTTTATTTTAAATTTTCCTGCTTTTGTCTTTGCCTTAAATTGTTTTTATTATAAATGTTCAAATAGCGCCAAAAAAAGTTTTGGGATTAGATCACTCTAAGTTGATTATGCCCATTCTCAACGTCAATTATTCTATTTAAAACCACTTATCAACCCACCATCTTAAATATAGTTCTGGTTTTTTGTTTGTCTTAAAGTTTCTACGAAATATCTACTTCATTAATTAAGAAATATAAAATTGATCGAATATCGTTTATTATTTTTTTTTATTTTATGTTTTTATCTATAAAATACTTAATTACAGTTAAGCTTTTGTTTATTAGTGAAGCTATTTACAAATTATTAGGTTATGTAATTTTAATTGGATGTTTGCTTAGATTGTTTTATTTAATTTGATTGAATTACGCTGAGATATTGTTGATTTTTTTATGCTAATTGCCAATTATATATGATTGGATTTGGTTATATGATACTTCATTGATACAATTGATGGAATTCTCGGTGTTTAAATTAATGTTGGTTGAAACAATTAAAAATTTTGTTGTCGTGTTAAAAATATATGATAATAATCTAATCTAAAAAAAAAGATTATCCATTATTTATATTTCATCAAATCTCTGTCAATTTTAAAATTTAAAACTCAAATTTCATAAATTTATGACCGTTAAAAATCACCATATTTTACATTAAAATGCATTTAATTAAATGTCAACAAATAAATAACATTTTGTTTGTTTCCACATTGGTGTTTTCAAAAGAAATTATATTCTTAAAAATATATTGCCTAATTTAATATTTTCAATAATTTAGGAAACAATATATTATATTAGTTTATCGTTAGAAATCGTTATTGGTTGTGAATACATAATTTATCAATAACTTTGATGAGTTTATTTTAAAGAAAGAAGTAATAAATAAATTCTGTTCCTTATAAATTGAATTAATTAGCATAAAAATTTTATATTTTCGAACCATGTTTTGTTATTGGAGGATGAAATTTTGGGATTGTTTTTGTTACAATATTCTATATAAATAGTATGATGGTTAATAATTATGTACCAAAACAGAAGTATGTAATTGATTTAGTATTATGTTAAATATAAATACACAAAAACAAATTCACGAGAAATAAAATTATATAAATAAATTAAATTGAAATATTTTACTTAAAGACAAAGTTATATAAATGCATATATATAAATTAATTTTGATTACAGCAGTACATACAAGTATACCAAGTATTGCATTTTTCTTATCCCGTTTTCTTATTATAAGAAATAATAAGAATGTAATTACTTTTGTAGGTTCTTTTTTTATACATAAAAAAAACAATTTTCAACAAAATATTTCAATATAATTTATTCGGTAAATAACAACTACTCATTATGGTAAATTAGACTCGTTTACTTAAAGTCATGAACATTGAATTCTGATTTTTCGCTATAAAAAAGAAATTTAATGTTAAAAAATAATAATATAATAATATCGCGAAAAACGATTTTTTTTATTAAAATTACGAAAATAGTAAATAATAATAACGTTTATTTATTCAGCTCAGTTTTATTTATTGAATAATAATTAAAGAAAAATTATTTATAATAATAAGATATTTGTTAACATGATCATAAAAAATTTCACTTTACTGGCAAATGGTGGAACCTTTATTTTATGGCATTTTATTGCGAATTTGTTTGAGGTCAGAAGTCATTACTCTATATATTCTTAAAAACTACGTACATATACATACATATATGTAATTAGTTAACTGTGTTTGAGGTGTATTCATCTCAATACGAAAGAGTTTTTCACTATAGATTCGCTAGCCGACTAAGTAAAAGAAAAACAAAAGCTATAATGAGATGGTTCATTTTGCTCGGAACTAAAGAAAAATAAATAATATGGGAAAAGTTAACATTGTTAAAATTACTGGAAATACAGTAATGCGAGTTTTATATATTACAGTCATCTCAAATCGTTGATTTAATTTTTACAAGATTCATGTTAACATAAAGTTAGACACGAAGTGAAACTATATACTTCAACGTGGTTGCCATTATTTTTATACATATTACAATTTTTTTAAAATAAAGTTCTAAAGCAATTTCGACCTTCATAGGCATTATTAGAAAACTTACACTAGCATTTCTCAAAATACATAAATACTTTTAAAGAGCAACATATGATCTTAGGTGTGATTGAGCGCAGAATTGTTTTACATAATTTTTTACCATGTTTATGATCATTTTATTTGATTTCTTGTTTAGCATCCATCCATTAACAAATAACATTCTAAGAATCGACATTAAACAAAAATAAAATACAACAATCATTAACACTATTTTGCAAACATCAATCGAAATTGAGTGCGAAGAACATATTTTAAAAACCACTCAACGAAATAATAACGGTAGACATGTTTCTATGGTGAATTCTAAGATTGCAACATTATCGCGATGCATGGGAAAGCAGATGTCAACGTTAATCCAATGTTTAATGTATACGTGTGGTTTTTAAAGGGTTATATTATAAATTTCGAACACATGGCCGGAATTTCAATGGAGAACCTTGAATTCTAGAGTTCTAGATTTCTAGATAAAAGAAATAAGAAACTTATTCAACACACATATGAATTGTAAATAAATTGAATATCTATAGATCAGCATCGTAGACATTTACGGGGGTTCTTCTGAATGATATACTTTTATAGAGCTTAAATATTCAAAGGGTTCTCTTCCCTATTTTCCTTATAAATGACGTCAACACCGGATTGCATTTTCGGCGAATGTTAAAAAAATGTATCGTCAATTGCCAGTTAACTCAAGCGATCTAGATTCTAGAATTTTAGTGTATTCTTTGGCAATAGCAACCCTATAAACCTGTTAAGCATTACCACTTGAACACTATGTCTTATGGCTTATCTTATTTCACCATGCACCATTTCAAGTAAAAATCATTGCAGAAAATAGCTTGAGATGGGTAACTGTCTGTCATCAAAAATTTTTCTGTATAATCAATGAGTTATTCTACGATGATGTCTTGCTAACTGGGAGTGACACAGCATAGCTGAAGTATCTTTAGATGCTAGGGAAGCACGGCATCCCTTATACAAAGTGAGTGGAATAGTCGTATTCAACTTTATTATCTTTATGGGATATTAAAATATTTCATCATATATGATTTATGCATCAAAAATTTTTCTGTATAATCAATGAGTTATTCTACGATGATGTCTTGCTAACTGGGAGTGACACAGCATAGCTGAAGTATCTTTAGATGCTAGGAAAGCACTGCATCCCTTATACAAAGTGAGTGGAATAGTCGTATTCAACTTTATTATCTTTATGGGATATTAAAATATTTCAACATTTATGATAAGTTATGACATCAATAATTTGAAAGTTCATGAATTTTTCGTGAACTGTGTGTACCTTTGCAGCTGTGGTCTATCTTTGCATAGTTGACGTATGTACATTGTAGATATATCAAAAACAAAGGTTGAGCCTTAAAAACTCTTACAACTGAAACTCAGATGTATAGGATAAATTTATGTTTGGAGCGATTCACAAATTGTTATAAATTGATTCTCAGATCATCCAGAGATATTCCCTTTTGTAGGTACACAATTTTGCAACTGCGTGACCCAGTTCTTATCTGTATGTCCCAAAATATTGAGATTAAAGATGCGGTGTAATTGGCAACACTGACTTTACACTTCATCATGTGTTTGGACTCTCTTGAACTCGTTAGTGCGAGCTACAAATCTGGAGGAAAATCCGTTTGTTATAATTATGGTTCCACAAATTTATTTTTTAGAATACAAATGTTTTTCAAAAATAAAACGGATTCTCATCCACATATTCGTGTTTGGTAAACGCTACGTGATTTTGGCCTTACATACAGATGTAAATGGTGGAAAAAATGCTCGTTCCAGCCCGCCGATCGTCATCAGTAGACGAAATAAATGTTTTCCTGAAGTACTCTAGTTTGTGGCGAAACGTCGAGACGTTAAAATTGCCTCCTACAAATATGGATGTCCAGCTGCAAATCGATTGATCAGGTGAGATATTCTCAGATGTGTACGCCAACTTTCAAATGTAGTACGGGTTCCCAAGCAGGGTTTGCCGGACTTTGAAATACGTCCAAGCACTGGCCCATTAATGGTGAACAGTACTTGACTATTGTTATTGGGCCGGTACTAGAACCATTCAACGGTCGATCTTTGGTTTACAGAAAAGAGCCAGTATATATTTACTTTTGAATGGCCAAGCACTGACCAATTAAAGGTAAAGAATACTTGGCCATTGTTATTGGATTACTGCTAGAACCATAAATCGGCCGATCTACGGTTTTTAGAAAATAGACAGTACACTTTACTTTAAATGGCCAAGCAATGGCTAGCTTATGGCTAACATTAATTGGCTATTGTTATTGGGCCAGTACTGCAACCATGAGTGGGCGATGTCATGTGTTTAAAATTCGCTAGAGTAAAATCCATTTTAGAAATATATATGTGAAAAATTTTTACCTGTAGTTTATTTAGCACTTCACGGCTGAAAGACGATAATAATATGGATTAAGTTTTGATTGGTATAAGTTTTTAATTTTTTTTTAGACATTTTTATTTTATTTCAAATTATTAAATTAAATAATAATTAATTATTATTATTATTTAAATTTACACTCGATAATAATATATAGTTCTTTTAATGGCTCAGTCATGGTGACCAGTACTCGGCCATTGCAATACTGGTCATCATTATTGGTTCGTTACTTGGCCAAAATAATAACATTGCATGTGTCATTGTTGTTTTTTTTTTCTCTGGCCTATGAATGGCAGCCATTTATTGTCCGAAGTTATCATCCAGCAAAATTATGTTGATGGACCAGTCATGGTTGCCAGTATTCGGCCATTGCTGCGTTACTGGTCTGCAATTAATGGACCATTACTGGACCAGTTGTACCACCTTGTATGTCCATAAAAAAGCTAAAAAAACTTTAATTTTTATTAAATAAAGATTATAAATTCAAATTTTATTTTTTTTAATAAAAAGTATTGTGTTATAGGAATAACAATATGTGTCACAACAACACATATATACCTTTTAAGACCTAGGTCCCACAACAAAATACGCTCTTAGTTGTTGATAAACGCTTTTTTAAACCTTTGTGGATTGAACGCCCCCAAAACTATTGATTCGGGCAAAGCATTCCATTTGTATAATGTACGGACAAAGAAATCTTTTTGCAATCTGTCACTATGACATTGAGTAATCTCAACAGTTTGACTGTTTGCATAAACCGATCGACGTGTAAAACGGGGAAAAGAATATGGTTGAGGCATAATGGAACTGATTTCATCCGAGCACTGCCGTTGACGATATTTATACAAAACAACGAGATCAGCAACAGTGCGACGATGTTGTAGCGTATCAGGATTTGATGTTTAATTTCGATCACCGACAATTTGCATAGCACGCTTTTGGATAGAGACCAAAAGAGCTAGGATGAAAATAGATGCAGCGCCCCAAACTTGACAACAGTACTCCATACAAGAATGAATATATAACTTATACATGTGGATTAGTTGGTACGGAGTGGAATATTTTTTACATCTATTGAGGAGGTCGAGTTTTTTTGATGCGTTCTTTGCCATCGCCATAATATATGATCGTTCCAGAGTAGGTCATTGGAAATTGTGACTCCCAATAAACGAATGCTATCACATTTGTATATTGGTTCAACACACATGCTGATTGAAATATCATTGGGGGAACTTGGTCTTTGATCTGGAAACAATCAACACCTGTGTTTGGTGACCAAATTTTTGTCACTCCACCATATCGGCGACTTTTTCTATTGCAATTTTATCAATTTAACCAAGCCTAAGCCATATTACCAATTTTATCGGTAATTTTACCATGGGTAATATTACATTTACATCTGGAGCCTTACATGGTCTTAGCTTGGCACAAGATTTTCCACTTAAATAAAAAACCTCAGCAAATTAATACGGAAAGCAAACTTATCTTTTTATTGCCATTTTCATCCGGCTTGAACGACCAAAATGTTGATGAAAATGAATATGCTGACGACCATAAACTCGAAAAAACGACCCAATAATGTAAATCAAAACGTGTATTATAAATTATAATAACATCAATTCTTTAATCAAAATAACATGGTGGTGGACTGTATTGTATTTGTCGAAGATTTGAAGACTATAGCTGGTTTTGATACGTTGAAGACTGGCTGGTTTGACATAATTACACTGATTAGAGTGTAATATAAAGACTAGTTCGTGTTGACACAAATTAAGACTAGCTGATGTTGACACATATGAAGTCTGGTATCAATTTGTAGGCAGATTTAAAATATTTGAAGACTTACTACAGCAATTTCAAGATAGGCTAGGTTAAACATATTTTGAAGACTTATTAGCAATTTCAAAAGAGGATAGACTAGCGATTTGAAGACTGGCTAGATTTAACATATTTGACGGCTTACTAGCAATTTGAAGACTGGCTAGACTGGCAATTCGAAGACAGGTGAAATTTAACATATTTTGAAGACTCACTTGCAATTTGAAGACAGCCTAGGCTTAACATATTTGACGGGTTACTACCATTTTTAGAGACTGGATAGATTTAACATATTTTGAAGACTCGCTGTAGGAATTTGAAGGCAGGCTAGACTAGGAATTTGAAGACAGGCTTAACTTACTAGCAATTTAAAGACAGGCTAGATTTAACATATTTGACGGCTTACTAGCAATTTCAAGACTGGCTAGATTTAACATATTTTAAAGACTCGCTATAGCAATTTGAAGACAGGCTAGACTAGCAATTTGGAGACAGGCTAAATTTACTATGTAATTTGAAGACAGGCTAGATTTAACATATTTGAAGACTTACTAGCCATTTGAAGACTGACAAGACTAGCAATTTGAAGGCTAACTAGATTTAACATACTTGACTGCTTACTAGCAATTTAAAGACTGTCTAGATTTATCTTATTGGAAGACTTATACTAGCAGAAGGATTGGCATATCAAATACCTTCATAACCGTCAACAACGTCTAAAAAATCAGATGAAACAAACAAATTATGAAGAAAAGGATCTCGTTTTGATCAAGAAGCAAAATATGCCACCAAACCATGCTTTTCAAAATTTCCAACCTCAGTTTTTTTAAATTTAGATGTTATGATCAGAAGAAGGTTATCCTAGAAGATTTTCAGTTCAGTTCAGTTGTTTTGATCGAAATTTATTTAAAAAACTAATTGAGTTCGTCTTCTTTAACTCAAATTTGTGTATTTTATATTTTATTTATATTTTATTGTTATTTATATTTTATTGTTTTGTTATTTTGGTTTCGCTGTTTCACCCAAGAATTAGGAATTTATAAAAGGTGAATTCCATGCAAAAGTATACAACAAAGTCAAATTTTAAAATTGTTATTTTCCATCATATAGTTATTTTTTTTGAAAGTTGATATCATGAATTTTTTATTTTTGAAAAAACAAATCGAAAATATTTAAGTTTTCTAAAGTTGGCTCACAAAGTGCTCATGTAAACTTCCTAAAATATCATAACGACAGGCAACATTTTTTTTACCCCAATAAACTCGATTCCGACCCAATAGTTGACATTAAAAATATAAAACTAAAGTTGCCCGAACCACAATACAAATACAGTCGAGGTTTAAGGGCTACATTTCCGGCTGACACAAGAGTATACGAATTTCAAAATTTAAATTTATTTTAGTTCGTAAAACCCTAACTTATTTTGGAATATTATTATTTCTATTGACTCTTCAGTCAATTACATGAATATAATTTAATTAATCCTTCATATGGTGTAAATATCTAATTATAATATTAAGTGTCGTGTAATTCACAATTATTATGTCGTGTAAGTCACGCGAACATTTTTTTTTTTGTAAAAAATAAAAAGTTTTTTACTAAGTTCAAGCCCTTTTGTTGTTGTTTGTATTTCTCAAAAACCATCCAATACAGTTTATAAAGTATTTAGCTACACAATTAACAGGATTTTTGAGTTGTCATTGATAACTCTGAAACCAATGGATTTGATGTCGTGTAAGTCACAAATGATTTATTATATTAGTATTATTAAA
Source organism: Diogma glabrata (assembly GCA_963693315.1). Classification (NCBI taxonomy): domain Eukaryota; kingdom Metazoa; phylum Arthropoda; class Insecta; order Diptera; family Cylindrotomidae; genus Diogma; species Diogma glabrata. Next base: position 300,568,937 of record OY856187.1, on the reverse strand, counting down.
ATGAAAGCCTAAATTAAAAAACTAAGGGCATGACTCAATATGTATATGCTTAAAAATATTATTTCTTAAAAAAGAAAAATTAAAAAAATTATATTTATACCCTAAATATTATCAAAAATGACAAAACATGTGTCTCGTGTCGTGTAAGTCACATATGGAATTCACCAAAAATAAATTCCACTGTTAACAACTGGCTCAGTAACGAAAATCAATTGAAATATTATTATTGTGATATGATTTCTACACTAGCTTTCTTAACAGACATTAAATATATCCAAAACGATTAAAACCGTTTTAATTCTCTTACAATATCATCTTTTAATCATATTATAACAATTCAATTATTTCGACTAGTTTTCATCATTTTTTTTCGTCTTTGTGTCATAAAAAAACATAACAGATTTTTTTTGTGCTACTTAAATATATCAAAATCATAACTGAATTATACTTAAAAAGCTTAAAAACTTTAATTTATTATTTTAAATAATAATCTTGTTGTTATGTTTATAAACTTTCGGTTGTAAAATGTATATGTTCATAAAAATAAGTAAACATTTTCAAAAGAAGAAGAAAACATAATTTTTTTTGGCTTAATAGCATATTAATTTGTTATTAAGATTTTTATCTTATAAACAAATAAAAATTTTTTTATATAAAGACCCAAACATAGTTTTGGTTATGTTTTTTGATTAATTATATTAAATGACTTGTTAGCAGGTTTCATCAAATTATTTATAATTATATTGATTCGTATATGTCATTTTTAGTTCTTTGTAATCGTGGTGGACGAAATAAGTTTCATTATATACATTTATCACAAAACAAAAATTATATAATTATTTCGAAATGGTTTGAAGCATTTGTTTCATGAGAAATTGTTGGAATTTTAAATAAAATTAGGGTTGAGATGTAACTAACTAACGATAACAACCTTTGTTATACATATTAATTTTCACTTCCCCGCTTCATCTTTACTGTAATGTGTAAGTTTACTTTTACTTGAATCAAGCTTTAACATTAAATTATGTTATTGAAACCAAATTGTTTAGCACATACGAAATTTTTTTATTTGATTTGATGTCAATTATGATATAATTTCAATGTAGAAATCTAAATAGGTTTCTGAATTTAATCTGATGAGTAACTGAACACTTTGATGTTGAAAGTAATAAACTGTTTAAACACAAAAGTTAGAAACAATTAAGGTAATGTCTTATTGACAACTTTTTAATTTAAGCGAAATATTTTGAAAAAGCATCAACAGTTTTTTTGCTTATTGTCAATCAAAATTTTCTGACGATCAAAAGCTATTACACAATTATCTAATTACTTAATGACTAAACTATTCCAATTTACATCTCTTATATATATTACAAAATGAAAAAACTAACAAGAATAATAATAAAAAAATGAAGTTTAAACAAGATAAATAATACTATTTTAAAAGAATTCATTACACAGGACAGACCACATAGTTATTTGAACTCGTTTAGAGATTTCAAGAGAAAAAAATATTTATTTTATTATTTAAACTGAGACATAATTAATAATTTTTTTTATATAACGCAATTTAGTAATTACATGCGTTTAATAAATGTACGTTAAACTTGCATTATTTTCATAATTATGAATGTAGAAATTTATTTTTACTGCTTTAGGGTAAGACTTTACGTTTATGGTTGGTGGCATTGAATAACAGTTTGAAGGCAATGAAAACAATATGGAAAACAAAATAAATAACCAAACATTTTTTAAAATTCATAAATATTTTGTGAAATATACAAATCTATTAAATGAATTTATCAGAAATGTTGTGAAATTAACAGTTAAAGGGGTTAATTAAAAATCCAATTACATATATCGACAAACAAAATGTGCTTATAGCACGAGTGTATGCAAATTTTGTACATTTTGTCACCATTTTTTAATGATATAATTTAAATGAAAAAAAAAAAGAAATCAAAAATTTTAATATTTACATATCAAAAATAATATTTATTTTCCATGATTTTCTTAATATTATAAAAAAATTAATTTATATACCGAGTAAACCAACATGAGACAAGGAAAACAAAAACTATAATAACTTTTTTAAATCACTGAATATTAAATATTCAAAGTGCCCATTTTTGTGTTTGTTTTCATTATCTACATTAAAAAAATTATTTCGCACATTATTTGAAATGGAAGTAAATTAAAATTCATCAATTTAACATTACGAAAGTATTATGTATTTTATAAAAAGTATTATTTCATTAATGAAACCAGCCGTTTTAGAAACTATAAAATACTTTTTCAACTTTTCTATTCTTTTGTTTATTATTATCATTAAATAAATTTCGTTTCACTTCGTTTTTTATTATTAGTGAAACATTCGAATGACAAATGTGTGCAACGTACATATACGTTCTAAGGCGTTTTACGCCATGTGCACGGTATGACGCACATCATGTGCATGAAATGTATTATGCACAATTTTGTGCACGGGGTTTTCGAAACATGCACATTTCATGCTGTCTTAAAAAAAATTGTTTTATGGTAAGTAAGTTTAAAAATACACAACATTTTTTACATTGACACGAATATTTTACGAATTCAAAAGAACTATTTGATTGTTTGATATTGATATTTGTTAACATATTTTCCTTCTATTAGTCACAATGAAAATGTGTATTTATCTTTTGCATTTTGTACTTCTTCCAAAATTTTGCAAAAATAATTTTAAAGCCAGTACTGTAAATATTGAATTAGTGTGCTAAATTTATTACCTCTGAATTATCGCCTTCATTGGTTTCTATTATAATAACAACGTAAGAATTGGTGTCAATTATGCCATTCTGCATTTAAACATATAAAAATTAAAGAAACATTTCTAATTAGAAAGGAATTACATAAAACACAGAATAATAGATTCTCGTATAAGTTTATAATGATGGCAATTCTTCACGAGGATGAAGTTTCCCGAGAAGAGCAAAGCGAGAGGAGGGAATCACCGGAGTGAAGAATTGCCATCATCTTATGCGAATATAAGATGCTATTTTATCCACGACTGCAAAATATTTCGATTAATTTCCAGTTTGCCTGCTAAAGTTTTTATCACCATATTGAAATACATCATAGCATAGAAAAACAAAACAATTGACATAACGGAAAACTTTAAATTTTTTATTTTATATTTTATATAAGTTTTGTTCTCGTTTTAAGCTTTTGATATCGCTATACCAACGAATGTTAAGTTTTTATATTGCTTTTATATTAGGGGAATATTTAATAAACTATAGAATTGTTGTAGAATGTAACGATTGCGTCACATTCTTCTTCAAGTGAGAGAATGTATAAAACTACAATGGAAGACATACACATGGAAAGCATATATTTTTTAGTAGTCGTGGATAAAATAAATTCCACACAGCAAATTAGTATTGAAATTATAGTTTACATTTTTAAAAATTTTAATTTGATTAAATAAATTAAAATAATGATGGTTTGGTCTCCAAGTTGTTTAAATTAATTTAATAATAATTTTTTTAAAATAAATTTATTTATTTTTGCTTTAACAACTTTTTTTAAATAATATTTTGTTACATGTTTCAACCATAAATGGTCATTCTCAAACATTTGAAAATATTATGAATCAAATAAAACATTTTTCATTCAACAAAATTTTTGTTTGATAAAAAGCATACTACAGAAAATTTTTAAGTGAAATAACTTAAATAAAAATTATTTATTCTCTTCCATTTAGTTATATCAGCTTTATTTGTATGTTTTTTCGATAATAATAGTATGTATTATTGTATACTTATAGCCTAATGAACTTAACCTATTGCCTAATGAAAATTTTTCTATAACAAATTATCATTATTCAATTGGTATGATTACAATTGGTCAAATTGTTTTGATTTCATTAAAATTGCTCGCTCGTGCCTCGCTCAAATTTTAAACTTTTGCTTGAGAATAAACTATTTCATTATACACTCATTGATTAAACAACTATTTTAGAAACAAATTTTAGAAGCATAATATTTTAATTTTATGAATGAAATATGTATGTTTTTTTACAGAAATTTTAATTGAATTATTCCAAAACAGAATTGTATAAAATATTTCAATTAAAAGAAAGTTTGTCATTTAAAAGTAATTTTGTTGTGTTTTGAACCCTTTGTAAATTTCAAATTCTTCAAGAGAGTCCATTAAAACACCTTGATTACATAAATGTAAAGCCTTCAAATTTTCTTCAAAATTGGTATGGTAAATGGTTTGCCAAAATAGCCTTTATAGAGTAAGAGCCCGCGACGGCCAGACCTTCGTTATTTTATAAAAGCTGAAAGTTTCTCTGCGCATACAGGTAGAAACAATTAGCGATATATGAAGTTTGGATCATAGTGGCTTTGGCAGGGAGCAGGTTCCAAAGGGGTCTCCAAAGTTTCGTGAAAGTATAAAAGCTAATTTTTTTTATATATTCTTCGGGATAGTATTAGAAGTCATGTCACCCATTGCCAGACACTGACTATCGTGGAAACCCCCTGCCAGACACCATTAAACTTTAAAGTTTATTAAATTACGACGCGTACGGAAAAAATCAACTTTGTGCAACTACATACACAAACTACTATTATTTGATTCATAATATTTTCAAATGCTTGACCATTTATGGTTGAAAAATGTAAAAAAATATTATTTTAAAAAAGTTGTTAAAGCAAAAATTATTAAATTTATTTTAAATAAAATATTATTAAATTATAGTTTACCTTTACAAACTTTCTTATGACTTAATAATAAATAAAGGGTAGAGATTGATCAATAGAAAAAGATTTCCAACAAAATGAATATTAAATTAGTAGATTGGTATGTATTGGCTCATTCTCACATTTTTTATTAAGAAGTCGCAAGGTTTGCTTTAGACAACTACGACTCACATACAACCTGATGTTTAACTATTATTTTTTAGTTCTTATCTAATGAAAGTGCGTTAGTTAAACTAATTTTAATTGTTATTTTCATCGAATTATCATTCACCTAAATTTAATTGTTTATGTTTTTTTCTTGAACAAATTTAATGGTTTCAAATTTTTCTTCCAACTGCTTGCGGCGCACCTATTAACTAGTAGGAAAACTGTAATATCTATTTATAGTTTATTTCATAATTATTAATATTATGTTACAATAAGTCTTGTAGCAATTTTTGATATTTTTATAAAATGTCCAAAATTTGCTTAAAAAATTGATGATACTGATTTAGATTTTATTGAGCTTTGATGCGTGTACAAACAAAATAAACCTTGACTAAAAGTGTGTAAAAACTAAGCTAGTTTTTCACCGAGCTACAATCAAGTTAGTATCAAAATAAATAAATAATTAATATATTAACAAATATATTTATTTTTCAAACAACTTTTTTATTAAAATATAATTATCAGACGCGTTTCGGATATAAAATATCCATCATCAGTGAACGAATTTTTATTTATGACAAATATGCATTCTAGAGACATAAATCAAAACAAAAATTTAAAACTATAAAATATGGCAAGAACAAAAACAATAAAGAAAGTTATTAATTTATAATTAAATTGTATAAAATATTAGAACTAAATGAAAGTTATTCATTCAAAATTAAAAATGGTGACTTTATAATAACTTTATATATTTCAAAATCTTCCATTGAATCCATGAGAGGACCTTTGTTACAAAAATGTAAAACTTTAAAATCATTTTCAAAACTTGTATATGTATGATTTTCGTTGATTAGAAGTTGAGCAAAAATTGATTTTATATTACGAATGTTTTTTCTTTTAGGTAAATGTTCCGAAAATATTTTGATAAATTTTCTACCTGTTTGGCCAATACAAAATTTATCACAGGAATTACAATTTATTTGATATACGCCAGAGCATTCTTCTAGTTTAGGCTTTTCTTTGAATTTGAAATTTTTATACAGACTGTTAATTGTTTTGAAAGAAATTTTAAATTGATTAACCATTAAGTTGGGAAGTGAATTTGTGTAATTTATAGAAACATATTTTAAATCAGTGTTCAATCTATTTATAGAACTATGACTGTTTATTCTTTTTGAATTTCGACTTAATATTGTATCAATAATATTTGGGTTGAATCCATTTTTAATAGCTATAAATTTAATTGTGTTTACTTCATTCTTGAAATTTAAATGATTCATTGGAATAGTAAGTAATCTATTTACAAATGAATTATAAGCTGACATTTTTTGAGAATATAGATGGTGCGAGCTATTGTTAATTGTAATATCAGTTGTAGTAGGTTTTCTATAAATTTTAAACTCAAAATTGTTATTATTCTTTGATATGGTCAAAGCCAAAAAATTTAACATGTTGTCTTTTTCAATTTCAAGAGGAAATTGTATCTTTCTGTGAATTTTGTTTAAATAATTTTTGAAGCTTTCAATTTGCCGAAAAGTTCCATTAAATAATAAAAATATGTCATCAACATACCTTGAATATGAAATAACCAAATTTCGATATTTATTTGTATTAAAAAGAATAAATTTATTTTCAAAATGGTTAAGGTATATATTGGCTAATAATCCACTTAATGGTGAATCCATTGCAAGTCCTTCTTCTTGACTAAAAATTGTTTATTGAAAGTAGAATAATTTTGATTTAAAATAATTTTCATTAATGATATCAGCTCAAGAATTTTACAATCATTTAAAGTTCCTGTATTCTTCAAATTATCTTCCAAAATTTTGATAATATCAGAAACGAAAGGGAATCGAAAGAGATCATTTTGTATTGTGGTAATAATTTAATGTTGTTGATTTTTTCAATAAAATCTAAATAGCTATTTCACAATTAATAATTTCAGACTCAAGATGGTTTTTGTAAAAGCTAGGAATATTATAATTAAAACCTTTAGATAATAATATAATTTCAGAATCTGTCAAATGTATGTTTGTGAGATTTACAAATCTGAGGTAGAATTTATGTAAACTTTGAATGTTTATAGGAGGATGTTGTTCATCAAAAAGTTTCCTTATTTTCGAATTTTTATTAGTCACTATATTTCCTATGCATTATTATGCATTACCTGTACAAAACGGTATTGGAACCGTCAGAAATACATTTTACAAAGCTTGAAGTCGTTTGGGAAGCTACTCAAGCTCACCTATAAGTTTTTTAATGTTACAAAATATCCTTTGAAAAACAAAAGCAAAAGTGTACCTAGATTTCCTTTAAGCAAACATAAGTTGACTTTGAGAAATTAAATTCCATGACAAAGGGCATTTTTTTGTTTGATTAGTTTGGAAATACAAATCTAAATGTGAACAACAAAATTATATTCAGTGTAGTGTACTATGCAAAAATAACTTTAATTGATCGCAAACTTTGATTGTGAAGCTACCTTTTAAGCCCCGAACCAAGTCGATCAACCATAGCAAGTTTATCTAGATATTTTGTTTCCTTGGTATTCTACTATACCAAATATTATCCCACGATCATAAAAATATTTAGCTAAAACAAGACAAAAATTAGTTTAATTTTTATGTTAACTACCAAAATTGTTTTGATTGCGTGTGTTAAAACAAAAATCGGTTGTGAACAAAATTTTTTTTGTTCTCCTAATTCCACCCAGCTAATGAATTTAATTTTATGCTAAATCATTTAACATTTATATCAACAACAATAAATTAATAATAAAAAAAAATGTACAAAGTATAAAATAACTCACTTCACCTAACTAATCAAAGAATTTATTTATGCGGGTCATGCGATGTTAAAATTATTTATTTTTTTTTCCAACAAATTATTTTTACTACAGTAATTAATGTATATATGTACAAATTTATTTGTTTATTATTTTGTAATAAATATTCTTTGAGTTTTTTGTTTTTGAACTTAATAATTACTTACGCCAGCAATTGATTATAAATCTTAGAGTTTAACCATTTTTTCACAATCATATGCATATCATATCTTTGTAAAATCTTTATTTCTATTTGATTTTCTCCTAAGTACGCATATAGTATTTATTAATAGCATATAGTTATTATTATTACAATAATAATTAATTTGTATGCATCGTTTTGTAATTAACTTTGTAATATTATGTTAATTTTCGTTTAAGCGAAATTGTAAAATAAAATTTATTAGTTTTTAACATAATACAAGCTTGCAACCAGCTTTAAATATACAAAAGATACTTGGCATAATTTTTTTTTGAGCAAAAAGGGAGATGAACATATATTACAACCACGATAAACGTAAATAACTGCGGTTAATGAGTTTTTAATTAATTAAGAAAAATTATATCTAAAGGCAATTAAATATTTAAACTTTTATTGTATCAATCTAATTATATATTATAATGTGTGCGTGTTTGTTGTGTTAAAAGCATATGAAGCATACTTTGTTATATTTGATTTCCATTTGGGATTTAATGACTGTAATTTTATGATTTTATGTGTGTCGTTGATACGAAAGGGTGATTCTTATAAATGCTATTTACCTAATTATAATATATTAAAATAACTTTAAAAGAAATTCAATAATCTTATCCTAGATCCTGATTTTACAGATTTTTTATTACAACCATTTCGGAAACCAAAACGTGTGAGGACAGCATTTTCACCGTCACAATTATTAAAGTTAGAACATGCGTTTGAGAGTAATCATTATGTGGTGGGAGCAGAACGAAAAACATTAGCACAAGCTTTAAGTTTAACGGAAACACAGGTGAGATTTATTTTGAGTTTTTTAGAATTATGTAAATTGAATTATTTTGTTGGAAATTATTTCCTTGCCTGACTCTGTTGAATCTGTTATTAGTTTTATTTTTAAAAATGTCCAACCTCTGATTTTAGTTACAAGTTCAAATATCTGTTGAAGATTTGCAACATTTTGTGCAAATTGTTAAATATGAAACACCCTATATTGGACAGTGTTTTGTGAAAAGCGATACCAAAATTTATTTTATTTTTCAAAATTTTCTCCAAAACAAAACCAAATTGGTGATGGATCCTACATTTTAGACATTTTCTAGACTTCAAATTTTAACGAAATTCGTAGGATGTGGAATATGATTTGATATGGTTAGAGCAATACAAACGTCATTCTAATCTATATATAAATACGCAAGCATAATTTTTGCGGTACAATTTTAAAATATTTGCTCCATCAAAAGTGTGGTAATATGTATATCGTAGGATAGGTCTTGAGTAGTAGATGTGTCGAAAAATACTTTTATTTGAGTTTTGACGATTTTTTCAGAAAAAATGGCAAAAATGTGATAATTGTGTTTTTTGAGTTTTTTGTTCGGTTATTTTGTTTATTTTTTCAAGTTCAAAACAATTCAAAATTTATATCTATCTATGTGCAATTTCACGCAAGTTCAGCAAATTTTTGGGAAATTTTGACTTGACCCCTTTTAATTTTGATTATTTTTTGTTTATAGATAGTCTTTCATAAATAAAAAATACATGTTCTCTTTGAATTTTTTTTTTCGACCAGGGTCTTCACAGGGTGCCCCTCAATTTTTTGTTATTTTGTGATGTGAGTGCATTTTGACGAGCGATTGTAGAAAAACTACTGAATCGATTGTCATAAATGATATGTCGTTGAATAGGTATTGAAAAAAGTTTTTAAAAATGTACACTGTTAATTTTTTGAAATAATTTTTAACGGTGTAACATAAGAAAAAACGGTGTAATTGAAAAAAAGATGGCATAGCCCTTTTTTTTTTTAACTAAATTGAAGCTTATTTTATATCTAACCACTTGTGAAAGTTTGGGATACGCGTTTTTTTTGTTTTAAAGATAAAATTCGTTGTGCATATAACTGTCGGGAATAAGTTTTTTTTGTTCTGAAGGAAAATTATAAAAATGGCGATTTTTAGATTCAGATTTTTTTTATGTTAAATATCAAATATTTTATTATTAGATGAACTTTTTAAAAAGCAATTTTAGTCAAGTTCAGCAAAATTTTGCGACATTTTGCGTCATTTGGTTGAAAAAAGTAAAACTCTACATGAAAATAATTTTCAGCATTCATCTGCGACTGATAAAAGAGGTGTATCCACAACAGATATAAATGTTGGGGAGCAGTTCTATAAAAGTGATGAAATCAGTAGATTATTGCCAGGCAAACGAGTTGCAATATCTTTTAAAAAAGGAGATGAGCGCATAAAAACACAAAACCGCTTATTGCTATGTACATTAAATGAAGCTTATGTGGAGTTTAAAAATAAGTTTCGTGAAGTGAAAATAGGATTTACTAAATTCACGTCCCTTCAACCACAAGAATGTATAAAATTATCCCTATAATGTATAAAATTAAACATGAATGTATAAAATTAGTCCTAAGACCCATTTAAAACTAATTACTTAAAAGAATAAAATTAATTACTGTTTTCAATAAAAAAAAAGTCCAAGCGGCAGGTATGTCCGCTAGAAGTATGTAGATTTCGGGATCAGTTTTGTGTACAAATAGAATTGGATGTGTCAGATTATTTTAAATAAAAAATTTAAGTAGAAACAGAATTATCCAAAAAAATTTATCAAACAGATTAACGGAAACTACTTTATCAATGCAATTTCGAAACAGTTGTGTTTAATTTGGTTGAGACTACTTAATAACATATTAAATCCTTTGGTGGATTAACGATCTAACTACGTAACATATAGAATACCACCGTCCACCACACATAATTTATAATCAAAAATTATCAAAAAATTTATGCACCTCAAAAAATACAAATATTTATTCCAACTAAAACATTTCCAAATTTTTCAAATTTTCAAAAAGAATTCCTTAATTCAAATGAATAATGACTCATCTTTGTTTGTGTATTTCTGCAAAAAAAAAAATAAAAACTCAAATAAGTGAAACAGAAACAAAAGAACATCTTTTAATATTTCTTATGGGATTTCTTATTGTAATTGTATGGCATGAGAATGCCGTGCACTAGGCTAGTATACCGCTAATTACATATTAACCTCTTGGGTTAGAAAGCTGAAAGTCTCTGAGGTTATTAATGATAAGTTTTTCTAAAAGAAAGTAGGAGTTTAAACAACATAAACTCAAAAAATGATGAAATCATGGCCGTTTCCGTTTGTATTCGTTTCAACAGTCCCAAGGTCTTTACCTCTGGACTAGGACTTATCCTCTGGATTTTTTTAAAATTTTGGAAAGATTTATGTTGTATTTACATAAACGTATGCAAAAGATTTCAAATGTGATTTTCATCTAGATCAAGGACAACAAAGTTTATTAAATTTTTAAAACAGCTGATTTTTCAGGAACCTCAAACGCCAAGATCGTCATTTGAAAAAAATGCTCTAGCTACATAAATGGTACCCTGATATGGCCAGTTCGAGAACTGGTCTAAGAGATCATTTGCCGTAACATATACACAGTATGTGTAGGTCAAAAATTGCGACCGTGAGAGTGCCGCTAAATTCCGTTATACCCCATATCGTTATATAAAAAATATCAAATTGATTAAATAGTTATTGCGTTTTCTTTATTAAAAAGTATATAAAAATATTGCAACGCTGATGCATAGGCTGACTTCACCACAGCTCTGGAAACATAGTGTTCTGGATATATAATGAGCTATTATCCATAAAATACTTTAATTAAAAGCTAACTAATATTATGGACTTCGTAGTTCTAATAATAAAAAAATTAAAGCAGGCAGTAGTATCCCAACAAACATAAATTCTGTTGTACGAGAAAAAGTAAACAAAAATTTTATCGGAAGTGACAAAGCGGAAGTTAGGATGCAGAACTGTTGTAAACCGTACTAAATGTGTATGTACCAAATTTCATCAAACTCGATTATCAGGTACAGAATTTATTGAGCTTCCAAAATAACAGGTGCTTGGAGGACCCCCTACCACTTTGTTCACTATCGCTAAAAAAACTAATCAGTTCCTTGCCTTACATATTTGCATCTTTTTGCAAAGTGTAATCAGAATTACTTAACGAACGAATGTTGTATGCTTCCAACAAACATTGAAACACCCACCCACCACTTATCCCAATATTGTCCAAAAACTAGTCAATTCTTTGTCAATAAAGTCTTTATCTTTTTTCAAAGTGCCATTAAAATTGATTAATGAATGAAATCTGTATGCTCCCAACAAACTTTAAAAACCAAGTGTGAAAAGTGAACAGTTGTATGGTAGATCCCCCGCCACTTTGATCAATGTGTCCCAAAAGATGATAATTATCTTTTTACACTAATTGAAACCTTTCCATAAGTTTTATCATAATCACTTCATTATTGTAGGCTGTAGTGTGCATAAAGATAACGAAAAAACTGCCAACAATTAGAAGAAAATTTTTTTACCGGAAGTAAAAAACCGGAAATTGGGATGCAGAATTTTTGTAAATCATACTAAATACTTATGTACAATGTTTCATCCAATTCGATTATCAGGTACAGATGTTATTGAGCTTAAAAAAAAACAGGTGTATGGGACACCCCCCACCACTTTGTTCACTATCGCTCAAAAACTAATCAGTTCTTTGCCATACATGTTTGCATTTTTTTCCAAAGTGTCATCAAAATTGGTTCACGAACGAATGCTGTGTGCTCCCAACAAACATTGAAAAAATGATGACACAGTAAACAGGTGCTAGGGAGACCCCGTACCACTTATCCCAATATTGTCCAAAAACTAATCAGTTCCTTGTCATTTAAGTTTCCATCTTTTTCCAAAGTGTCATTAGAATTGATTAATGAATGAAGTCTGTATGCTCCCAACAAACTTTAAAAACAAAGTGTGAAAAGTCAGCAGTTGTATGGTAGACCCCCCGCCACTTTGATCATTGTGTCCCAAAAGATGATAATTATCTTCTTACACTAATTGGAACCCTATTCCATAAGTTTGATCATAATCACTTCATTATTGTAGACTGTAGTGTGCATAAAGACACTGAAAAAACTTCAAAAAAGTACAAAAACATTTTTTTTACTGGAAGTGAAAAACCGGAAGTTGGGATGCAGAATTATTTTAAACCGTACTACATACTCATGTACCAACTTTCATCCAATTCGCTTATCAGGTACAGAAGTTATAGAGCTTTCAAAAAAACAGGTGCTCCAGGGACCCCCCACCACTTTGTTCACTATCGCTCAAAAACTAATCAGTTCTTTGCCATACATGTTTGCATCTTTTTCTAAAGTGTCATCAAAATTTGTTCACGAACGAATGCTGTGTGCTCCCAACAAACATTGAAAAAAGTGTGACACATTAAACAGGTGCTCGGGAGGACCCCCACCACTTATTCCAATATTATCCAAAAACTAATCAGTTCTTTGTTACTTAAGTCTCCATCTTTTTCTTTGTCATTAAAATAAATTAATGAATGAAGTCTGTATGCTCCCAACAAACTTAAAAAACAAAGTGTGAAAAGTCAGCAGTTGTATGGTAGACCCCCCACCACTTTGATCAATGTGTCCCAAAACAAGATAATTATCTTTTCACACTAATTGGAGCCCTATTCCATAAGTTTCATCATAATCACTTCATTATTGTAGGCTGTAGTGTGCATAAGGACACTGAAAAAACTTAAAAAAAGTACAAAAAAATTTTTTTACCGGAAGTGAAAAACCGGAAGTTAGGACGCAGAACTATTGTAAACCGTACTACATACTCATGTACCAAGTTTCATCCAATTCGCTTATCAGGTACAGAAGTTATAGAGCTTTCAAAAAAACAGGTGCTCCAGGGACCCCCCACCACTTTGTTCACTATCGCTCAAAAACTAATCAGTTCTTTGTCATACATGTTTGCGTCTTTTTCCAAAGTGTCATCAAAATTCATTCGCGAATGAATGTTTTATGCTCCCAACAAACATAAAAACTTTGTGGAAAAAACCACCTGTTGTATGGTGGAGCCCCCAACCCTTTATCCAATGTGCTCCAAAAGCTGATAAAATCTTTCTCATGTTATTTAAAAGCTTTTCGCAACGTTTAATGAAAATCGATCGGTAATTGTAGGCTACAGTAGGGATAAACACCTGAAAAAAAACTTTTTAACCGTAAGTGACAAACCGGAAGTTGGTATGCAGAAATATTGGAAACAGTACTAAAACCTTATATACTAAGTTTCAATAAGATCATAGCCCGGGATCAGAAGTTATTCAAGATTTAAACTTAGAGGTGTTCGGGAGACCCCCCGCCATTTTGTCCAAATTTGAAATGAATCCAGATCTTCCATTTTCAAGTGAACTTGTATCATTTGCCAAAGTTTCATCAAGATCCTATGCAGAAAACTCACCCACCCACCCAATACATATTTAACAGATAATAAATAATACATTGTGTTTAGGAATAACAAATACAAAAAATTTAACAAATATTATATATATAAAAAAATTTTTGCTGTTTACATTTTGCAGTATTTTTCTTTTTGTTTTCTCTCTATTACTCCTCTGTAAGTTGTGCTATACTACTTCCATAAATATTTAAAGAGAAATTATAGCATCAAACTCCTCATAAATTCTCGTTAAATGGTATCAAAAATGTTTATGCAAGCAATCATATTGAATAAGACCTTATACAATTAATATTGTTCGCCTTTTTATGCTGTATAAAGGTTGAATACATATATTTAGCAGTGTTTTATATCATCGAATGCCTCGATTAGAACACTTATTAAATGTTTACAACCTATTTAAGGAAATCAGATTGCTACTTGGGTGATAAAAACCATTTGTTTTGTTTTTCTTGTAAATATAGCAAAATCTTTACTATTACTATTGCACACTGCACTATTGCACCGAAAAAAAACATCATATTCAAAAAAAACAAATCATGAATCAAGAAAACGAGCATAAAAAATAACAACTGATAATTTAACTGTCTCTTTCTCTTTTCATATTTATTTTTAACATATTCATACGCTATATTCGCATATACGCTGTAAATCAGCGTGACGGTAACGCGATTTTATTATAAAATGTTCCCCTTACAAAATTACGCAACGCGTCTAATGAAGTTTTTACTTCAAAAAGTCGATTACATCGCTTTTTAACAGTGTTAAACCGAACGAGAACTAACCACAATGAAAACATTGTGGTAAGCAAACATTGTGGTAAGCATAAGGCTTTCTTTATTGCTAAATTATTACTGGCTGCTTACGGATTTCTAATTAGACGCGTTAATTTCGATAAATAAAAACAGTCGTTGACACAATTAAAAATGTTTGTCCGATAAACTAACTAATCAACAAACTAGTTTAACTACTCAACTACTCAACAAACTGTTTATTAACTACAGTACTACAGCAAACTTATTTTATTTTATTTTTGTAGTGTATAACTGTTTTGTGTATAACTGTGTGTTAAAAACCGCCAACACTAAGCACACCTAGGTCAGGGTAAACTGTTTTTACAATGAATCCTGCAGGAAATCTTAAATTTGTACAGATGTGTGTATAGTTAAGGCCTCTTAAACCAATCCCAATTACAATGTCGTAGCTTGCAAATGGACAAATCAAAATAATTCGTTTCCAGTTGTCTGTCTCATAAATCACAAAGTTCTCAAACATTAAACCGTTATTAAAATATGTAAATTAAGATTTCATTCAAACTAATATTTTTCCGAATCATTAATTTTTTTCTCATCCTCCATTATCATAACAATTACGACTTAATAATATTAATTCTTATCAAATCAGAAAAAACAGAATATTAAATCGATTTTTTTCCCACAGATTTTCTCCATTTTATTTTAACAAAAGACTTGACAACATACAGAGCCAAAAATAAAAATTGTGATAATTTCTTAATTTCCATTTGTAATTTTTCTTATTGACTTTTTTCACTATCGCACTATAATTTATATAATTTTATTATATTAAATTATCACCCTAATGTATTTTTATGCTTTTATTTTTAACATAAAAGTTCCCTATTTCGCTATTAGATACTGGTCCAAGAGATCATTTGCCGTAACATATACACAGTATGTGTAGGTCAAAAATTGCGACCGTGAGAGTGCCGCTAAATTCCGTTATACCCCATATCGTTATATAAAAAATATCAAATTGATTAAATAGTTATTGCGTTTTCTTTATTAAAAAGTATATAAAAATATTGCGACGCTGATGCATAGGCTGACTTCACCACAGCTCTGGAAACATAGTGTTCTGGATATATAATGAGCTAATATCCATAAAATACTTTAATTAAAAGCTAACTAATATTATGGACTTCGTAGTTCTAATAATAAAAAAATTAAAGCAGGCAGTAGTATCCCAACAAACATAAATTCTGTTGTACGAGAAAAAGTAAACAAAAATTTTATCGGAAGTGACAAAGCGGAAGTTAGGATGCAGAACTGTTGTAAACCGTACTAAATGTGTATGTACCAAATTTCATCAAACTCGATTATCAGGTACAGAATTTATTGAGCTTCCAAAATAACAGGTGCTTGGAGGACCCTCTACCACTTTGTTCACTATCGCTAAAAAAACTAATCAGTTCCTTGCCTTACATATTTGCATCTTTTGGCAAAGTGTAATCAAAATTACTTAACGAACGAATGTTGTATGCTTCCAACAAACATTGAAACACCCACCCACCACTTATCCCAATATTGTCCAAAAACTAGTCAATTCTTTGTCAATAAAGTCTTTATCTTTTTTCAAAGTGCCATTAAAATTGATTAATGAATGAAATCTGTATGCTCCCAACAAACTTTAAAAACCAAGTGTGAAAAGTGAACAGTTGTATGGTAGATCCCCCGCCACTTTGATCAATGTGTCCCAAAAGATGATAATTATCTTCTTACACTAATTGAAACCTTTCCATAAGTTTTATCATAATCGCTTCATTATTGTAGGCTGTAGTGTGCATAAAGATACCGAAAAAACTGCCAACAATTAAAAGAAAATTTTTTTACCGGAAGTAAAAAACCGGAAATTGGGATGCAGAATTTTTGTAAATCATACTAAATACTTATGTACAATGTTTCATCCAATTCGATTATCAGGTACAGATGTTATTGAGCTTAAAAAAAAACAGGTGTATGGGACACCCCCCACCACTTTGTTCACTATCGCTCAAAAACTAATCAGTTCTTTGCCATACATGTTTGCATTTTTTTCCAAAGTGTCATCAAAATTGGTTCACGAACGAATGCTGTGTGCTCCCAACAAACATTGAAAAAATGATGACACAGTAAACAGGTGCTAGGAAGACCCCGTACCACTTATCCTAATATTGTCCAAAAACTAATCAGTTCCTTGTCATTTAAGTTTCCATCTTTTTCCAAAGTGTCATTAGAATTGATTAATGAATGAAGTTTGTATGCTCCCAACAAACTTTAAAAACAAAGTGTGAAAAGTCAGCAGTTGTATGGTAGACCCCCCGCCACTTTGATCAATGTGTCCCAAAAGATGATAATTATCTTCTTACACTAATTGGAACCCTATTCCATAAGTTTGATCATAATCACTTCATTATTGTAGGCTGTAGTGTGCATAAAGACACTGAAAAAACTTCAAAAAAGTACAAAAACATTTTTTTTACTGGCAGTGAAAAACCGGAAGTTGGGATGCAAAATTATTTTAAACCGTACTACATACTCATGTACCAACTTTCATCCAATTCGCTTATCAGGTACAGAAGTTATAGAGCTTTCAAAAAAACAGGTGCTCCAGGGACCTCCCACCACTTTGTTCACTATCGCTCAAAAACTAATCAGTTCTTTGCCATACATGTTTGCATCTTTTTCTAAAGTGTCATCAAAATTCGTTCACGAACGAATGCTGTGTGCTCCCAACAAACATTGAAAAAAGTGTGACACATTAAACAGGTGCTCGGGAGGACCCCCACCACTTATTCCAATATTATCCAAAAACTAATCAGTTCTTTGTTACTTAAGTCTCCATCTTTTTCCAAAGTGTCATTAAAATAAATTAATGAATGAAGTCTGTATGCTCCCAACAAACTTAAAAAACAAAGTGTGAAAAGTCAGCAGTTGTATGGTAGACCCCCCACCACTTTGATCAATGTGTCCCAAAACAAGATAATTATCTTTTCACACTAATTGGAGCCCTATTCCATAAGTTTCATCATAATCACTTCATTATTGTAGGCTGTAGTGTGCATAAGGACACTGAAAAAACTTAAAAAAAGTACAAAAAAATTTTTTTACCGGAAGTGAAAAACCGGAAGTTAGGACGCAGAACTATTGTAAACCGTACTACATACTCATGTACCAAGTTTCATCCAATTCGCTTATCAGGTACAGAAGTTATAGAGCTTTCAAAAAAACAGGTGCTCCAGGGACCCCCCACCACTTTGTTCACTATCGCTCAAAAACTAATCAGTTCTTTGTCATACATGTTTGCGTCTTTTTCCAAAGTGTCATCAAAATTCATTCGCGAATGAATGTTTTATGCTCCCAACAAACATAAAAACTTTGTGGAAAAAACCACCTGTTGTATGGTGGAGCCCCCAACCCTTTATCCAATGTGCTCCAAAAGCTGATAAAATCTTTCTCATGTTATTTAAAAGCTTTTCGCAACGTTTCATGAAAATCGATCGGTAATTGTAGGCTACAGTAGGGATAAACACCTGAAAAAAAACTTTTTAACCGTAAGTGACAAACCGGAAGTTGGTATGCAGAAATATTGGAAACAGTACTAAAACCTTATATACTAAGTTTCAATAAGATCATAGCCCGGGATCAGAAGTTATTCAAGATTTAAACTTAGAGGTGTTCGGGAGACCCCCGCCATTTTGTCCAAATTTGAAATGAATCCAGATCTTCCATTTTCAAGTGAACTTGTATCATTTGCCAAAGTTTCATCAAGATCCTATGCAGAAAACTCACCCACCCACCCAATACATATTTAACAGATAATAAATAATACATTGTGTTTAGGAATAACAAATACAAAAAATTTAACAAATATTATATATATAAAAAAATTTTTGCTGTTTACATTTTGCAGTATTTTTCTTTTTGTTTTCTCTCTATTACTCCTCTGTAAGTTGTGCTATACTACTTCCATAAATATTTAAAGAGAAATTATAGCATCAAACTCCTCATAAATTCTCGTTAAATGGTATCAAAAATGTTTATGCAAGCAATCATATTGAATAAGACCTTATACAATTAATATTGTTCGCCTTTTTATGCTGTATAAAGGTTGAATACATATATTTAGCAGTGTTTTATATCATCGAATGCCTCGATTAGAACACTTATTAAATGTTTACAACCTATTTAAGGAAATCAGATTGCTACTTGGGTGATAAAAACCATTTGTTTTGTTTTTCTTGTAAATATAGCAAAATCTTTACTATTACTATTGCACACTGCACTATTGCACCGAAAAAAAACATCATATTCAAAAAAAACAAATCATGAATCAAGAAAACGAGCATAAAAAATAACAACTGATAATTTAACTGTCTCTTTCTCTTTTCATATTTATTTTTAACATATTCATACGCTATATTCGCATATACGCTGTAAATCAGCGTGACGGTAACGCGATTTTATTATAAAATGTTCCCCTTACAAAATTACGCAACGCGTCTAATGAAGTTTTTACTTCAAAAAGTCGATTACATCGCTTTTTAACAGTGTTAAACCGAACGAGAACTAACCACAATGAAAACATTGTGGTAAGCAAACATTGTGGTAAGCATAAGGCTTTCTTTATTGCTAAATTATTACTGGCTGCTTACGGATTTCTAATTGGACGCGTTAATTTCGATAAATAAAAACAGTCGTTGATACAATTAAAAATGTTTGTCCGATAAACTAACTAATCAACAAACTAGTTTAACTACTCAACTACTCAACAAACTGTTTATTAACTACAGTACTACAGCAAACTTATTTTATTTTATTTTTGTAGTGTATAACTGTTTTGTGTATAACTGTGTGTTAAAAACCGCCAACACTAAGCACACCTAGGTCAGGGTAAACTGTTTTTACAATGAATCCTGCAGGAAATCTTAAATTTGTACAGATGTGTGTATAGTTAAGGCCTCTTAAACCAATCCCAATTACAATGTCGTAGCTTGCAAATGGACAAATCAAAATAATTCGTTTCCAGTTGTCTGTCTCATAAATCACAAAGTTCTCAAACATTAAACCGTTATTAAAATATGTAAATTAAGATTTCATTCAAACTAATATTTTTCCGAATCATTAATTTTTTTCTCATCCTCCATTATCATAACAATTACGACTTAATAATATTAATTCTTATCAAATCAGAAAAAACAGAATATTAAATCGATTTTTTTCCCACAGATTTTCTCCATTTTATTTTAACAAAAGACTTGACAACATACAGAGCCAAAAATAAAAATTGTGATAATTTCTTAATTTCCATTTGTAATTTTTCTTATTGACTTTTTTCACTATCGCACTATAATTTATATAATTTTATTATATTAAATTATCACCCTAATGTATTTTTATGCTTTTATTTTTAACATAAAAGTTCCCTATTTCGCTATTAGATAGATCTATTATGGAAATTAAATTAAAACCAATTCATTTTTAGTTTTATTAGTTTAGATTTTATAAGTGATAACTATAATCAAGATGGCTGAATACGAGTACTTAAAACTATAATAAATTGTCGAAACAAATCACAGGAAATTTTTTTTGCTGTTATTAATTTTATTATTTCAAACTTTACTCAATTTAAAAAATTCGGTTTCCTATTCAACCATTTATATTGAATACAACACGTGACCCTTTCTATAAAATAGTTTTATTTAAGCACTTATTTGTCATTGAAGTTAATGTAAAAAAAAATTAGGGTTGTTTTGTTTGTAAAAAACTAAGGGTGAGAAAATTAGGATATCATGATACTAAACCTAGTTTTTAAGTTTCGAGCCTGACGCATAGAGACTTGTAAACATCGTTTATCACTTTTCAACTCGCATTCATTAAAAGTTTTATTTTAGTTGTAAAATTGAAAGAAAAACATTTGTATTTTTATTGGTTAACTCTTTCACTTTTCTGTTATGTTTGCTTTATAGGAAAAGGGGATCCAATCATTTTGGGTTGGTTCTATTTTAAATTGAATTTTCTTGTTTCAGAACAATTATGATAATTTTAATATGAATTTAAGTTTCTATTGAAATCAATTTTTATGAAGAATAACAACATTTGGTTTGATTAATCACATTTGAATTTATGATGGAGTGTGATTGGTGGATTATAATTGGATGGAATTAATTAAACATAAAAATGACAGAAACATGTTTTGTTGTAGTGACATTGGTGGAAGAAAAGAAATGTTGTTATGAGATAATCTCATTTTGTTGCTGGTAAAGGGTTGTGAATCTATTCAAATACGGTACTCGTTCCAATTCACCTTACTAATAAAAAGAACTAGTTTATAAGTTTAGTTAAAAAAGAAAGTAAAACAAACTAAACATTTACAGATAAGAACTTTAACGAGAATTCCAACAAATAAATAAAACAACTTAACGTGACTGTCAGTAATTACACTTATCGTGTTTTTATCCACAACGAGAAGAATTAGTTTGAATTTTCAAAACAGAAACAAAACTGACATAGAGTAACAACTAACTACTATTACTATTTTTATACAAATGGATTTAATTCCCATATAATTTTAATATGAAAAATTAAGCAGTTATTTTTTCTCAATTATATTATTATTTTATTAGTTCTAATAAAAAAATTTAACTGTTCCATAAACAGATAATCAAGTTGCCATAATTTTTGTTAATTTATATCACCATTTTGTGTCAAGTTTTGTTTTCTTTATTTCTTCAACATCACATTAAAGTTAAAGTGAAGAAATAAAACGTTGATCGACAAAAAATCAAATAAAATTTTAATTTGTATTTAAATATCAAATAAAAGGAATTGACGTTTTTTAAAAGTTGAAGGGATTGTCAACAATTTTTTTTTTGAAAATGGTACTTTCTAAAAGCGCTTTTGGTTCATCTTTTATTTTTGACGTTGCTTTGCTTTGCTCCCTTCTTATTTATGAAAATAATTGTAACCAAAAATTTAATAAAAAACAAAGATAAAAGAAAAAAAACAAACGTTTATAGAATAGGAAAAGGAAGTTAAACGTTATTTTGATTTTAATTGACCGACGGTGGCTAAATAAAAATGTTAGTTTTATGATAATTATTGCTTTAGATTTTGTAATTGTATACACAATTCATGATAAAAAGAAATTATAATTAATTTGATGGATCGAATTGATTTTGATCTAAATACTAATTGCTTTTTTTTTTTATTATATTGTCATTTTGTCGTCGCTAATCGTTTTTTACATAAGTTATAGGCTAAAAGTTTAAATAATTAACATTTAGAAAATTACGGTTGGACTATATCGACTTTCTTATATACGAAGTGTCTTTAGATTTCATAGCAGCATTTTTTAAAAGTTAGTTAAATATATAAGCAAATTATTTTCTTTACAATTATGTGCTATCGTTATTATATGATTTTTGAATATCGTGGAGTGGAGTCATATAGTCATATAGTCATATTAGATTAAAAAAGGCCTAAACTTCGGAATAATTTCGCGATCCATATTTTTTTATGAAACCTTTTGCATGTGTTTCCAACAAAGTGTTAATAAAAATTCGGGTCTTTAAAAAGGGTGCTACTTGTTTGTGTGCCTATTGCCTAATAATAAACAAATAACTGCACATTTACTTGTAAAATGATATATTTTGCAAATTAATCTTATAATAATAGGTTTTTAGGGATTTTCAAGTATGCTGAACACGCACCTAATGTCAGATTTTAGGAAATTCAAAATGGTGGACTCAAAATGACTGTTGGAAATCGAAAACATTACAAAAATAAGCGATGAAATATTGTTTTTTCAAGTTTGCTATATATGATTTATATTAAACTATTAGTTTTGGGGAAAAATAATGTAAATTATTTGTTTATTTTTGACTTGAGTCATCTTTTAAGATGCATATTTCTTTTATAATATAAATTTTTTTTATAAATGAGAGACAGTTGATGATTTTACATAATTTAAATAAAATGATATACTATAAATTTAGATTCTGCAATATCTGTTAATTCTGCCTGGTCGTCTAAAATTTCTGAAATTTCAGCTGCAACTTCCAAAAAGTTTTTTGAGCTCTCTGATAAATCATTAACATGAGGACTGTTTGGACAATCTACTCCACTATAATTTAAACAGAAATGAACAATCTACTCCACTACAATTTAAACAATTTAAACAACCACAGCTGTTTGTACTGCCAACTTTTACAGGTGCAAAATTTTGGCATTTGACAAATAAGAGTCAAACTTCAATAAGCTCTTAGTCCGTTTGTAATGGATCTATAGACACAGTAATGGGTATACATTATTGACTTTTAGAAAAAAAACATTATTTAACAAGAAATGCTTAGAATTTATAATTCCCTGACTTATTTGTAATGAACCATTTTTCACCCCCATGAAGGGGTATAACAAAAGTAGCACCCTTTTGCTCGAGGACGCATTTTGATATGTTGCTTCTTACACTCTTTTTAACACATTCTTAAAGAAATCATCGATCGGAGAATTTTTCCGAAGGTAAAACCTAATATGACTATATTATATGTTGCACTTAAAGACCCATTTTTTTTTCTCAAAAAGTTGACCATTTTTTATTTATATTCCAAAAAAATGCAGATTTGATTTTCGGTAAATTCTAGTTTTGCCTTGTTACGGGTTCATAATTATGAGAAGTCGTAAATGCGAATTCCAACGAGATAACATGTTCCAGAGTTTATTTTTAAGTTAACTCCTTCAACGGAAAAAAAGCACTTCGCTTTATTTGAACTACTTCTACCGTTTACAAAAAAAAAAAGTCCAAGTGGCACGGATATCCGCTAGAAATAGGTAGATTTCGAGATCAGACAGTTTTGTGTGCCAGTAGAATCTGATGTATCAGATTAGTTTAAACAACACAAACTAATTTAAAACAGATATCGAACAAATTTTAAAAAGAAAATTAGCTACATATAGGCAAAACTATATCTATCCAATTTTGCAACAAACAAATATCAAATCTACCACAGAACATGTGTGTGACAATTTATGACACAAACCTACGCTATATCATGTGTCGTCCAATTACTGCAAAATATCAAAATAGTTTATTTCTGAGAAAAAAAATGAATTTCTTCTATTCAAACCTTTTTATTTTTTTTTCATTGACTGTTATAAGGTTTTTGCAAATTGTAGTTATGAATTGTTGCAAACTTTTTTGTTGAAGCCAACAAGTCAAAAACCTCTAGCTGCAGAGGTTTATATTCATAAGAAACGGATTAAAATGTTTCCACAGATTCTAAATTTATGAAGTTTTTAAAAATATTAGTATCCAAACGGCCGTTATAACGGATTAAAAAAACGAATTTTTTTTTCTAGTATAAAGCCTCTAGTTATTTAACCATGTGTCAGATTTTTCTGATTTACGAGCTTGTTCAAGATATTAATAAAACAAACATGTTTACGGAAGGTTTTTTGATCTGGCTTCACAAATGCGACCATGAGAGTGCCGGTTGATTCAAACGCATTTTGTGTTTTACAAGCTTTTTTGTTGGAGCCGCTCACTCAGAAACCTCCTACTGCAGAGGTCTTTTTTTTTTGAAAGAAACTGATTAAAGAGGTTTCAAAGATTCTAAATTTATGAAGATTTTAAAAATATTAGAATCCAAACGGCCGTTATAACGGATCTAAAAAACAGAGTTTTTTTCTAGTATAAATCCTCTAGTTTCTTAACCATGTGTCGTGATTTACGAACTGGTCCAAGATATTAATAAAACGCACATTTTTAGAAAAGGTTTTTTGATCTGGCTTTACAAATGCGACCGTGAGAGTGCCGGTTGTTTAAAAAAAAAATTTTGTTTTCCAAACTTTTTTGTTGGAGCCGCTCACTCAGGAACCTCTAACTGCAGAGGTCTATTTTTAAAACAAATTGATAAAAAAGGTTCTAAAGATTTGTTCTAAAGTCTAAAGGTTCTAAAGTCAAGTTCAGCAAAATTTTGCGACATTTTGACTCGACCCTTTTTAATTTGGTTTATTTTTAGTTTATAGATAGCCTTTGATAAATGAAAAATACGGCTTCAAGTAGAATTTTTTTAAATATAGACCAAAATAAACCAAATTAAAAAGGGTCGAGTCAAAATGTCGCAAAATTTTGCTGAGCTTGACTGAAATTTCTTTTTAAAAAGTTCATTTAATAATAAAATATTTGATATTTAACATAAAAAAAAAATCTGAATCTAAAAATCGCCATTTTTATAATTTTCCTTCAGAACAAAAAAAACTGATTCCCGACAGTCATATGCACAACGAATTTTATCTTTAAAACAAAAAATGATGCTAGTCCTAAACTTTCACAAGTTGTTAGATATAAAATATACTTAAATTTAGTTTAAAAAAAAAAAGGCTTTGCCATCTTTTTTTCAATTACACCGTTTTTTTCTTATGTTACACCGTTAAAAATTATTTCAAAAAATTAACAGTGTACATTTTTAAAAACTTTGTTCTAATACCTATTTAACGACATATCATTTATGAAAATCGATTGAGTAGTTTTTCTACAATCGCTCGTCAAAATGCACTCACATCACAAAATAACAAAATTGAGGGGCACCCTGTGAAGACCCCTGGTCGAAAAAAAAAATTCTAAGAGAACTTGTATTTTTTATTTATCAAAGACTATCTATAAACAAAAAATAATCAAAATTAAAAGAGATCAAGTCAAAACGTTGTTGAATCTTCGTGAAATTGCTCATATATATATATATATATATATATATATATATATATATATATATATATATATATATATATATATATATATATATATATATATATATATATATATATATATATATATATATATATATATATATATATATATATATATAATTTTTTTTTTTGTTTTTTCGTCTCCGCTTATCATATATAGTCTCTCTCTCTCTGGCGTTTACATTCCAGGAAGGGATTTTGCCGTCTGTGCAATAAGCTTCCAATCATCTCGTTCCATGACCAGTTGACCCCAGTTTCGACGAAGGTCTTGGATGATGTCATCACGCCAGCGTTGTCTAGGTCTTCCTCTTCGACGAACACCAGCTGGTTGTTGTTGGGACGCTTTTTTTATCATTCTATCTAATGGAGCCCTTTCTACATGACCAAACCATCTGATCCGGTTAGATTTAATGAATCCGATTACATCGCAGCCTCCAAGAAGCTGTCTGATTTCGTGATTCATTCGGATTCTATACTGATTTTCAGCAACTTTACATGGACCATAAATTGTTCGTATGACCTTCCTCTCGAATGTTGATAAAATTCTACAATCGGAGGAAGTCAGTGTCCAGCTTTCACTTCCAAATGTAAGCACAGGTCGAATTAATTAATGTAAAGTGTGAGTTTACACGACCGCGAAAGATGTTTTGATCGCAGAAGTTTTGAGTATGCGTAGAAAACTCTGTATGCGGCAGAGACACGGGCTTTGATATCTGCCTGCATGTCATTTGACGATGTTATTACAGACCCGAGGTATTTGAAGTTTTCCACGCGTTCCACTTCGTAGTCGCCAATATCCAGATTTCCGGGAGGTATGTTCTTAGATGTTGTTAACACTTTAGTTTTGCCGGTGTTGATGCATAATCCAAGTCGTTTAGCATTTCTTTCAAGCTGAGAGAGACTATCTTTAATATCGCTCGTTCTACGTCCGAGAAGCACAATATCATCTGCGTAGCCAAGAACTTGACTAGATTTATTATATATGCAGTTTTGCGTCTCAATTCGGCTTTTTCTTATCGCGTACTCCAGCGCCAAATTAAACAGTACAGGCGCGAGTGCGTCACCTTGTCGAACACCTGATGTTATATCGAAAGGATCAGAAACTGACCCTTCGATTACTATTCTACAATTTGATCCCGATGTTGTGAGCTTGCCCAAAGAAACAAGTTTCTCTGGGATACCAAGGCATATGAGTGCGGACCAGAGGTTGTCGCGGATGATACTATCATATGCTTGCCTGAAATCAACGTAGAGCTGGTGAATGCTTATGTTGTACTCCCAACATTTTTCCAGAATCATCCTTAATGTAAAACATTGATCTGTGGTTGAGCGGTTGGGACGAAAACCACACTGATAGTCACCGATGATAGATTCGGCAAATGAGTCGAGCAAGTACGACATTAGCTAGTATTTTATATGCTGTGTTCAACAGTGCGATGCCACGATAATTCGCACACTTTAGACGGTCACCTTTCTTATGTATCGGAACAATGAGAGCTGTTTTCCATTCAGCAGGTAGTTCTTCTTGGTCCCAGATTGCAAGAATCAGATCGTATATACGTGAGACCAGAGCTGCTCCTCCATTTTTCAAAAGTTCTGCGGGAATACCATCGAAACCTGGTGATTTGCCATTTTTCAGTTTTTTAATTGCAGCTTCCACTTCCTCTATTGCTGGGTAAGGGACAAAAATCTCCTCAGTTGATGGAGCAATTGCTCGAATAGGATGAACTTCATTCGTCCTATTCAATAGGTCTTGAAAGTGGGATCGCCACACTGCCAGCACATCACGTTCATTTGTTGTAAGTTCATTATTTTCATTTTTAATGGCTGTAGATCTTGGGTGGAAATCTTTTGTCAGATTCCGTGCATTGGCAAAGCACTCTTTTGAATTTCCGCTGGCCGCATGTTGGTTGATGTCTTCAATGCAGCTCTTCATGTGTTCGCGTTTCTTTTTACGTAGAAGTTTTGCTGAGGCTTTCCTGGCGCATAGATAATCAGCTTGGGAGCTTCGGGTGTTCCTTGTTAACCATTTTTCTCGCAGTTTTTGTTTATGTTCAACGGATTGGCGGCATTCCTCGTCGAACCATTCGTTGTGTGATTTCGGTGGCCGCTTTCCGATTGTAGTTTCTGCTGCGGCTTTAATGGTTTGTTGAAGCGTTTGCCATTCTTCTTCTATGTTAAATGGCATCTCAGAAGAGATGTCATGCTCTTCTATGTTTTGTGTTATTATTTCCTGATATCTGTTCAGCGTTTCCGGATGTTTAAATGCATCGACGTTCCAGCGCACGGTCTTTTTTGCTTGTCTATTAAATGTAGATGATAATTTGCACTTGTACTTAAAGATGACAAGCATATGATCAGTGTCCATATCAGCACCTCTGTATGATCGAACGTCAGTTACACTTGTGGAGTGTCTCTTAGAAATCATGACGTGATCGATTTGATTTTCCGTTCTTCCGTCATTTGATTTCCACGTTGCCTTGTGAATTCTTTTGTGAGGGAAGAAAGTGCTGGAAATTACTAGATCATACATCATAGCCAGCTCGGCTGCGCGAAAACCGTTATTGTTGCTGGTATGATGCAAGCTGTTAGGGCCGATATGTGTTTTAAGTTCTGCAATCCTACCGATTTGAGCATTAAAGTCACCTACCACGATTTTTATATCGTGCCGCGGGATTTTATTGATGACTTCTTCGAGTTCTAGGAAGAACAGGTATTTAATATCATCTGCTTTATCTTCAGTAGGTGCATGAACATTGACGATCGTTACATTGAATTTTTGCGTGCGGATTCTCAGTGTGCATAACTGCATATTAATTGGGCAGAAGTCGATAACATGCTGATTCACGCGACGGTGTATAAGAAAGCCAACTCCAAATTCTCCTCCGTTTTGATGACCGCAATAATAAAGGGTGTATCCTTTCGCTGTTTCATGGATTCCACTACCTGGCCATCTTAGTTCTTCTAATGCCACTATATCTAGTGTGTAGCTCTCGACTTGTTGTGTGAGTTTTAGGAGATCTCCTGGTCTTCTAAGGCTTAACACGTTCCAGGTTCCCATTTTTAAATCGTAGTCCGGGTACAGTTTCCGAGGTCGTTCCAATAATGATTCCGAGATATTCCGAGGCCTGTGTACAGAATTCATGACAATAATTTTTTTACGGAAATGGGGTGTTAGCCCTTCGCCCAACCCAAATTTTCGTGAATGGGTTCGTTCTGCATCTTAAGGTCACCAGAAACAACCTTTTTACACGTTTATATAGCGAGCCGCTCTATCCAAGTCAGACGCCCGCTGCAAGCCGCCCCTAACATGGAGAACAGACGCTTTCTACACATTTATATAGCGAGCCGCTTGATCCAAGACAGACGCCCGCTCCAAGCCGCCCCTAACATGGAGAACAGACGCTTGAGTTGCATTGGTTTTATGGCGCCAATGACTCGCCATGGTATATAGTCGTTTGGCACAAAAATTTTTCCGAAATTCCGAGATGAAGCCCATTGCAATAGATAGATTTTTATATGAAATCTACCTAAAATTAGGCATGTTTTGTTAAGAGAAGACATAAACACTGAATCGAATGTCAACGTGACAGGAAAGATTCGGTAAACACAAAAGAGATTTTTGAATAAACAAAAAAATGTAGAATTTAAAATATTTAATATTATATAACTATTAATTAATGGTCCATTAAAATTACAAAACACAAATATATTATTGATTCCTTTTTAAATGTTTAAAAACGGAGAAAATAGTTTCATTATTTTCAGCAAGGTTTAACATTCATTGAATAAATAAAAACAAAAAACTTGCCTACATATTCTTAAGAGCAAAACCATAATTGGCAATCATTGGTAATTACAAAACCGTTCTCGCACATATTTCATGGTAAATTTATTCATTCTTAAAAAAACAAAAATAAAACTTTAAAAAATATTACATAAAGAAAAACAAACTCCTTAAATTTTCGAATGTTGAAATAGAGTTTTAGAAAAAACAAAGCGTCAACTGATTTATCGTCGAGCTTGTTTCTTTATTTGGAAGCAATATTGCCGGTAGCTGAAAAAGGCTGTCCGATTCCACACTGGTTGGTGTAATATTTTTTATATTGTCATATTCTGACCAAAACGGTTTTGTGTAGGTATTAGGCTCTAATTAATACTGCGTTGCAGTTTATCTTCCAAATTGTGTTTCTCTACTAAATCGACCGGAACCTCATCCTTGGTCGTATTTTCGTTGTAATATGTGCTCGTTGATGCAGCAGTGTTCGATCATTTGTTCCACATACCACGTCCGCTGCTCTATGTAACGTTAAATAATCCTTAATAAAACTTGTATGTCTGGCTTCGACTTGGAACCGTAAGCGAATTTTTCATGATAGCATGGCAGATATTAAAAAAACGTGTGAAATAAGTGAAAAAGGCAAATATTTTTTAAAAAAGATGCAGCATCAAAACTAAAATTGGGTTGCGAATAATCCTAGTACTCTAGTGCTAGTATATACCCTGATCATGTGACGTACGGGCTTCCTCCAGAATTAAAATCCACATATATAGAGTTATATGAAAACTCATTACTTCAACCAATACTAGTACGCGGTGTTGTCACAGTTGTAGGTAAAAAATAAAAAATCAACAAAAACTGATCACTCCCTTGATCACCCTTTCTCAACCATGAACATTGGCTTTGGTTACTGGTGTTAATGTCGTAAGCTATGCTAGCAGTTCAAAGTAGTCAGATGTACGAAATACTCTCTTCAGTAATTTACATGTCTCGTTGGTTGCTTTGTGCATATATACATTACTTTATTGTATGTTCCCACATCACTAAAACCTTTTACTGTCACTAAAACCTTTTACAAATTACAATAACTATATATAATGTGTTTTGGAGGTCGTCTAAGAAGACCAATAGACAAAGGAACTCTATTTGAATTTAAATTATTTATAGAACTTACAAAGATTCTTGGAATACACCAAATGTTTACTAGTTGTGGAGAAAAATGAATAAGAGGAGTGAAGAACCCTAAACAGTTTTATTATAAGTTTACAAACAACAATAAATGGAAATTTGTAATGCAGTCAAGTTGCACTAGTTATAGCAGCAAACTACAACAATATTTGTACCTAGTTCTCATGATTCGCCATTTGTACCTACTGTAGTGGTGAATAACTAAAACAAGACATGAAGAATATAAATTCGATAATTCCAAAATCTGTAATTTAATCAAACATTCCAACATTCTTTAAGACATGTATCTACGAATTTGTCCACTTGTCCATGAGAATAAGGATGTGCTAATGCAACCCTAAAATACATCACACAAAATAGTTTTGAAAATTGAGGAAGTAATTTATAAATAATATAAACGTAAACTTCTATTTATTGATACGCAATCAAATTAAATTATATATCTATAGATTGATAATCAGTAAAAATTAATAAATCGAATATACTGGTTCATCTATAGAACAAATAAAAACAGCGTTTTAATCTATCCGTAAAACATAAATAATGACTTAGCAATTTGTTAACTATAATATAATTAACAAAGTTCTATAGTAGCTCAGATCAATACCAGTGATTTGTCGACGGTGCAACAAAATACAACAAGTAACTTTACAAAAGCTTATACTCGCTTTGATTATACTTTGGTTCATAATAGCTTCATAGTTATAAGAGCATAGGTTGAAGAAATTAAATTAGAAAAATAACAGTCAGTTTATTCTGCCAATAAAGTTCTAATATAATTCTGCCAAAAACTCATTTATATTCCTTTCTTGGGTGGGTGCCTAATATTTACGATGATGGCATATCCAAACTACCAAGTAAGCTTGTATGTACCAAGTAAGCTTGTACATGTTTATGGCATTGTTTGTTGGTATTGTAATTGTTATTTTGTTAAACAAAGCTGTAAGTGCGGCTTTTCCAATCTTTTCTTAAAACTCGAAATAACAGAAACATATACAGTCACATATACCTAATAGTAAAGAATTGAATAGTAAAATAATAATATAGTTTTTAAAATTCTAACAGATTCTTCTCTGCTTTAATAAAATGTTCATCAGGCTGTGCAAACTCTTTACAAAAAATAATTAACGTAATTTGTTATATGTAAAAAATTAATTCTTTACATGGCTAAAATCAATGTAAAGAATGTAAAGAATGTGTTATAGAATGTAAAGAATGTGTTATAGAATGTAAAGAATGTAAACAATGCAAATACTCGTAAGATCCACCTACATGTCTGATTATCAGAAATAAGCTTAATCAATTGAAAACGAAAGTTTGATTTAAACTATTGTGATTAATTCTTCTATCAAATTGATATATTTGGAATGTAATTTTGCAAATTCTTGTCCCATTTCAGTTAGTAAAGAACTGGTACAAAACACACAAGTTTTCATAACCAAAAAAGCTATGATTTTTGTCGCTATTAAATAATTAGTTGCTTGAGTTGCAGAAAAAAGAAGGATTGGCGGACAAAAGTAGGAATCAGTATATAAAATAAAAAAATTCATTGATATTAATCACATTCATAATAATAACTACACTCGTTTAAATAATGAATTGATTATTATTTTCGTATCCATAGTGCAAAAATTAGACATTTTCAAGTTAACCTATAGCGACAATAAATACTTTTATCTCACATTCGAGTACAAAATATTTTAAATGATTTTTTAATGGTTTGAAGTCGTTTGAAGACGAATCAAAACCCCGATTCCCCTACAATAAAGTTTTGGTTTGTATTTCTACTAAAAAGTTGTATCTCTACTAAATATCAAAATTATTAAAAAAAAGAAGGCAGTCTTGAGGACTGCCGGCAGAAGTGAAAACTTAAATCTGTGAAATAGCTGTTTTTTTTTGCATCTTCCAATTATTTTAGCACTGCAAATGAAAATTTCAGAATTTTTAAATTAAAATCATTAAAATTATTTTGGGTTTCACATCTATCAGCATTCCAAGCAACTATTATATACATTTTTATATTTAAAATAATCAAAACATATCATATAAAAAATTTGCGTCTATATCAACACCTTAAAAAGCATGTTGTTGTGGGACCTTGTTCTGAAAAGGTTTTCACGTGTTGTTGTGACACACATTGTTATTTCTACTACCAAACACATTTTATTTATAAAAAAAATAGCGTGTCATGTCATCATCAACATCAAAGAATATTCCATAGCCAAGACTAAGGGATGCTATCATTAATTGAAAAACTTCATCCACCAGCACCCTTAAGATATCACTTTGGCTAGTGATATCTCACTGCTATTGCCAGTGATATACAATTTCTCAATTTAAGACATATGCCAATAGCAGAGACTAAAGTACGCGGGGTTGTCACACCCATAAATCAACAATTTTAAATTTTACAAATCTTCCTGCGGAAAGCTAAATATTAAATGCATTGGTATTAATGCATTGTTACCGTTTGCAAATCACTACCGGCTAAGTGCCACCATTTTTAATTAGTTTATTCCTCATTATTGCCACCCATTAGATTGCCAATCATCCATAAGCTATGCTTCTTCGTATAGTATATGTGCGAATTCTGTCTTCTAATTTTGAGCTTTGAATCGATATAATCGATGTTATCAACTATATTAACTTAATTTTAGAAACATGTATTACATACCATTGCAAACCAACAACATATTTGGTGTAGATGATAAAACTTGTAACATCATGATGTGTTAAATTCCAATCCATATAATTTTGATATACAAATGTAGTTGTTTCAGATTATACTTTCATTTTTCAATTTCATTATAAAAATTATGTTCAACAAAAAAAAACTAACTAACCATATAAAACGATGTTTAAACAAAAACCAAATAAATAATTATCATCAAATTATGCTGGATAACTCGAATATATAAATTTTTCCCCGTGCAAAATCGCACAATGACCCCTGTGTTTAAATTGATCTTTTGTGATGAAGATCTTCAGAAGAACTCATATCGAAAGAGAAACATACTCAAATAGTAGTTTTTTTCCCTTATTTTATTTCACGGGATAGAAATTATGGAAAATAATGATGGGAAAACCAATATTTTATTATTTTTAGCACTGCCTGCCAAAAAAATAATTAATTTTCTTGAATATCGAAATGGTAATAATTTGAGTGAAACGAAAAAAGACAGTAGTAATAACTCTTAAAAACTTCATTATCGATCAATTTTTTACAATTCGTAAAAAGAAATTTTTATGATTTTTATGAATTGATGAGTAAAAAACAAAAATATTAATGGTATTTAATAAAAAAAAACAACAAAAAAATGTACCACTCCAGGAATTGAACTCTCAACCTATAGAACCTCAGTCGACCGCGATATCCACAATTTGAAAAAACGATACGAACAGATAGAGGTATTTTATTTATTATTTTTTAAACGCGCACTACTCAAATTTTTTAAGTTAAGTGCTTAAAACGCTTAGTTAAAATTATATTTAGAAACAATTTGTTGTAATATTTTGCCGCTGGTTTAGTTTGTTTTTCATTTATCATTTTCGAACAATCAAATCAACAGACTCTGAAGATTGAAATTAATATAATTGTAACTAAACTTCTTTGCATTTCATTCATTCTTTAAATTTTTAACGTAAAGAATTAATGTTTACTAATTCTTTACATAAAAATGTAACGATTCTTTGCAAGTACAATTCACA
Organism: Diogma glabrata; assembly: GCA_963693315.1. NCBI lineage: Eukaryota > Metazoa > Arthropoda > Insecta > Diptera > Cylindrotomidae > Diogma > Diogma glabrata. Next base: position 300,534,478 of record OY856187.1, on the reverse strand, counting down.
AATCTGAATTTATTTTGTTTGAAAGTAGAATCTCACTAAATTACCACAAAACGTATCCATAGGCTTTTAAGCAACCGCCAACAATATTTTCAAGATCACAATCCGTCGTATAAAATTGACGACAAACATTTACTTCATCTTAATTTACATACGATGTTGAACTTACTGTTTTTCTCTGTGATTTCACCTCTTCTATAGGGCGATTTTTCTGTTCCGGTGTTTACGGCAATGGCGCTGCAAAAAGGGGATAAGAGAAAAAATCACAAAAATTTTATATGGAATTCCATACAAAACACAATTTGAATAATTTTAAAAGTTATCTATGAAATTTCTCATTTTACTACAATTAAATAATTTAAATTTGTTTATGATGTATTATTGACTATATATTAAGCTTAATATATAAAATATTTTCTTTTCTTCTGTCCGTAAAACAAATACGAAAATGGGTTAAATTTTCCATACAACTTTGTATGGGAAATTTTTGCAATTTTTATGTTGCTTTTTTGTGCGACTTAAGAATAATATTTTATTTATTACGCGTAATATATAGTCAATAATACTTCATGTGCAAATTAAAATTGTTCAATTGTGGTAAAATGAGAAATTCCATATATTACTCTTAAATTTATTCAAGTTTTGTTTTGTATGGAATCCCATATAAAATTTTTGTGATTTTTTCTCCTATCCCCTTTTTGCAGCGCCATTGCGGTAAACACCGGAGCAGAAAAATCGCCCTATATTATATGTATAGCTATTCTCCTGTCAATTATTTCGAAACAAACTATTTTTCGTTTTCAATTAATTACATACTAGAGAGTAGCGAAAATATATTTTTTATTCGCCTATATATTAAAGTGTTACTTTATTACTGTGATTTGCGGCTTTAAAGTATCACTTTTCAACTATTTATTTTGTCGTCATAGCTACGTCCAAAAAAGTAAAAAGCACTTGTATTTGTTTAAATTCTATGAAAAATAAATTTTTTTATCAAAGCAATCCGCAAATTCAAAATTTCATTATCCAATTAAAATAGTTGTTATCATTTGTTGTCATAGAATTTGGAAAAAATAATAAATATTTTTTCAAAGGTTACTTGTTCCACATATTTTTATTTTAAAATTTATGAAAATTTATAATTTTAATTTAGAATAAACAACTTTTCTTAAAATATTTTGCTTGCGGCGAATAAAAAATAGTATATGATGCACGGACGTAAGCTATTTTGGACTTAATGTGGGTGCAAATCTCGGCTAGCGCCTCGATTTGCAAACTCCACATCCGTCCAAAATCTTTAGCTTTACGTCCTAGCATCATAATGTACTATTTTAGTATTAGCTCCGAAAAATGATTACTTTTAGAACTGTTTAGAGTCCGCAAAATTGTATTTTAGCGGTCTAGTACTTAAAGTCGTTATGACAACACTTTAGCGGATTCAAAATTTGTTTTCATTTTATATTATAATTATTTTCAAATTATAATCACAATTGCTTTGATAAGTTTTGTTCAAAAATCAAATTTTTAGGTACGTAAGAATACAAATTAAGCAATAAATTAGAAAAAAATCCTAAGAGCTAATACAAAAAAATGTTGTATGCAATACGTACGCAAATGGCTTTAGCAGACTCATCTTCATATATCATATCATCTTCTAGCGCCTCGTCCGGAAACATTACGATTCGTCCGCTTAAACCATATTTTGCGTACTTGTTACATAAACTACTATTAACGTTCTTTTCGTTATTATTAGTACTTTAAATTTTATTCTACTTTCTTATTAACAAATATTAATAAAATCTTCCTTAGATATCAAATACAAACACGTTTATAAAGTGACAAAAAGGCCCAAAGCAAATCAATTTCATAAAAAATGGAGTAGATTATTCCGCTTTTTTATAGTAGTAGTTTTGTCTTGTGTAATCATTTTATAACTTTTTATATTTCCACACACACACACATAGAATAAGAAATATCCCAATTTCATCCCGAATTGAGGAAAAAGCTTATTCATCATACATAAACAAACAAAGAAAAATGTAATCAAAAAGAGGATCATGCTATATGCGCTCCCTCCTACTCTGGTTTCATTTGATTTAAATGGGTGGGAATTAATATTTAAATTTAGTTTGTGTAAGTAGTGTAAATATAATACATAAAAGCGTGAAGTGGAATATAAACAATTTTTTTATTATGTACAACAACAACCGTGGGTTGTTATTTTTTTAACACACGTTTTGATATTAATACATTAAATGAAATTTTTTTTTTGTATGAATTTTTATTAAAAATATTTCTTTGGTTTTTGTTTAAAATAGATGGGAAGGGTTGAAAAGATTTGGAGGATTATTTCGAACTAATCCACACTAAAATCTAATATTTATTCAATCGTTTAAGCGAGTTTAATTAATAATATACACTTGTGGGCACTTTAACTTCCATTTTGAACCGAAAATTCACGTTCCAAACAGTTTGTATTAACAAAATATTTTTTTTTATTTCCAGGTCAAAGTGTGGTTTCAGAATCGTCGAACAAAACATAAACGAATGCAACAGGAAGAGGAAGCTAAATCAAATGGGCAAAGTAATCCAAACAAAAATCCATCAAGTCCGGGTGGGAATAGTGGTAGTCAAATCAGTTATGATGAAGATGAACTAATCGATATGGATGATTGTCCAAGTGATGAAGAAAGTGATCAACTCGCATGAAGTTTATTTAATCAAGGACGTTCAAATGTGATCGCTCTTGATTAATAAATATTAAATTTAATTAATAATAATAAATTAATTTATTTTTATTTAAATTGTGTGAAGAAAAATAAAAAACAATATAATTAAATTTCAATCCTACTACAAATTTTTATTTTATTTCGACTCAATTATATTCAAAAAAGGATATACAAAATAAATTAATTAAATTATTTTAATGATTTCTTGTGTACATATATAATTTTAGTTAATATAATTTTTATATTTCTTTGTGATAAATGATTATTTTTTTTATAAAAATATATATAAATATATAGATTTAGTATACAAATATTTACTGAATAAAAAAAGGAAATTAACTGAAAAGTAATTAATAATTTAAAATAAATTATAAATGTCATATTGACATGTGAATTTTTGTGTTTGTACTTCGCGGAATAAAATTCATTTTCTTATTTTTTTTATTTGTAAATAAAAATTAAACAATGAAAATATTTTAATTTGCATTTTATTTATTAGCTCAATGTGAGAAAATTTTACAGAACTTTTTTTCACTGTTCGGAAAAGATATAAGAATTACGAAATTTTTGGAAATGAGAAAGTGAGTCCGACCCTATCCTGTAAATTGTAATATTATATTTTAATTTTTGTACATATATATACATCATGTGACTTTTTTGTCTTAAGCAATTATTTTAGTTTTATTTTAATTTAATTTAATTTGAGTTGATTAATGATTCTTGTTTCAGTTTTTAATTTCTTATATTAAGTAAAAAAAAAGAATTAAAAACAGAAAAACTGACATAAGAAAGAAATAAAATATAAATATATAAAAATATAAATTTGAATTTGTTTCTTCTTTCCAATTGAGATTATATTTGCCGACAAAATAACTATAACATGATGTTAAGAGGTTTTGTTTTCGATTGTTTAAATATAGTGATTTTCGTAAAAGGACACAAATGTAAGTTTAATTGTCAATCATTCTTTAATTTAGCAATTAATTTGTAGATGGTATTTGAAGTTCTAGAGCACTTAGCTCTCTCTCTGTTATAACATTCTTGACTAAATGGAATAAGACGCTGCACTGAAAGAAATAATATGGATATCTTAACCATATTTTTAAAGAAACATAATATGGTTGATTTATATGTTTGCTAGTATCATATTATGGTTGATTCCTAAATATAATATGAATAAGAATAAGATAGAACCATATTATGGTTGCAGAAGATCCGTTCTCTAGTTGGGGTGACCATAATAAATTTGGAGAAGAACCAAAATATAGTTGCGGTAACAATATTATGGTTATTTCCTAAATATATTATGGATGAGATAGAACCATAATATGGTTGCAGAAGAACCATACTCTAGTTGAGGTGAATATAGTTTAAGAAGATCCAAAATATGGTTAAATTATAAAGTTGAAGAAGATCCAAAATATGGTGAAATAATAATACAGTTAATCTAATGTGATAACAAAGAAGAAAATTAACAAAAAACAATTTTTTAATAATAGAATTTAGATCATTTTATTATTGGTAATTTTATTAACAATTTTAACTATTTTATTTTATTGACTAATAAATTAAATTATTTAATTAATTTTTCTTTAAATTATTCTAAACATTTTAATTATCATTGATGTTTGTCCGTAGTGATTTTAGTAAGAGTGGAGGTAGAAAATACTCAGCAACTTCAGGAAATTCCAAATGTGTGTGTCTAATTCTAATAAATATAGAAACACTTATATGTTTTGTTTAGAAAATATATAAAATTACGTACCCAGACCCAATTAGAAACTGTTTCTTTTATCCCTTCATAATAACAATCCGGTGCACGTTTATTAAAAAAAATTATTGAAAAAATATACCAAGCACATAAAATCTTGTTTTAAACACACATTATTATTAACCTTTTCTTTCAAAATAATTGTAAGATTTACTTCACATTTTTGAGTATTTTTATTTTCATTTACTACAAAACATATATTAAAAACACCACTTGTTGCATTAACATTTCCTACTGAACTGAAAACATTACCAAATCACAAATGAAACAAGCGAATACGTAAACAATATGTTGTAATCATAATATTGTTCCGTTCCGATAGCTATATTAAAGTTAAAATATTGATTAAAGTCAACTATAATCTATATGGTTTTCACAAATCACAACCATATCCAACAAAATTATGGTACGTAAGTGAAATATGGTTAGCAAAGCTAAAGTATGGATACTGCAAACATAAATTTGTTTTTTTTAACCTTAAATAATTTTATGGTTGATTTGACCAAAATATAGTCTTCGTAACACATCGATAACAATAATATTTCTTGCAGTGTGCCAATACAAGAATTGTTCAAATGTTACTACTCACAGGCGATAAACATAAATTTTTCACTTAGTGTTGGCACCAGCAATCTAACAAGCATCAGGATGTACCAAACAATAAAAATAAAAACATAAATCAGTATATTGTATCGTCTATATGAGATAGATGAAACCAAAAATTTATTTGATTTTCAAATTTATTTTTGGATTTTAATGAAAAAAAATATGGAGGGGCTGAAATTTCACAGCTCTGAGATATCAAGACTTCGGTCTGGGTTAAGGATTTTGATATAGTTTTCGGCAAAAAACTTTTATGAGGACATGGTTTTTAGTTTTGGCCAGCGATGTATATCAAACATAACTCTTTGTTAAAGTACAAGTATTTTTTATCTCTGTTCAAAAATTTATTACAAAACTAACACGAAACATCAATACGTTGCCGCAAAATTATAATCAAAATTCCAAAAACATTGTTAAATTAAATAAAATCAATCTGTTTTCAAAATTCCAAAAATATTCCAAAAATTAGAATAAAATCAAATATTTAAACTTTTTCTAAATTCCAATAATATTTCAAAAATTGTTAAAAATTCAAACTTTTTCCAAAATTCTAAAAATATTGCAAAAATTATTACAAAATCAAAAATTGAAAATTTTTTCAAAATTCCAAAAATTATATTAAAATCAAAAATTAAAAATTTTTTAAAATTCTAAAAATATTCCAAAAATTCTTACAAAATCAAAAATTAAAACTTTTTCCGAAATTCTAAATATATTGCAAAAATTATTACAAAATCAAAAATACAAACTTTTTCAAAATTCCAAAAATATTTCAAAAACTATAACAAATTCAAAAATTTCCATGTCCAATTTCATTTTAAATTACATTTACGTCATAAAAACAGCTAAATTTTTTTTTCCAAGAAATTGGCTAAAAAAATAAATGAAATAATTTTTTGACACACTTGACATTATTTTTTGACAAACTTATAATTCTCAATAATAATAATAAGATTTCATTTCAAACAAACAATTTTATTTTTTTCCGAAAAATTGGGTAAAAAAATAAATAAAAACCTTTCTTTTGACACACTTGACAACATTTTTTTGACAAACTTATAATGCCATAATACTCAATAATAAAATTTCATTTCAAACAAACAATTAATTTTATTTTTTTTCCAAAAAATTAGGTAAAAAAATAAATAAAAATCTTTCATTTGACACACTTGACAACATTTTTTTGACAAACTTATAATGCAATAACCTAGTTTTTGATCTCACATACCAATCCCGACCATCAAGATTTCTCCAAATTTAATGTTCCTACTCGTAATCACTTAAAATGAACGTTTTTAAAGCCCAAAATATGAATATTTGCTATTTTTAACACACATAATGATTTTTTGACACACTTCCGGTACAGTTATCGAACACAGCGTCCTTTCGGACCTGTCCCTTGTGTATACCTATTTTTGGAAAAAAAAATTTTTGAAATCCTTCCAGCGGTTTTCCCTGCAGCGTAGGTAATGACGTACGGACGGCCAGACGGCCGGCCTACAGACAGACATACATTTTTTATTTTGCTTTTTTAGAATCAGTAGGTCCTAAAACGTCGAGAAATGCCAAAAAAAGTGGGGGTAAAAATTTTACTTTGAGCTCATGAATGTAAGTAATACTTAGGTCTTTCAGACCGAAGTAATTGTAGTTTTATTAAATTAACTTTCTTCAACTTTTATCAAATTAGTTTTCAACCATTAACTGAAAAAGTGCGAGAGAATGGAAAATATTGTTTTAATTAAATAAATTTTGAGATCGGCTGGTAGAAAAAAAAATTAGTATAGTTATTCCCATATCCACGTATTCCTTTCATTTTCCCCATCTCCTTCCTTTCTAGTTGACATGGTATCTTCGGATATTCAAAGAGTCTGAATAATGAATATTTCATATTTAGTGTGCTAAACATGTCTAACTAATTAATAAAAGAAAAAAAAAATTTGTGTGTTGTATATTTATAAAAATTTTGTAAAAGTGACTTTTATTTTTTTGAGTGCGGTTTATATATAAGTTTTTCTATGAATATCCGTTGCACGCATCTTATAGAAATATTACAGGAAAAATAAATGTATTTTTATTTAAAAAAATCTGTAGCCGTCGGCATAATAAAAAAGAGACAATGTGCAAAATCATATATGCCACATTATTTATATGTCATGAAAAGAGCCAAAACGATGAGGTGTTTTAAACTACAGTACAGTTATAAAGGAAGCAATGAAAATTATTTATCGGTATTTGATATTGTTTCTATGATAGCAGATGAAAAGTCTATTTATGCTCTGTGAAAATGGGTGTTTTTTACTCGAGTGTAAAAAGAATAACAAATTGTAGTTGCTATGGTATTTTCATATAATTTGAAAAAGTTTAAGACAAAGCAACCATGAAAAAATAGAATATGAATTTTGAATATTATTTTGTCGATTTCTAATTTAATAATTTATAATAAATATCGTTTATATATTTACTATCATAGAAAAAATTGTATTTCCTACGCGAGATAAAATATTTTAGTCTCGTGAACGCGTCTCGTGAACAATTTTTCACAAACGAAAAAGCAGCGTTTTCATCTCTTGTAGCAAAATGAACTATTTTCCGACTTAATTATTTTAATTATTCAAACTTCAATTGAAATAGAATGTAACACAATTGCGGGAACGGGCATTATAGATGGTTTGTATATTATATATCTAAGTCCAAACCATAAACAGCACATATATACAACCGTATTGCAAACCACATACAGCACATATATACAACCATGTTACAACAATGATAGACCCCTACACAAACTGTAGATCAAATTTATCTGTATTTGAGCGTAAAGGCCATTTACGTTACATTTTTGGTTCACTTAAGGCAAACGATGGAGAGTATAGGCTTCGAAATAACTTTGAAACAGTGCTGATAGTGCCATATCATCGAAAAATCATATACTGTCGAAAATCTTTACATCGAAAAATATCAATAAAAAAACAAATAAAAAACCGAAAATCACAACACCGAAAGTTCACACTGTCGAAATGACATTGCTTCGAAAGATCGTTGCACCGAATTTTTTTCGATGTACTGTAAATATCATATCATCATATCATATCTTCAAAACCATTCGATGATATAAAATGCGGCGGTTTTCTCTACAGATTTTCGTCTACTGATTTTCTTTGGTTCTTTGACACGATTCGATGATTTGATTTTTCGATGTTATGGTAGGGACTCAATCAGTGTCCTTTTTGAGGTTAATGTCCTATAAAATATCGAAAAAGTATTTGCAATTGTGAATTGTTTTATTTTTTGAATTTTTTATTTGGAATTGATACTTTTTATTTTGAATTGATAATTTTGAATTTAATAATTGTGAAAACACAAAGGAGCAGTTTGTGACGTGACGATTACAGAAGTACAGAACGCGTAGAATTTTTTTCTCCATTGAGTAAAAACTAAATTTTGTTTTTTAATAAAATGTGTTATGTAGTAGGCATTACAATATGTGTCACAATAACACAAACACTTTTTAAGACCAAGGTCCCACAAAAACATGCATTCTATGGATAATGGATAACTAAACGATAAATCCTATCACATATATAAAATATGACATAGGTCAATATTTCATGATAGAATAGAGAAAATAAAAATAAAACAAGAAATAGGAAGCAAATTTGTTTTTAAAATTTCCAGGAACAAAACTAAAATGGGGTTGCCAATAATCCAGCTAGTGGCATAACCCATGATTATGTGTTTAAACGATTAAAGCCCAAATATAGAGTTATTTGAATGCTCGTTTCTTCGAGAAAGCAACAGCGCCATTGCTAAGATTGAGGGTGCTACCGTTGACTGAATACAGTTCATCCGCCAGCACCCTTAAGATATCACCTTGGCTAGTGATATTTCACTACTATTGCCATTGGTATGTAATATCTCATGTTAACTCATATGCCAATAGCAGGGTTGGGAGTACGTGTGGTTGTCACACCCGTGGATCAAAAATAATAAAAAATTAACAAATCAATAAAAGCTGATCCCTCTATGCGGGATGCAAGAAGAAGAATCCAATTTCACAAATGTTGCTGTGCAAAAAAAACGGTTAACCATATCAGTTTATATGACGGTCTCAAACGTTGACATAGTCGAAAAAATTTTCTGTAAACTTAAATTGATTTTCATGGATATGGAGATATTGACTCAATATAATGGTTATTACTGTTTTAAATGCTTTGAAGTAGGTTAACAATTTCACAAAATTGTGGACTGTGTATACCCATTTTATTGTTTAAAATCCAAACACATTTCAAGCAGTTGTTACTTTGCTTTGTTACTTCGATTCAATGAGATAACAAGTAGTTTAGTAGTTCTGTAGTTTACAAAATATCTATTTCATATCCATCCATTTTGCTTTAACGGCAAGACTTGCTTTGCATATGACAACTTTCGCTTTTCTTTTGACACTTATAGTTCCTCAAAACACAAAGTTTCACATTTCAGACAGGTTGCAATAGTTTTCGATTCGTATTCACTGGATTTGCTAATATAGTAAACAAAAAAGAAATTCCGGCTGCGTTTGAAGTTAAGTATAGTAAGTATCCCATAACAATGACAAAATTAATTGATTTAAAATTTTTTAAAAAATTGCAATGTTGGTTAACAAATCAATCTTTCATGTATACCCATCTGGATGCCGTCAAAAAAGTAATACAATTTTCAGTTCCTTAAAAACAGATAAAACAAATGTTTGGATTCTTAACAGCTTCAGACAAACCTCTTTTCATGCACAGTTCAGAATTTCAGGCCGATAAAAAGTGTTATTTTTGAAAAATAGGAAGGTTGGACTGACACAAACGTTTGTCGGGATTTACTTTCTTACAGTACATGAGCTAAATACCGTAACTCACGAGTGAAGCGATGAAGTGATAATTTTTGTATCGCTTCATACCACAAATTTGGTTTTTAACTGGGCAATAAAATGCATTTTACGGTGGTGTTAAAAATTATCACTTCACACTTACATAATTCAGGTTTAGAAAATGTTTATATCAATTAAGATTTTATAAAACAAGAATCTCTAAACTATGACATTTTATCTCTTCTTCTCCTTTGTAAAGAGAAGGCAGCACAAGGTCAGAGATGGTAGCGTTCAAATAGTTCAAATAGTTCATATGATTATTATATATTATTCTTGATGTTCTACAAAAATTTAATACCAATATCGGACATGTGAAGTTTTTAAGGCTCTCCACAATTTCGTTCTACAAAAATTAATTGCTTTTAAAACTCTTATAATTGGAATATTCTTTAGGACAAAATAACAAATAATTTTTATTTGCTGTTGTTGTATCTTGCCTAGAAAATAAGTCAAAACAAATATTGTGATTGTTTCATAATCATGCTATTAATGATGATAATTTTTTTCCCTTGATGTTGTATAGGGTGATTCCTTGGTGTAAATTTAATTTTGTATTGTATTTACGTTACGGTTTCGTTATAACTATAGCAATATATGTTTGTCAAAATCATTTTTTTTTCACTTTACTTTTCAGAACACTTTGACATAGATGGGAGTCGAACCCGGGTCCTTCAAGTTCGACGTCTAGCGTGATACCACTAGGCCATTCAACTGCTACCACTGGGCCACTAAACACACTTGTCAAAAACATTGGGTAATAAAATATCAGAAAATGATGTCTGCTTATAAATGCCAAACATCAACATGATCCTACATTCAAAACTACTATAGTCATTACCTTAAAATAAGCGTTTTTAAGTTGAGAAGTATGTTAATTTTATTTCACACAATCTACTAAATTTACTCCTGCTGCTGTTTTGTTCGGTCTGCAAGAATATTACAATTTTTTGGTCGTTTATGTTCCATATAGGAACGTTGGCTGTCAACAAGTGTTTCTTGACCTGTATTAATTTCTTCAATTCACTTAATTTGATCGATGTTTTATATGGGTGATCAGCCCATAGTTTTTACCATATATTAACTACATTATAGATGACCATCGGTTAATTGGAAAAGGGGTGTTTTTATGTTTGTTTATGTTTAGCTTAAAAACACTTAGACGGGAGTTGAGGTCAAATTGTTTTTAAGCAAAACATTAACAAACATCAACACACCAGTTTTCCAGTTAACCGATGGTTAACTAATATAGTTACAACTTACAATCATGAAATAAATTTCAAATCTAACCTTATCATGCCCTACTTTTTAGGACATTTTTCGATGTTTTGGGTCATAAATATTTTACATAAGCAAAAAAAATGTCTCTTAGTCTGTTGACCGTCGGTAATCGTTACTTACTACTGCATTGATTTCAAATGTTTTGATTTCTAAATGTTTCATTAATGTGAAGAGCCGGAAGCACGACGTGTTCAGTAACGCCATTCCGCAATAGTTTTCTGGTATTATCTACTGATATTTAATCCCGTTAGATTTTATCGATCTGGTTAGAATATATAATCTGGTTAGATATATAGGCCCGTTAGTCTGCCTTCCAGGGTTTGTAAAATTTCACGATCGATTCCGATACTCTTTTAATTTTTAATGAACTTAACCGGCTATTGATTGCTGGTTTGGTCTTCCTCTCGAATGTTGACTTGTTTTTACGATCAGTAGTTTTTAAAATCTGCATCCCCCAATTACAGTTCTATGGTTTAGCAAAGGTCGTATTTTTGATGTATGTGTTTAGTACTACTGCGGTAGATGTTTTAATTGCTAAAGCTATTTTATTAAATTAAGCGTTAAAAACCCTGGAATTTGATGTCGTTTAAAAACTATGCGAAATAGATAACTAAATTTTAAATGTTAATTTAGTTATTATGGAACAACCATTACAAAAAAATTATTTTCAAAAGCTACATATGTTGTTAATTAATTATTAAATGTCATCAGCACGCATGTGCTAAATATATACTAAACAACTTCTAAAATGGTTTTTAGCACTGAATCCAACTTCTCGAAATTTTTTTATACGAAAAAACGTATCGCTTTTGAATCTTATTTTATTCAGTAAATTTATCATGAATACCGAAACCAACAAAACAACTTTATCTCTTTAAATATATAAATCTAAACACAGTTGAAATCAAAACCAACAAATATATAATATAAATAAAACGAATTGCAATTTTGGCACATTTTCCGTCAAATTGAATTAAATTTATAATAAATATGTACGAGTGTTTATTCCTTTAACATAAAAAGAAATTATCTCTAAAATCAATCAATAATAATCCCAAAACTGGAAATAAAAATTTAATATTTTATACATTTATAATCTGATCGAAATTGGTACACCAAAAATAACAACCAAAAACTGTATCATCGTTGATCAATTTTCATTCTTTTCATTTTTGACATCAATTCAATTAAAAAAAAAATTAAGATTATTGATCGATGATTTACTTCTTGTACCCACAAAAATAAAGGAAATAAATAAACAAACAAAGAAAGAAAACAACAAAATCATCTCATTAAATTCTTCAATCAAATTATCTTAAATTTCAAATTAAAATGTTTGACGAAAAAAATATGATGCACAAGAGATTAAGAGTCGATTGAAATGTTTCTAGCCTGGATTATATTCAGTTTTATGAGATTAAATTGGAACTGCTGGTATGTTAGCGTAACTATAACCTAATCCGACCAATTATATCCTATCGGCTTCGTTAGTGACAGTTATTCTAGCTAATTTATTCCTTTAAGTACTCCTCTCTTCGGGGATTTGTAGGGGTAAAGATATATTATGCAGCTTGCATCCAGATGATCTATTTTATTGCAGGTTAGTTAGTCTATCTTGTGTCTGACTCTCTTCTTTCAATTGGCACAACCAGAATTCACCTGTTAGATCCACCTGCACTTTTTACAGCTGCCGGCCTGAACTTTTTTAGTCTGCGGTGTCCTGTAGGATTACTGTCGGTATCTTATTATTTAATCTAGAGCAGATTAATACTTCATGCTTAATAACAGAACGGTTTTTTTGACTGTACTTGTAAATCGAGTGGATTTAGTTCCTGTTCAAATGCATATTTAGTGGAATTTGTACTCGTTGATGCCGTGGCGCTGTTCTTCGATGTCCTCATCCGCCTTCAGAACGCAGATGTATGCCACACTCCTTATCTGAGAAAACATTTGTGTATGTATGTCATTAATTGACATGGAACAGCTTCTGTCCAGTGCAATCTGAACTTTGTTCTGTAGCACGTTCTGTAGCCATTCAAATGCTGAGTATAATAGAAATTTAACATAAAAATTAGAATCCTTACAACAACGTCACAATTTTGTTGATTTCTTTGTTTTTAATAAATATCGACACCAACCAACGTTAAATCGGATGGATAATATTTAAAAATTATTTTATTTCCCGTTTAACTCATAACTAGTGGCAAACAGATAAATTGCTAAAGTCTAGCAAAAATGGCATGAATACCGAAGAATTTGTTTAATTGATTGGTAAATAAATTGAATAAATATAGACAGAGGACCTATTCCCGAACACATAAATGTAAACAATATTGTTAATTTATACAATATGATAATTTGAAGGGGCTGAAATCTCACAGCTCTGAGATATCTAGACTTCGGTCTGGGTTAAGGAGTTTGATATAGTTTTTGGCAAAAATGTTTTATAAGGACATTGTTTTTAGTTTTGAGCAGCGATGGTTATCAAACAAAACTTTTTGTTAAAGTACTTGTATTTTTTTATCTCTGTTTAAAAATTTATTACAAAATTAACACGAAACATCAACGAAACATCCGTTGCCGGAAAATTATAACAGATTATAAATTAACATAATTTAGTGAAAAGATAATACAATCAGCAAGTTAATAAAAACCTCCCCATTTAGCGTTTCGAGAAAATATTACAAAATCAAAAATTCATATTTCTTTCAAAATTCCAAAAATATTGCAAAAATTAAATAAAATCAAAAATTTAAATGTTTTTTCAAAATTCTAAAAATATTCCAAAAATTATTACAATATCAAAATTTAAAACTTTATATTGCAAAAAATATAACAAAATCAAAAATTGAAACCCAAGTAACAATTCTTAGAGCTATTAGTATCAAGATACTGTACTGAAGCTCTAGAGAAGATTGTATGTTGCTAGTTGCGCGTTTTATTTGTCGAGTGATACTTGGAGCTCTAAACAAAATTATTGTTGCTTTATAAAATAGTTTTCGAAAACTCATAGCTCTAATAAAATATAGAGCTCTAATAAATTTTGAGTTATTGCGAGGTTTTGAATCTTCAATAGCTCAAAATGGTTGCGTTTTTCAGTCAAACGTTAGTTGAAATTTAAGCATTGACATTTGATTATGTGTGACATTTTCCTTAAAATTTTAGAGCTTTCTTAATCACACTACTTCTATATAAAGCTATTTGCTTTGTAACATAATAAGTTTATTATACAATAAAGCATTTGTGACACAAAAAAAGAACAGTTTCACAGAGCAAATAGCTTTATAAAAAAATAATACGATTGTGATAGCTCTATATTAAAATAAACCGTTATAAATAGCATTATAAAGGAGTAATATGTAATGGGTAGCTCTATATTGGTATAATTTGCCACCATCTTCGTTTTTATAAAGATGGAGTAAAAAATATCACCATAATGGCCAAAAATGTTTTAATAATTATTTTTGATAATGATGTATTTTGGAAATATGACATATCACGATAACTGGATTTCTATTGTTAACCATTTATAACTAAGAATTTTTTTAAAGATGAATTCACCAAAATAAATTTATTTAACAAACCTGAAACAGTGAAAAATGTTTCAAAATATTAAAAAAAATTTATAATTTTTCTATTTTGTCACCAAATACACAGAAATAATAAGGGCGCACTAAAATTTTAGTTCTAAACTATCACTATTCACCATAAAAAATAAATGGCACATAAAATTTGTATACATATTTTCAATAAAAGCAATTACATATATTATTTATTTAAAATATAACAAATTGTCATTTAATTTATAAATGAATTTATTTGACAGAAACCATAACATCAAAACATTTTAAAACCATGTCGATATGTATAAGTTTATGTCAACATAAAGTTTCATTGAAAAAATTACTTGTATTTGTATTCAAAAAGTAATATTAGCTCTTAAAAACTCTAACAGTCAACCTTTATACAGCTAATATAGCTCTATTGAATATTATTAAACAACTTCTTTAGAAGAAATAATGCTGTAAAAATAGCAAATTTAGCACCACAACAGCTACAGCTGTGACAGCGCTGCATCAGCAAAATATAAAGCAACCAGCTGTATATTATAGCTCTAGAGCACTAGAGGAGCTTATATAAAACTGAAATTGTTACTTGGGAGCTTTTTCAAAAATTCTTAAAATAGTGTAAAAATTATAACAAAATCTATAAATACAAACTTTTTTCAAAATTCCAAAAATTAGAATAAAATCAAATATTTAAACTTTTTCTAAATTCTAGAAATATTCCAAAAATTCTTACAAAATCAAAAATTGAAACTTTTTTCTAAATTTAAAAAAAAATTCAAAATTTACAAATTCCAACTTTTTCAAAATTCTTAAAATATTCTAAAACTTATAACAAATTCAAAAATTTCCATGTCCAATTTCATGTTCAATTACATTTCTTGTCATAGAAATAGTTAATTTAATTTTTTCCCAAAAATTAAGTAAAAAAATAAATGAAAATCATTCTTTTGAGACACTTGACAACATTTTTTTGACAAACCTAGAATGCAATAATCTAGTTCCTGGTCTCACATACCAATCCCGACCATCAAGATTTCTCCAAATTCAATGTTACTACTCATTATCACTTAAAATGAACGTTTTTTAGCAAAAAATATGCAAATTTCCTTGTTGAGACAAACTTGACGGTTTTTTGACACACTTCCGGTATAGTTATCGAACACAACGTCCTTTCGGACTTGTGCATTGAGTATACCTATTTTTAGAAAAAAAAAAATTTTGATATCCCTTCAGCGGTTTTCTAGATTTCGTAGGTAATGACGGACGGTTGGCCGGCCGACCGGCAGACAGACATACACCTTTTGCGTTTTTAGAATCAGTAGGACCTAAAACGTCGAGAAATATGCCAAAAAGTGGGGGTAAGAATTTCACTTTTGGCTCGAAAATGTAATACTTAAGTCTTTCAGACCGAAGTAATTAGGTCTTTCCAGGGCCATAGAGGGAAAAACCGGACCCGGGGGCAATGAAATACGGACTCTCTTTACATTTATGTTATTTTATTAAGCAATTAAATTATAATATCTCAAAAATAAAAATGTTGTATTTGTTTAAAACAATTTTACAAGAATGTTAAAAACGTATATACGTTTTTTTAATAAAATGTGTTGTGCAGTAGGCATTACAATATGTGTCACAACAACACATAAAAACCTTTTAAGACCAGGGTCCTACAACAACATTCGTTCTAAGGTGTTGATGAAGGAATTCTTTGTTTTTTATATTTTTATACTTTTTTCAAAGAATGAATAAATAAACACATATAAAGTATGACATAGGCCAATATTTCGTGATTGGATAGAGAAAATAAAATAAGAGAAAAAAACTTTTATGAGGACATGGTTTTTAGTTTTGGGCAGCGATGTATATCAAACATAACTCTTTGTTAAAGTACAAGTATTTTTTATCTCTGTTTAAAAATTTATTACAAAACTAACACGAAACATCAATACGTTGCCGGAAAATTATAATCAAAATTCCAAAAATATTGTTAAATTAAATAAAATCAAACTTTTTCAAAATTCCAAAAATATCCCAAAAATTAGAATAAAATCAAATATTTAAATTTTTCATAAATTCCAATAATATTTCAAAAATTGTTAAAAATTCAAACTTTTTCCAAAATTCTAAAAATATTGCAAAAATTATTACAAAATCAAAAATTGAAAATTTTTTCAAAATTCCAAAAATTATAATAATATCAAAAATTAAAAATTTTTCAACATTCTAAAAATATTCCAAAAATTCTTACAAAATCAAAAATTAAAACTTTTTCCGAAATTCTAAATATATTGCAAAATACAAAATCAAAAACACAAACTTTTTCAAAATTCCAAAAATATTTCAAAAACTATAACAAATTCAAAAATTTCCATGTCCAATTTCATTTTAAATTACATTTACGTCATAAAAACAGCTACATTTTTTTTCCAAAAAATTGGCTAAAAAAATAAATAAAATCTTTTTTTGACACACTTGACATTATTTTTTGACAAACTTATAATGCCATAATTCTCAATAATAATAATAAAATATCATGTCATACGAACTATTAATTTTATTTTTTTCTAAGAAAATAGGGTAAAAAATAAATAAAAACCTTTTTTTTGACACACTTGACAACATATTTTGACAAACTTATAATTCCATAATTCTCAATAATAATAATAAAATTTCATTTCAAAGAAACAATTTTATTTTTTTCCAAAAAATTGGGTAAAAAACTAAATAAAAATCTTTTGACACACTTGACACCTTTTTTTTGACAAACTTATAATGCCATAATTCTCAATAATAATAATAAAATTTCATTTCAAACAAACCATTTTGTTTTTTCCAAAAAATTGGGTAAAAAATAAATAAAAATCTTTCTTTTGACACACTTGAAAACATTTTTTTGACAAACTTATAATGCAATAATCTAGTTTTTGATCTCACATACCAATCCCGACCATCAAGATTTCTCCAAATTTAATGTTCCTACTCGTAATCACTTAAAATGAACGTTTTTTAAGCCAAAAAAAGTAATATGAAAATTTGCTATTTTTGACACACATAATGATTTTTTTGACACACTTCCGGTACAGTTATCGAACACAGCGTCCTTTCGGACCTGTCCCTTGTGAATACCTATTTTTAGAAACAAAAATTTTTGAAATCCCTCCAGCGGTTTTCCCTGCAGCGTAGGTAATGACGGCGGACGGCCGGACGGCAGACAGACATACATTTTTTTTTTTTCTTTTTTAGAATCAGGAGGTCCTAAAACGTCGAAAAATGTCAAAAAAAGTGGGGGTAAGAATTTCACTTTGAGCTCATGAATGTAATACTTAGGTCTTTCAGACCGAAGTAATTTTGCAGAAACAAAACAAAAATGGTGCTGCCAATAATCCAGCTACACTTTCTTCCTCAATGAATAGTCCACACATAGAGTTATATGAAGGCTCGATTGTTCCATCAAGCAATAACGTGCTATCATCAAGGAATTAGGACTACTTCATAGCTAGGATTGGGAATGCTACCGTTGGCTGAGTAGAGTTCATCCGCCAGCACCTCTAAGCTATCACCTTGGCTAGCAATATCTCAATTTCTAACTATTATTGCCAGGGGTATATGTGATATCTCACGTGAACTCGTATATCAATAGTAGGGACTGGCGTACGCGGGGTTGTCACACCCGTAGCTCACAAAGCTTACAAAGTACAAATTTTGTGAGTTGTTCTTACTTTTTTATAACAATTGAGCTTCCAGTGCTTTGGTTGATGCAAAAAACATCTATAATGTAATGTAATGTAATGTAAATTTAACTGCCTCGCTAATATTAATTCTTAGTACAGAATCGCAAGACACTCTCTTGAAAGAAAAAAGATCTGTGGAAATTTTTGATTTAAAAAATATCCGAGCAGAAACTTGTCAGGGCTCAAGTAAGGTCCTGATCTGGTTTGCCCTAGTCCGAATCAGGCATTGGTACGGCAGCCTGATTGGGTCCTGATCATGAGTGTAACGCTTTTACCCTATCAGGTCCTGATTGGGATTACCGGATCAGACCCTGATTGGGATAATCGGATCAGGCCCTGATTGGGATATCCGGACCAGACCCTGATAAATATATACATATGATAAATATATATATACTATATACATAAATTAATCAAGTTAAAATAAAAAAATTACAATGGAAAAAATTAAAACATACATACCACCTTAATCACTATTATTATAGTCTTTCAGCCAAGAAGTGATAACTAAAACATACAGGAAACGATTTTAACTATATATGTCTAAGATGGATAATACTCTAGTGAATTTTAAACAATTGAAATTTCAGCTAGGGGTCAAATACGAAAAACCTGATCAGGGCCGGATATATTCAAATAAGGTTAACCCTAAAAGGGTATTCTAAATCAGGCCCGGAACAGGCCCACATCAGATTGCCCTAATAGGGATTGCCTTGTAGGACTGACCAGGCCCTGATCACACCCTAACTGTACTCAGGTTTTCCCTAACTAATTTCTGCTCGGGTAGTTAAAATAAAACTTTCTCCGGAGCGACTTGAGTGAAACATAATATTTTTTTTTATTTTTTGTTTTTCCAAATCCATTCATTCATTCATTTTTGTAAAATCCAAATTCAAAAATGGCGGAATTTAAATTGTTTAAAATTTAAATATACAGGGAATTATTACTAAATTAAATTTTTTTAATATTTTACAATATTAGTTTCTTGCGTAAACGGAATCACTCATACTCGTGCACAATAGTAACCTCATTTGAACATTATTCGGAAGAATCAACTCCACAGAGATTGTGACTCTAAGCTCCACATGGGTAATGCACAGCATATATGTTTTCTCTACAAATCTCTCTTTCCGTACTTTTGTTTTCACTTTTTATGTTGCTTGCATTATCATACCCCTGTCGGCTGTCATTCGTTCAGCTTGATTTACTAATAATACATGTGTTGCACATAATTGAATGAGCTCATTTTGGACTTCCGGTGATAAAATAATGAGCTTGTTAACGATACTAAGCTTGCTTTGAAATTTTTTCATTTTCTAAATGATAACGTAGCAAGGGATTACAGTGATTAATAATCTCCAAAATTTCCAAGAAGTTACCATTATTAGGCTCATCAACCATATGGCTGTCTCCGCTGAAAGAAATGCTCCTTTCACCTAAAAACAAAATAGTATCCAAAATTTTTTTTAAAATGTGCCTCCATATTTTTGCTTGGCCTTCGTTTTGATCGCAAAATAATTATAAGCCGATAATCTGTCGTGTAATTTAGCTTAAACATACCCTTGAGGACGACATAGATGAGAACAATTTTACTTTATATTCGTGCCAAATAATCGACACGGTAGGTAATGAAAGGGATCTTTTTTGGAGCTCAAAACTAACCAATCTCGTTCAATTTTTTCTCCCTTTGGTTAAATTTTGAAAAGGAGCGATTTAGAAAGTGGTTTATTCAAACGATCACAGGCAAACAATGTAGACATTTAGATATACGACGAATCGTATTTTCAGTAATTTGTGACTTTTTTATTTTATCTTCTAAACTAACTACCGACATCAAAACCATAGCGAAACCCAATATGCTTTGTTTGGTTGCGATGTACAAGTTAAAGGAATCGGAGATTCGAATTTACAAACAGAATTAACTTTTGTTGCTGAGGAAGCTGGAACTAAAGTTTCTCTGAGAAAAAATCCAAAATATACTTTCGAATTGAAAAATTCATAATAACTTAATTGCTTGAGTTTAAGTGCTCAACAAATCTCTAATATATAATTCAAAATTTTCAATATTCAAATCTAGTGAATTAAAAATTATTAACCGGTTTAATGTACAGAAACATTGTCTTTCGTATAAAGTAAATATACATTCAAATAACATCTAGAATATTCTCCATATTAGAAATTCAAAGCGCGAATGGTTTGTGTTAATTGTTTTGTTTTTGTGAGAGAAAAATAAATGTTTATCATTGGTGGTGCTCAAAAACCAGTTGCCAATACAAACGGTCAAAACAGGAGCAATTCACGTTGTCTTTTCAGGTCCTCCATAAAACAATTAATTTAAATTTCATCTCACTTTCATATTTTGGTTACTGTTAATTTTTAGGTAGATTTCATATAAAAATCTACCTATTGCAATGGGCTTCATCTCGGAATTTCGGAAAAATTTTTGTGCCAAACTATATATGATAAGCGGAGACAAAAAAACAAAAAAAAAAAAAAATTATATATATATATATATATATATATATATATATATATATATATATATATATATATATATATATATATATATATATATATATATATATATATATATATATATATATATATGTATATAAACGATATGAGATATAACGAAAACGACCGGCACTCTCACGGTCGCATTTGTTGAGCTAGATCAAAAAAATTTTCTGCACTTGTGTGTTCTAATAATATCTTGGACAAGTTCGTGAATCAGCAAAATCCGACACGTGGTTAAGAAACTAGAGGCTTTTTTCTGAAAAAAATTGATTTTTTAAAACCGTTATAACGGCCGTTTGGATACTAATATTTCAAAAAATTTAACAAATTTAGAATCTTTGGAATCTTTTTTATCAATTTGTTTTAAAAATAGACCTCTGCAGTTAGAGGTTCCTGAGTGAGCGGCTCCAACAAAAAAGTTTGCAAAAAAAATTTTTTTTTTAAAACAACCGGCACTCTCACGGTCGCATTTATAAGGCCAGATCAAAAAACCTTTTCTAAAAATGTGCATTTTATTAATATCTTGGACGAGTTCGTAAATCAGCCCAATCCAACACATGGTTAAGAAACTAGAAGCTTTATACTAGAAAAAAATTCTGTTTTTTAGATCCGTTATAACGGCCGTTTGGATTCTAATATTTTTAAAAACTTCATGAATTTAGAATTTTTGAAACCTTTTTAATCAGTTTATTTCAAAAAAAAGACCTCTACAGTTGGAGGTTTCCGAGTGAGCGGCTCCAACAACAAAGCTTGTAAATCACAAAATGCGTTTGAATCAACCGGCGCTCTCACGGTTGCATTTGTGGAGCCAGATACAAAAACCTTTCTTAAAAATGTGTGTTTTATTAATATCTTGGACAAATTCGTAAATCAGAAAAATCTGACATATGGTTAAGGAACTATAGGCTTTATACTAGAAAAAAAAGTAGTTTTTTTAATCCGTTATAACGGCCGTTTGGATACTAATATTTTTAAAATCTTCATAAATTTAGAATCTGTGGAAACATTTTAATCCGTTTCTTATAAATATAAACCTCTGCAGTTAGAGGTTTTTGACTTGTTGGCTTCAACAAAAAAGTTTGCAACAATCCCCAACTACAATTTCCAAAAACCTTATAACAGTCAATGTCAACCTTATAACAGTCAAAAAAATAAAAGATTTGAATAGAAGAAATTAATTTTTTTTTCTCAGAAATAAACGATTTTGATATTTTGCAGTAATTGCACGACATATGATATAGAGTAGGTTTGTGTCATAAATTGTTACACACATGTTCTGTGGTAGATTTGATATTTGTTTGTTGCAAAATTGGATAGATATAATTTTGCTTGTAGGTAGCTAATTATCTTTTTAAAATTTGCTCGATATCTGTTTGAAATTAGTTTGTTTTGTTTAAACTAATCTGATACATCAGATTCTACTGGCACACAAAACTGTCTGATCTCGAAATCTACCTATTTCTAGCGGATATACGTGCCGCTTGGACTTTTTTTAAAATCGTACTATGCAAAATTGACCGCTTTTTATCGCTTCCTTATATTTGTAATCGCATATGTGGCATCTATTATATGACCCATCTTTGAAAAGAAAAACTTCTTATTTAATTAAACCTTGAAATCATCGTGTATTTTATTAATGGTAAGAATTTAGGGGAAGATCAAATCCACATATACTTTAGTTTTGGTTGAAAATTGATTTTCGTCTATATAATTTTTTCATTTTGGTCGGAGCCGGGCCCTTTTCAAAAGTCGGGCCCGGGGTGAAAACCCTGAAACCCTATTTAAATCGATTGTTTTTAAGGGTGAAACAGGGAGGTTACCTAGAAACTTCGTGGAGTGTACTAGTCTCTCTCTGCTTCTCTATAATTCCGCATTTTGTTCCTGTTCCCATGATTGGATTGTATTTTTGAGCGAACTCTTGGTCATTCATGGTTCCGGTCCAAACAACTTTTTATTGGCACCTTGCTTTGCTAAAGCGTCAGCAATAGCATTTCCTTGAATTCCTGTGTGGCTGAGTGCCCACACAAGTGTGAGTCAATTATTGCAGGAGAATTTTAGTTATATATTTTGGTAGGATTCCCATACCAGTTTTGAATCAAAGCGCGTAGATTTTAGTGCCAAGAGTGCTGCTTGGCTGTCAAAGATAATATATATTTCAATATTTTGGTATTGTCTTTCAGCACATAGCAAAGCGCAACTGCTAATGGCAAAAATTTTGGCTTGAAATATGGTTGTTGTGGTGCCTAATGCAACCGATCGTTTTGTTCTAGGACTAAACACTCCTGCTCCCGTGCCCACATTGGTTGGAGAACCATCTGTGTACCAGATGCTGGCGTTATGTGGCAGTGAGCGTATGTAGTTTTTAATACGATCTCTGGCCAATATCTTAACATCAAAATGCCTGTCTAAATCTATTGTTTTTTACATTTAATCCGAAATATGGTATGCATGCAGTTCAGCTTGTAATTCAGCAAGGATTTTAAGGATTAATTTTTGTAAACATATTTTGAGCAGTTATTTGGCGCAAAACGACAGTGCTTGTTTTTTGGGGGTTGATTTTTGGGAGTGGCCCTCTTGCGGGCAGCTTCTAGATGCAGTAACAGTCACTGAGTAAACAACTAGTGTAGCCGTTATCTTCCGATTCTGTAGCATCCTGATAATCCATGCAATAATATTTGGGTTATATTTTTCTTTGTGGCCATTTCAATGACAGCATTGAAGTGGGCATTGTCAAAGGCTCCTTGTATGTCCATAAATACAAGTGCCTCATTGTAGTTCAGGGTGCTCTCAATTTCTTTCACCATTTTGTGCAAGTAGATTTCCCAGTTTGATTGGTCTGCTGTCTAGAGTTGAGAAGGTTTTGTTTAAGACATATACATGACGGATGTGATAGTCCAACATCTTTTCCATTGTTTTTAATATAGAAAAGATTTAAGACTTATAAGCCTGCCTGTATGATTTTGCTTCATTTGGTTTTTTCTGGCTTGGGTATAAAAACAACTTTAGTTTCTCGCCATATTTGAGGAATGTAACAAGCGCATGAGATATGGGAGGATGATTGTTAGACCCTTTTGCAGAAATACCGGAACAATTCCAACACCTCCCCGAGATTTATACGGACCGAAGGATTCTATAGCCCATCTCGCTTTGTTGGGGGTAAAAATTGAGCCAGCTGATTACGCCTAGAGGGTTTGTGTGATCAGACGACATCAATTTTTGTAGTCGAGCTGCAGCAGGCAGATTATCTATCGTATTGCAGAGCTCTTTCCTGCTATTTATTTTTGATTGTCTGAGTTCTTTATTATAATTGGTTAGAGCTACTCGGTACTCTGTCCAATCATTTGTTGTTTTTGATCTGTTATAGAGCTTGCGAACTTTATCACTTTTCCTCTCCAAGTTACCATTCCACCAAGGTACAACTCTGCCTCTTTTGGATTGAGTTATTGGTATTTAGGTTGTATGCTTCAGTGATAATTTCTTATAAATTATTTGCTGCAGAGTCAAGCTCAAATGTGGAGTTGATACTGCCGCAACTATTTACATTATCATGGAGATATGTTGTGTAAAGTTCCCAGCTGGTTTTTCTTGGGTTTCCAAAGTACTGGATGCTCTTCGGGTAGTTTTCTATGTTGAAACATATATATAAGCATGATCAGACATAGAAGCTTCCTTCGAAATTTGCCAGTTCTTAATATGGTTAGTAGCGTTTATGTTAGTTAAAGTAAGGTCAAGGAGCTCACCTCTGATTGCATTTCTAAAGGTAGGCTTTCTACCTTTGTTTGCAATCAACATATTGTGTGCATTCAAAAATTGAAGCAGACGCTCGTCCTCTAAAAGTAGAAGTATGCAGAAGCTAAAATGAATTTACGAAATCCACCTCGAGGAAGATGAATTTCTATCTGGACCGTTGTAAGATCTCTGCAGATAAATTCATTCAATGGAAATATTTTCAGATGTTTGTTGATAAGAATCGCGGTTCTCGGTTTTTCCACATCTGAGAAATAGATCAGCTTTGTATTTTTGTTTGACGATAGACCTTTTATTCTTTTACTGCCTGCCCACGGCTCCTGTGTGAATGCAAGATCGTAAGTATCCTGTTCAATTAACCGGTTCAAATTAACTGAGGCCATTTCTGATCTGTGCAGATTAATCTGAACGCAACTTAATTTAGGTTCAAGAGATTTTGGTCTACATCGTACAGGTGTTCTGTCTGACTTAGAGTGAGCTGGTGAATCAGGCATTACCCTAGAGTCAGACATAGTATGATCCTAGAGTTGGAAATGGTGCACTGTTTTGTTGTTAGTTTATGTGATGCGTTTGGAGAAGCATCACTCTCATCTAAAACTTTATTGTTTTCCATAGAATATTTATGTAGAAAATAGGGAGGCACATTGGCCAACCACAACGGAGCCCTGTGTTGTGGTAAGGCATTTATTAAAACTGTAGGGCCCCCGGTCTACAGAGTTCCGTACAAGCGATCAAGCAACTAGGGCTCGTAAAATACTCGAACATTAAGTATCCGGGTATCGAGTAGTTATTTTACTCAAATACCCGGGTACCCGGGTAACCCGGGTATTTGGATAATTAAAACAAAACAAATTTTCAATAGTTCATTTGTAGATATTTAATTCAATTAATAATTGTATTTATTTAATTCAATTAATTTAATTCTAAAAAATATGTTAAACGTTAAATGAAATCAAATTTTATAGAGCAAGAGCCCGCGACGGCCAGACCTTCATTATTTTATAAAAGCTGAAAGTTTTTCTGCGCATACATATGAAGTTATGAGACATATGAAGTTTGGATACATATGATATATGATATACATATGAGACATATGAAGTTTGGATCATGGTGGCTTTGGCAGGGAGCAGGTAACAAAGGGGCCTCCAAAGTTTCGTGAAAGTATAAAAGGCAATTTTTTTTATATATTCTTCGGGATAGTATTAGAAGTCACGTCACCCATTGCCAGACACTTACTATCGTGGTAACCCCCTGCCAGACACCCTTAAATTTTAACAAATTGATGAAGTTTAAGGATGTCTGGCATGGGGTTGCCAATATAGTAAGTGTCTGGCAATGGGTGACGTGACTTCTAATACTATCCCGAAGCATATATAAAATAATTACCTGTTATGCTTTCACGAAACTTTGGAGACCCCTTTATTACCTGCTCCCTGCCAAAGCCACCATGATCCAAACTTCATATATCGCTAATCGTTCCTACCTGAGTAGGGGGTATGCGAAGAGAATCTTTCAGCTTTTATAAAATAACGAAGGTCTGGCCGTCGCGGGCTCTTAGTCTATTATAATAATATAACATTTACTATAACTTTTTGTTTATGAAATAGTATTTTAAAAATATTAAGCCATTGAGTGTGGAAGGAGCTAACGAACTGCGAATTTTGGTTATTATATTGTCGGCTACTGAAAACGTTGATTTAGGATTTATAGTAAGCAATGAAGCGTACAGATTATCTAACATTTGGTTTAGCTTACCTCCATTTGTCTCCATAAATCGATGGGATTGCTCAACATTTAAATTTTCGCTTTTTTCTTTGATTTTAGTTATATATGATGAAAGACAATGCAGTAGCTCATTATATACTGATGTTTGTTCCCACTCTCCATCAGAAGAACTTGAGCTTTGATCTGCAACTACGATGTTGTTTTCATTCGAGTATAGACGTAATAATAATTGATGAGCAAGCTGCTTTGTAGACATTTTTGTTGCTTAGCTTAAAAACCCATTGCCTTTTGGAAAAATACCATGATGCAAATATAACTATAATATTATTTTATCCTTTTGTCGACGTCCATCAACTTCGTTTTTCAAATTTTTATATAGTTCACGAGAAAGAGGTGTACTAATCTCGTTTATTTTTTTTTTAGTACGTAGTTATTTTAGTTAAATTAAGTTAAAGTTAAGTTAGTTAAAACATTTTAATTATAAAAATAATGGAAATTAAACAATCGGAAAATAAATGTATTGTCGTTTGTGTGGGAGTACTCAGGAGTCTCTCAAGGATCTACATTTTAAGGTCATAGAAGTATTTCTAAAAGATCTAGGTTCATTCATTTTCTGAAACATATATTTTTTGAAAGTATTTTTTGGACAAATCAGGAAAAGCGGCAGTGAGCGTCATAAGAATTTTGTTTTTGTAATACCCGGGTACTCGAAGCTATTACCCGGATATTCGAGTAGTAACATTTTTGGCCAAATACCCGGGTACCCGGTTATCCAATACCCGAGTATACGAGCCCTACAAGCAACCCTTTGACCACGCTAAGCTATCAGCGTACGTGTCTACCTTAGCTTTGCGTTTTGAATTTGATCTTGGCTTCGATTCTCACGTAGAACCTAACGGCATGGGTGACCCTACCGTTGTAACTCCTAAGATCATTGAGTATTAATGAGCCCCATCATTGTGCCAAAGTGCCAAGTCCATCGATAGGGCTTAGGTAATTTTGTTTTATGGTGTATTTCTTTTTCAGTTCAAATTAATTTATAATAAAAAAATAAGGATTTTTTTCAATTCAAACGTTTGGTTGGAAGTTTCTAAGAAAAACTCCACTTCTCATTTTTCGTGTTTCGGATGAATTCTAGCCTTCGCTATCGATTACACCGTTGAGGCGATGACAAGTTCGAAGTTGAAACTTCTTTATCACTTACTTATTTTACTTAAGTTGAATTTTTCCACTGTCATTAGACTCCATATTATGGAAATGTTTTAACATTATATACGATTTTTTTGCATTAAATTTCTAGACAATACTTTATGTGAATTCATAGAATGGGGAACATGTCTATTCTAATTAACATCCTAAGTCACAATTATATAGTCATTATATGATTGTTTCCAAACAATGGGAAATCAATGGCTGACACTTGGTCAATTTGTAGTCCTATATGTATTTATATTAGACTACATTAAGGGAATTTAAATATATTGAGAATTTTGAGATCAATTAACTCAAGTAAGTAAAGAAGTAATTGGAATTTTTTCAATTCAAAGGTATGGTTGGAATTTTCTCAGAAAAAAATCATCTTATTTTTCGTGTTTCGGATGAATTTGCACCTTCCTCATCAGTGCCATTTATATCGTATAATTAATTATATTAAGTTTTTTTAAAAATATATTTGTATTTTATTTTGCGTATTCAAAGGCTTAAAAAATTAGTTGTCATAAAAATTTGCTTTAAACGACATCATTGATTATTTTATTTCAAACTTGTGTTATAATCTATTAGAATTAAAATATAAAAATATATATATATATATATATATATATATATATATATATATATATATATATATATATATATATATATATATATATATATATATATATATATATATATATATATATATATATATATATATATATATATATATATATATATATATATATATATATATATATATATATATATTTGTATTACCGTCTTTGTTTCTAATTGGTGGTTTCTGGCCACAAATAAAAAATCCAAGCTATAGATCAAAATATAATTTTTTATTTAAATATTTCGGTCCTTATTTGGGACCCTCCTCAGTAAATAGTCTATGTTTAAACTTATTATGAACTATTACTCTAGAGAAAACCTAATATATATATATATATATTTTTTTTAAATATAAAAAATTTTCACTGATGATAGATATATATATCTGAAACCGGTCTGATTTTCATATTTTATAAAAAGTTGTTAGAAAAATAAAACATTTTTATTAAATCTACAAATTTAATAATTATTTAAATATTAGAATTTCATAACCAAGGCACAAACCTATATGATACACAAATTTGTGATATAAAATACCATTTTTACAGAAAGCTGTGAAGCATTGTGGTGAAATTGACCATATTGTCGATTCACAAATATGTGTTCGGGCATAGGACCGCAGGCTTTAATCCGGAAACGTTTATAATAGCGTACATCAATTTCTCACATGTAGGACGCTTTAGAACTTAGTTCTTAAAAATGAATAATGTGTTGTTGTGACACAAATGAATTAAAAAGTATTAACATAATTAATATTATATTAAAACTTTTTTCTTTATCCCCATTATAAATTAATTTTTACGCTATAATTGATGAACTTTGTATTTAAAAAGTCAAATCAAATTAACACAAAGCAAAATTATGATTTTGATAGTTACTATATTGTTTTTGTCAGATTCACAATATTGTGTAAATTTTTAAACCCTATGATATTTTGAAATACAAATTTCACAATAATGTGTAAATCTTCAACATTGTGATTACATTTGTGTGTTCCGGAATACGGCCCCAAAATACATTTTTCCCTAGTGACAAACGTATTTTTTATTTGCTAATTTCTAGATAAGCGATGTAATAATTGATCACTTTAAACCTGTCTACTGTCTAGTATACCCATCATTTGTTTGATTTTATTTATGGTCAGTTGTTTTATTTTTCTGTATAATTTAATATAAACGAAAGCAAACACGAAGGAATTTTGTAGTGTGGTGCCCTATAATTCGGTTATAGGTTTAAAATTAAATATATTTCTCACTATGTTATTTTATAATTTATAATTACGTAACTCTAGTATTTAAAACTATCAAAAAGAAACGCGAGAATATATATAAGATAATAAATATAAAAAGCTTAAAGGTAGTAGAAGAATTCCTTCTACCCGTTGAAAATCGTATTTTGAACCCACCGAATATTACCAACCTCGGCTATCGCCACAGCTAGTAAACTGTCGGATCGTTTTAATATTATGACGGTATTATGTAATTTTCGACATAAGTTGAATAAGTAATACACCATTATTTAAAAAAAAATAATTGCGTTTGAAATTTCATGGACTTTGGAATGTCGGAATGTTCTGTGCATTATGAGCTTAGAATGATGGCAATTCTTCCCGAGGATTAAGTTTACGGAACGAGTGAAGCGAGTGGAGTGAATCATCCGAGTGAAGAATTGCCATCATCCTATACGAACACAAGATGCTATTTTATCCACGACTGTAAAATATTTCCAATAATTTTCAGTTTGCCTGCTAAAGTTTTTATCAACCTTAAAAAAATACATCATGGACATCATAGAAAAACATTTTCACTTAAATTTTATATATTACTAGCAGGACCCGGCGTGCTTTGCTACGCTTATAAATAAAGTTTTTGCACAGACATTTTGTTGACGTAGTAGCAATGATTTCAAAAAGTAGTAATGAGAAATGATAGCGTAGTTTTTAATTTTTGTTTTTAAAAATATGAATGAAAAATAATCAGTACTTTAGCTCATCAGTTCGGATATATGAAAAATTGGCGATCAAATAAGTTTTCGGGTAAGCTATAAAAAAATTTAAATAACTTGTTGAATTAGTGGAGGTGTGTCAACACTCATCTCTTTATAGAACATTATACAGAACAAAAACAGATTCACAAATGTTCACAGTGCTCATGCATTGCATTTGTACCCTACACGAAACACACAAAAACTTTTCTAAAGAAGTTTTCCTGAGAAATGAAAATGAAAAATGCTGTCAAATTGCAAAATTCAAGTGAATTACAATAATTACTTTGATCTTAATCACTCACAAAATCTCTCAAAATTTTATTTTTTACACCAAATAGCGTAAAAGTTTTGTTTATTTAACATTGGTCGCATATTGCCGCTATCTCATAAGAAAGAAAACTCGAGAAAACTCGTAAAGATAACAATAAATTAACATTGTGTCATTTTTATTGCAACTTATTTATTAATATGGAACGAATTTCAAAATGTCGTTTTAATTCTATTTATTTATTCGAGTACTTGTGGGCACACTTTATTTTTCCGTCTGGTGCGTACACGAATAAATCAGAAGGTTTTCCGAACGCGCCAGCCACATATAGTTGTCCATGTCTATGTGAGAAGAACGGATTC
This sequence comes from Diogma glabrata, assembly GCA_963693315.1. Classification (NCBI taxonomy): domain Eukaryota; kingdom Metazoa; phylum Arthropoda; class Insecta; order Diptera; family Cylindrotomidae; genus Diogma; species Diogma glabrata. Next base: position 300,503,483 of record OY856187.1, on the reverse strand, counting down.
TCCAAATCTAGTCCACATACTTACAGTAACTGTCCGTGTGCTTTGTTGATGGTAATTGCAAAAGCGAGTTGCACTGGAAACTAAACGTTTGAATCTGTTGGGATCATTGAAATATGTGGCCTGTCTGTCGTGGCAGCACTAAATCTTCCTCTTCGAATTTTTTCACTCAAAATTGTAGCTTCAATGACATTGTACATCTTTGTTTTCACGGAAGTTCAAAAAAGTTTGTGCAATTTCAAAATATGTGACATATTTGGAATTATAATATGTGTCACAACAACACATAAAAACCTTTTAAGACCTAGGTTCTACAACATAATGCTTTTTAAGACGTTGATGGGCACAAATATTTTTTACATTCTCCTTAAAGAATGGAAGAATTAATAATAAATCCTTTCACATAATAATGTACGACATAGGGCAATATTTCATGATAGGAAGGAGGAAATAAAAACAATATACTTTTTTTTTTCAAATTTGTAAGAACAAAGCTAAAATTAGGTTCCTAATTATCCTAGTGCTAGAGGCATATACCAAGATCATAAAACCCATTGTTTACCTCAAGCCAGCATATATAAAAATTATATGGAAGCTCATTTATTCGAGCAAGCAAAAAGTTCATTCTTTTAAAAAATAAAAAAATTACGTCCATCAACACCTTAGAAAGTATGTTCTTATGTGTTGTTGTGACACACATTGTAATTCCTACTACCCAACACATTTTATTTTAAAAAATATTGCGACGCTGGTGCTTAGGCTGACTTCACCACAGCTCTGGAAACATAGTGTTCTGGATACATAATGAGCTAATATCCATCAAATACTTTAATTAAAAGCTAACCAATATTATGGACTTCGTCATTCTAATAATAAAAATATTAAAGCAATCAGTAGTATCCCAACAAACATAAATTCTGTTGTACGAGAAAAAGTAAAAAAAAAAATTTATCGGGAAGTGGGAAACAGGAAGTTGGGATGCAGAACTGTTGTGAACCATATTAAATGTTTATGTACCATGATTCATCCAATTCGATTATCAGGTACAGATATTATTGAGCTTCCAAAATAACAGGTGCTTGGAGGACCTCCTACCACTTTGTTCACTATCGCTAAAAAAACTAATCAGTTCCTTGCCATACATATTTGCATCTTTTTGCAAAGTGTGATCAAAATTACTTAACGAACGAATGTTGTATGCATCCAACAAACATTGAAACAATAAACAGGCGTTCGGGAGGACCCCACCACTTATCCCAATATTGTCCAAAAACTAATCAATTCTTTGTCATTAAAGTCTTCATCTTTTTTCAAAGTGCCATTAAAATTGATTAATGGATGAAATCTGTATGCTCCCAACAAACTTTAAAAACAAAGTGTGAAAAGTCAGCAGTTGTATGGTAGACTCCCCGCCACTTTGATCAAAAGATGATAATTATTTTCTTACACTAATTGGAACCTTTTCCATAAGTTTTATCATAATCACTTCATTATTGTAGGCTGTAGTGTGCATAAAGATACTGAAAAAACTGCCAACAATTAAAAAAAAATTTTTTTTACCGGAAGTAAAAAACCGGAAGTTGGGATGCAGAATTTTTGTAAATTATACTAAATGCTTATGTACCAAGTTTCATCCAGTTTGATTATCAGGTACAGATGTTATTGAGCTTTAAAAAAAACAGGTGTATGGGACACCCCCCACCACTTAGTTCACTATCGCTCAAAAACTAATCAGTTCCTTGCCATACATGTTTGCATCTTTTTCCAAAGTGTCATCAAAATTGGTTCACGAACGACCGCTGTGTGCTCCCAACAAACATTGAAAAAATGATGACACAGTAAACAGGTGTTCGGAAGGACCCGTACCACTTATCCCAATATTGTCCAAAAACTAATCAGTTCCTTTTCATTTAAATCTCCATCTTTTTCCAAAGTGTCATTAGAATTGATTAATGAATGAAGTCTGTATGCTCCCAACAAACTTTAAAAACAAAGTGTGAAAAGTCAGCAGTTGTATGGTAGACCCCCGCCACTTTGATCAATGTGTCCCAAAAGATGATAATTATTTTTCACACTAATTGAACCCTTTTCCATAAGTTTCATCACAATCACTTCATTATTGTAGGTTGTAGTGTGCATAAAGACACTGAAAAAACTGCCAACAATTTACAAAAAAAAATTTTACCGGAAGTGAAAACCGGAAGTTGGGATGCAGAACTGTAGTGAATCGTTCTAAATGCTCATGTACCAAATTTCATCCAATTCGATTATCAGGTACAGATGTTACTGAGTTATAAAAAAAACAGGTGTATGAGACAACCCCCACCACTTTGTTCACTATCGCTCAAAAACTAATCAGTTCCTTGCCATACATGTTTATATCTTTTTCCAAAGTGTCATCAAAATTGGTTCACGAACGACCGCTGTGTGCTCCCAACAAACATTGAAAAAGTGTGACACAGTAAACAGGTGTTCGGGAGGACCCCCACCACTTATTCCAATATTATCCAGAAACTAATTGGTTTTTTGTTACTTAAGTCTCCATCTTTTTTCAAAGTGTCATTAAAATAAATTAATGAATGAAGTCTGTATGCTCCCAACAAACTTAAAAAACAAAGTGTGAAAAGTCAGCAGTTGTATGGTAGACCCCCCACCACTTTGGTCAATGTGTTCCAAGAGATGATAATTATCTTCTCACACTAATTGGAACCCTTTTCATAAGTTTCATCATAATCACTTCATTATTGTAGGCTGTAGTGAGCATATAGACACAGAAAAAACTTCAAAAAAGTACAAAAAAAATTTTTTACCGGAAGTGAAAAACCGGAAGTTGGGATGCAGAACTATTGTGAATACAGATGTAAATTTACCGGTAAAATATTTTTATGGTAATTTTGCCGTAAAATTACCGGTAAGATTGGTAAAATTGGTAAAATAGGTAAAATATAAAACTAGATCAAAAAATTAAATTATGGTTGCATTTTTAATTAATTCAAAATGTACGACTATATCACAATCATTTCTATAGTTTATAAAAACATTAGATGCAAATCAAATATATTTTTATGGAGTTAAATATACGAAAATCGGCTGTTGTTTTTACTTAGCAGTACATCCGGAAAACGGACAACACGTTGTTTGCATATCTGCAAAAATGGAACAAATCCTGGACCAACTGGCTACAACGATGACTGCTTTCTTCACTTTTATGTCGAAGTTATGAGTTTGTAAGCACAATACTATATTCGAAAATGTTTACGTATTAATATTACACATGGAATGAAAATATAAATTTGAACGGCACAAATTCAAAAAGTGAGTCTACAGAAAACCAAGCATATTCATTGAAACTTAATATATGTTCAAACTATATGCGATGCATCCAGAGGCGTAGCTAGGGGGGGCGGGGGACGGTCCCAAAACGGGTGACACCCGAACGTAAAAAACTTAAACAAACCATCACAATGTTTTCAACGATAAATCACTTCGAAATTGTTTTGGGGTGACACCCGAATGTAAAAAACTTAAACAAACCATCACAATGTTTTCAACGATAAATCACTTCGGAACCGTTTTGGGGTGACACCCGAACGTAAAAAACTTAAACAAACCATCACAATGTTTTCAACGATAAATCATCTCGAAACCGTTTTGGGGTGACACCCGAACGTAAACAACTTAAACAAACCATCACAATGTTTTTAACGATAAATCACTTCGAAACCGTTTTGGGGTGACACCCGAACGTAAAAAACTTAAACAAACCATCACAATGTTTGCAATGATAAATCACTTCGAAACCGTTTTGGGGTGACACCCGAACGTAAAAAACTTAAACAAACCATCACAATGTTTTCAACGATAAATCACCTCGAAACCGTTTTGGGGTGACACCCGAACGTAAACAACTTAAACAAACCATCACAATGTTTTCAACGATAAATCACTTCGAAACCGTTTTGGGGTGACACCCGAACGTAAAAAACTTAAACAAACCATCACAATGTTTTCAACGATAAATCACTTCGAAACCATTTCAACCAGGTTATCCATTTAATTTTAATTTATAAATTGTGATAGCTTATAAATGTGTCGTATTGGTTCTACTTTCTACTTTCTACGGTTCTACTTTCCTACTTTTTAAAATTCTTGAGTTATTACTTGAGTTATTATTTGGGGTAGTTTGTTGAACGTCTTTTTATGTTAGTACAAATCCAAAGACATGCTAAAAATTTCAGTTTACTTTTTAAATTAAGAAGGATTAATTAAACATCTAAACTAAAGCAAAATTAGATTACATTTTAGTGTTCCTAGGTCTTGATGGTTTTACAAGATATATTTCGTTTACGTTCTTGGCTATATTAGTAGAAGAGAATAGGTACGTTCGATTTGACTGAAACAACTTAAAAAACAACAACAATTGCATTCAATTTATCAGTTGTATCAGTTGCTTCAGTCAAATCGAACACGGCTTATATTAGTAGAAAAAACGAAATTTCAGGATGCAAAGTTTAGGTTTTTGGGCATATTATTATTATTGAAATAATAAAATAATGAAAAAAATTATGAGAATTTATCAACGAACGAGGGGAATTCGTTTAGAAATTTTTTTGCCATTTTTCATTTCTTTATATATTTTTTATGAATTATACGTTGGCCTACTGCCAACCATATCAGTTAACTATTTCAAAAATTATTTGATAATTTTTAATATCCCAGTAGGCCAGAAGTATAATTATTTGTTATTAATATAATTCAAATGTTATTGGTGAAATTGAATGATGTCATTACATTTTAGAGAATTTAATTGGGTTAAATTAAAATAAAACTAAAGCAAAAAATTTTGTATTTTATTTATTTAAAAAAAAAATTAAAATATAAAATGATTTTGGTCTCCAAGTTGTTTTTATTTACTAATATAATAATTTATTTGAACTAAATTTATTTAAAAAATCCTTGTAACATAAATGTAAAGCCTTCAAATTTTGTTTAAAAGTGGTGTAGTTATGATTGTTATTAACTAAATGGTTTGACTTTAAATGTGAAAATTTTGATTATTTTTCTTCTTAGATTTTTAGACGATATTCCTTAAATCAGTCTTTAAAACATTTTCCGGTTTTCCAGATGTAAAATTTTTCAAAAGAATCATAATTAAATTTGTAAATTATTCAGCAGAATCATGCCAAATCATTGGATATTTAATTTTGGTTTCAATACTTCATATAAAATTCTAAGAGATGGATTTTATATTTATATATTTTTAAATGGTTCCTAAGCATATGATTTGTATATTGAATTTTATCAAATATTGTTTAATATAAGTTGTTGCAAGGAATTTTAAATAAATTAATTCTGGTAGTGTATTTAATCGTTAAAACAGTGTACTTATTATGAAATAGACATATGTATCCTACAAATATATTTAGAATTATTGGTTTGCTGATACCTACTATAATTAAAAATATTTTTTTAGATTTCGTCTAGCAAATATCGCAACAAATAAATATGCCACGAGGAGTTCATACTCCTAAAAGAAAAAGCGGGTTTCAGCAGATAAAGGCCAAACAGGCTAAAATAGATGATGTTCAGAGCATATCTGGATCGATTTATAAATATATTACAAAACCTGATGATAGCCAAAGCCCAACAAAAGAAACTGATTCTCACGTTAATGCAACGAGTGTTTCAGAGAATATTGGCTCATCTTCAGAAAGTAACAGCGACAACACAGAATTAATAATGATAACCCATGATGAAGACGAATCAGAAAAAAATACTGAAAATGATAGTGATAATGCCGCTAATGCTTCTACTATCGAAGACAGTATTTGTATGAGTGAATCACTTTAGGACTTAAGAGATGTATCACATTGGAATATACCCGTCTCTGATAATGTTCGCATTGAAATCATAAAAAAAGGAACTGAACATTTTCAAAATAGAGAAGGGCCGTTTGCTACTGTATCTAGACCCGGGTTAGACACAAAAGGTAATGTTCGCCATCTTTCTAAAGAATGGTTTTATAAAGTGATGCCTAATGGAGAAAAAATTCTGCGGTCATGGATGGTTTATTCTCCTATAAATAATAGCCTGTACTGCTTCTGCTGTCGTATATTTGCTGTCACCAATAGTTGTAATATAAATTCAGCATTTACGACTGAATTTCAGAAGTGGTGGAAGCTAAATCCCAAAGTAGTAACCATGAAACTTCAAATGAACATCTGGAGAATTTTGAAAAGTGGAAAACTTTGGAAATGAGGTTGAAATGTCATAAAACGTTAGGAGACGCAGCCTTACAATTAATAGATAATGAAAAACAGAAGTGGAAACATCTTTTATCCAGATTATTGGATATAACTTTCTTTTTATCTAAACAAAACCTAGCATTTCGGGGACATGATGAAGGACAAAGTTCTTCAAATAAAGGCAATTTTTTAGAACTAGTCAATCTATTGTCAAAGTATGATGTAGTGTTAAAAGAACACATTTTGAATTTGGAGCATGGCAAATCACCAAAAGTATCATATTTGTCACCAGATATACAAAATGAGTTCATAAATGTTTTAGCGAACCACGTAAAGTTTAAGCTTGTCAACGAAATTAAATCAGCTAAATATTTTGGAATTATGTTTGATAGCACACCTGACATTTCACATATTGATCAAATATCTGAAGTGATTCGTTATGTGAAAATTGATGGTAGAAAAGTGGAAATCAAAGAAGTATTCCTTGGATTTTTTTCTTTACATGGAAAAAAGCCGCTGATTTAAGCGATGAAATTCTTAAAAACCTCAAAAATGACGGTTTAGAGGTAATGAATTGTCGTTCCCAAGGTTATGATAATGCAGCTGTTATGAGTGGTATACATGGAGGAGTGCAAGCTATTATTAAATCAAAAAATAACAAAGCAATTTTTGTGGGCTGCATAGATCATTCAATTAATTTATGTGGCCAATACTCATTTGCACAAAATGTAGCTTGTGTAACGTTTTTCGGAACAGTGGAGGCCATTTTTACATTTTTTTCTGCTTCGACTTGCCGCTGGGAAGTGCTTGTTAATCACAGCAAAAAAACTGTTAAAAGACTCTCAACAACGCGTTGGAGTGCTCATTATGCTGCATGAAGAAAATGTAGACACTAGAGGCGCTGCACACAACCTTATGCATGCAGTGTGTGATTTTACGTTTCTTTGCTATCTTTTGTTTTGGAATGATGTTCTTAGGGAAATAAATTGTGCTCACATTGGATTGCAAAGCAAAGGCTTAAATATTGATCAATTAATTACAAAAATAGAGTCACTTCGTCTTTATATTGAAGAAAAACGAAACGACATTGTAGAACAGGCAATAGATCTTGCTGCGACGAAATCAGAGAGCTATGACATTCCAATGGAAAGACGAATTCGTCGTAAAAAACAAATGGCTGGTGAGTTGGCTCCAGATGTTGGACTGACACTGAGAGCTGAACTTAAAAAGGACATGTTGGAATGTCTTGACCGATTCAGTGTTGAACTCCGAACAAGACTGAAGTCAGTTCAAGATGTTGCTTCATTGTTCGAGATTGTTCAGACAAAGACTTTGCTTTTGGCGAACAGTGAAGAGTTGAAATTATCTGTATCAAAATTTACCAGTTTTTATGATGCGGTATCGGAAACGGGACTCCTCACAGAGATACCAAGGTTGAGGAGGCATTTAAAAGTGACCAATGTTACAGTTTCTAACTGGGTGTGCCTAGACTTTTTGAAATTCATCGTGGAATGGGATTTTACAGAATCTCTTCCGAATCTTATGGTCGCACTAAAGTTATTTATGACTATTTGCGTATCAGTGGCTACGTGTGAGAGAAGTTTCAGCAAATTAAAATTAATTAAAAATTACTTGCGGGCAACAATGACCCAAACGAGGCTTAAAAATCTTGGCATATTAACCATAGAACATGAGGCAGCACAAAATATAAATTTTGAAGTTGTGATTTCTGAGTTTGCAGCTGTTAAAGCTAGAAATAAGAGATTTTAAGTATATGTATATAATATGTATGTGAGAGTATATTAATTCTACTCTTATTTTTCTTTTACTATACTTTCCAGGGTTGCCACTTGTATACATTTGTAGTAATTTGGATACATTATTTACAAAATTTGTTAAATGGATACTGGGAAAAACGATAACCAATTTTTGTAAACAGTTCTGAATTGTTGCATTTAAGGTTGCATTATACCGTAACCGTTGTAGTGAAAAAAAGGAATTCCAGGTATATTTTGCGCTGAAACCGCACAATATAGGTCGTTCTCAAATAAATTAGCAACATCAAATAATCATGTATACATTTGGATACTCTTTTTTTATACAACTGGATACATTTTAATTTTTTTGAGTGACGACGCTGATACTTTTCTAAAAGATTCATTTTCATACATCAATATGAAAGAATGTATAATAAAACAGTACTTTAATTATATATAACTTATTAATAATAATGCTCATTTGCATTAATTAAATAATTTGTATTAATTAAATAAAATTATAAATTACGTATATCGGCTTTTTATTAATATTGACAGTTTTCATTCTTGGGGTGACACCATAATATCCGCCCCGGGTGTCACCCATGCTAGCTACGCCACTGGATGCATCTCAATCTAGATGAATGCTACTTTCATCGCATATGGTTGGAAAATGAGCCCGGTTTAACGTTTTTTCAGCATTGATAATTGTCAACGGCAGTAAACGTGTGACGTGTCCACATATGCCACAACCGACGATGGGATAGATACATAATTATGCGGGCAACAATCAAAATCTAATTCGTGCATTGTTTCATTCATGGGAAAAATATAAAAGGCAAATGGCAAAAAAAATTTTTTTCGCAAACTCGAATCAAAAATTTACAATGAAGGGCTGATAAAGTTTCGTTGCGTTGTGTGTTTTTAACCGTTTGAGAACTCTATCAATCTGCTGCTGTTGCTGCTTCATTTAAAGTAAAATTGCAACGCGAACCAAATTATTTCCAAATATTCTAACTTACTATATAAGAATCACGATTTGTGAGAAAAGGAACTATACTTGCGGACAACAATAAAGACATCTACGAACTTTACAAAATTATTCAATCTAACATTCAAAGCGAAGAAATAATACAGAAATCCGTCTATACCGCAACTGCTATAGAGCCAATGCTAATGAGCCAGAGCTAATTCACTTGATTTGTCACACCACGTACTGCAATTAAAAAACAGTTCTCCGCAGTGTACCGATGAAATTCATATGATTTGCTCTTTTATTCGTATCAATTGCTCGCCAGTGGGTACTGCACAAAGACACACTGCTGAACCGAACTGCAAACTGCATAACATCTGAAATGAAATGATTTGCTGGAATCAAAAGCCTTGGATGGCCTCAATCTACAGCTGTTTAAAAAAGTGTTCAATACCTCAGATACATTTTGGACTAAGATCAAGGTTTTCAGAGGCATCTTGTTGTGATAAATATTCTTGTTGTTGTAATAAATATTCTATTATTCCACAAAAAAATCGCTAACTTTGATTTTTATTAAATAAAGGTTAATAAAATTTTATTGCAATTTTACCAAGCCTAAGTAATATTACGTAATATTACCAATTTTATCGGTAATTTTACCATGGGTAATATTACCTTTACATCTGTAATTGTGAACCGTACTACATACTCATGTACCAAGTTTCATCCAATTCGCTTATCAGGTACAGATGTTATAGAGCTTGGTGCTCCAGGGACCCCACACCATTTTGTTCACTATCCCTCAAAAGCTAATCAGTTCCTTGTCATACATGTTTACATCTTTTTCCAAAGTGAAATCAAAATTCATCCACGAATGAATGTTTTATGCTCCCAACAAACATAAAAACTTTGTGGAAAAAACCACCTGTTGTATGGTTGTCCCCGAACCCTTTATCCAATGTGCTCCAAAAGCTGATAAATTTTTTTTTATGTTATTTAAAAGCTATTACCAACGTTTCATGAAAATCGATCGGTAATAGTAGGCTACAGTAGGGATAAACACCTGAAAAAAAAACATTTTAACCGGAAGTGACAAACCGGAAGTTGGTATGCAGAAATATTGGAAACAGTACTAAAACCTTATATACTAAGTTTCATTAAGATCATAGTCCGGGATCAGAAGTTATTCAAGATTTAAACTTAGAGGTGTTTGGGAGACCCCCCGCCATTTTGTCCAAATTTAAAACGAATCCAGATCTTCTATTTTCAAGTGAACCTGTATCATTTACCAAAGTTTCATCTAGATCCTATGCAGAAAACTCACTATTGCAAACGTGTTGCCAGCTAAGGGCCATATTTTTAATTAGTTTGTTTATAATACTTGCTATCCATGTTTGATTATACATAAGCTATTCTTTTTATAGTATTTGTGCGAATTACATTTCGTAATTTTGAGCTTTTAATCGATGTTATCAACTATCTTTCTTAGTTGAAGAAACATGCATTACATATACAATTGCAAACCAATAACATATTTAGTTTATTACCAATAACAATAACACATTGTACAGATGATAAAATTTGTAACAGATTATACTTTCGTTTTTCAATTTCATTAAATTATGTTCAACAAAAAAATTGATCAAAGGAATCTAACCGTATAAAACGATATTTAAAGAAAAATCAAATTAAATTATTATCAACATTTAGGCAGAGCCCCTTAAGATAACTATAATGGCCCTCCCTGGGGTTCCATTCAAAAAAAAATTTGCCTGTTACCTATGCGCAAGTGTACACAACAACTTCCCAAAGTTTCATGATGATCGGATGAATGGTTTATTAATGCATAAACGACAAACATACATACTTTCAATTTTATATATATAGATATATTGTTCTCGTTTTAGCCTTCTGATATTACTATATACCAAAAAATGTTAAGATTTCATTTTGTTAGGGGAATATTTAACGAACTAGAGAATATTTAACGATCGGTACATTTTAAAACAGGTTAAAGAATGTATAACATTAAATTGGAAGACATACACAGAGAATGCATATATTCTATAGCAGTCGTGGATAAAAAAGGTTATTTATCCGTGGCTAGCTACATTTCATCTCATTTCAATATATTTACAATTTTTATAATAAATTAAACTTCTTTCTATTTGATATAATAAATTTTTGTTAAATTAGTAATTAAATATAATACAAAAGTTACATAAAAGATTATTATCACGTATAAAATAAAATGGTAAATAAACGTAAAATAAACAAACCAGAAAATAAAATTGATGAATTTATTCTGCCTGTAAATTAAGTATAAAACATTTTGCATGTTTGTCCAATTTGCTGTTTGAACATTTTCTTTAGGAATTAAATTAATTAGCGACTCAATAATACAAATGTTAAACCTGAATGCGTTTGTTTAAAAAATTTAATGAACTGTTGCATTTGTGGAGAAAATAGCCATAAGCCATGCAATATAACCAACGAAATTTAACAAGTTTGAAATTATAGTTGATTAGTTGAATTGAATTAGTGTTATTAATCACAACTTAGGGTGAATGGATTTTAGCAGAAGGAATAGCGTTAATTTGCACAACATGTAATAAAGTGATGGTAAGAGATGGGTTATTATAGCCATTAGGTATCATGTATATATTATCATAGAGTGACCACTGATCATGCCTAGTTTTTGCCTAGCCGTTAGTTAGGCCTGTGTTGCCGCATCAGTCAAAAAATCGTTGTTTGGTAATAGCATATTTTAATGCAAAAGATGGAAACACCGTTGGACGATCACTTATTAGTAAATTGTAGCATGTCCAAGTCCAATGAGTAGTTAGATTCATTGGACGTCATTAGCATCAAGGTTATCTATAAGAAGACAAAATTTGTGATCTAAGCGACTAACACAGACCCTGAACATTTTATATGCAACGACCAAAAAATTCTATTAACTAGATATTTTCTTTTAAAGTTTAACCCAAACAGTCCTCACACTGTTCATACTATAAATAATACATTCATAAACCAATATCTGCCGTATACAACGTTTTACTGTATAAATTAATTCCTCTTGTAGTATATGACGTCATATTATATTTTTTTGCCATTATGTGCTTGCTCTTATTCCGTATATATCAAATAAATTAAATGTTTTTTTAATTTTTATTTTTGTTTTTTCAATGTGAAACGAATATAGTTTTTTTATCATTTTAGAACGAAAACGAAATAAAGTAACTTGATCATGCGTAGAAGCGTTGATGTTGAATCATTGATATAGGATACTTCATATTATTAGTTTTGGCTGGTAAATGTGTGCAATATCAATAATTGATTGAATTTTGAGGAACTTGTTGGTTTTTTTGATTTGGTAGTATTGGAATGATTCTATGTGTCGTTTCATGCCTTTTATTGGTACACACGTTAGATTTGCCCTGTGTGAGTTAAATGTTTGTCGTTTCAATACTATGTGGAAGCCACGGAGAGAGATGGATAGAGGTTTTTTGTCTAAATAAAGTTGATGATTAAAACGACATCGAGATTTAAATCAGTTAAGTTTTTAACTTTGATTTCATTTCAAGTTTAGTTAAGATTTAATTCTAAAGAAGTTTTAACTTTATATAGAATAGCTTTCGTGCAATAATTTGATAAAATTTGTAATAATTTGAGTGAAGTTTTAACTTTCACAAGAATTGAATTACCTTTCGGGCATTAAAATTAAAAAGAAAATGATAATCTAGCCGAGTGATCATGTTTGAACCTTATTTTATTGAACAAAAGAAAAAAAACCTAAATCATTGTTCCAAAACAGATATTTTGATTTGATACAATCTTATCTTTGAATTGTATATAAAAGATTGTTTCATAAATAACCAGTTTGTTAATATTATAATAAAAAAAATATATTCCTAGTTTGACGAAAAAGAATGTTTTGTGATAGTATTTTATTCTCTAGTCACTAGATCTTGTAGTCATCTTAAAACTTTCCTTGAAAATTACATCACACAAATCACTGTATTAAATTAACACTGAAACTAACTTAATTTATTTTTTTTACTAATTTTGTGACTTAATACGTTAACTACTGAAACCACTCAATTCTAATTGCAGCATTATGAAAAAACCACAAACGCAAAAATCTTCCTTCCACGATAAAAATCCTTTTTTGTGCATATTTTTTTGTAGTAATTATGGAATAAAAAAACATGAAACAGTTTGGTTAGCAAAACTACTATCATATATGCAAGTTTTAAATAACAAATGCACTTTGGAATAGAAAAACTTAGTATGAAAGCAGGATTAGGTTTTGAAGATTTATATAAATACATTTTCGAATAATGCGATTTGTATAATACTACATTTTTACTACATTTACGTACATTTGCCATAATGTTTGACATTTGCCATAATGAAAGGAGATCTGGCTGACTTCATTCGTCCTGAGAATAATAAATAAAAAGGAAATGGGAGCAAGGCTCAAACCCAAACCCCGAGCTAAATAATCCCAGGCTCCAACATTTGAGCTAGCCGGACTAAACAAAAAAAAAAATAACTAAAACCAAAGACCAACTCAAGGAGAGGGGAAATTCGTTAGGAAAAATAAGGTTTAATTCTAAAGAAGTTTTAACTTTATAGTCCAGGAAAATTAATCGAATAAGGGCAAGTATCTCGGAATGAGAGATAGTCAGCTATAAACTTGTATAAACCTTTATTTTGGCACCCTAAATCTTGTCTCAAAACCTACTTATCGTAGGGTGTCCGCGACTACAGAAATTCCAAAGTCAAAGGTCAAAAAATCGATTTTTTACACATTTATTGCAAATATCTCGTTTCCTATGGGCTCTATGCTATTTGTATCTTTGTACAAATATTGTAGAGGATTAAATTCTCTACAACTTTTGTTTAAACATTTTTTTATATATTGTGCCATTTTCGAGATAGAGGGCAGAGCGCGCGAATTAGATTCTACTCTAATAATACTTTTAAAAAAAACAATTATTTATTTTAATTTTAATTAAAAAAATTTATTTAATTTTAAAAGAAAGAAGTTAACACTTCAAAAGCCACAATAAATCTAAAATATATCTTTCAATAATTATTTGGGTGATGCAATAATATGCATCACGATAAAAAATAATTTTGTTTGTTTGATTCTCAAAACAATTTTTCTTTAGTAACTTAAAGAATAATATGAGAAATGCAAAATTGCATTTCGATAAGATAATTTTTGTTTTATTTTATTATATTTTGATCTTAATAAATTTATAAGAATTTACTGTTTACATTTTGTGAAAAATATTATCTTTTGTTATTTAATCATTTTCTGGAATTCAAATATTTAAATGTTTCGGAAATAAAATATGTCTGAGAATCTTGTTGTTTAATAATTGGAAAACTTATTAATAAAATTACTGATAAAGAAACATGCATTATGGTATAACTAATATAACTAACATAACTATCTAGGGTTGTGTCATATGACATTGACAGATGCATATGACAGAAATACAAATGACATAATTATTGATGTTGTGTTGCAGTCTGCGGATGTAACTCCTCCCTCTTAAGAGTTGTCCAAAAACGACGTTTTTTGACAGCTGGTGGTTGCTGATTTTCATAGTTAGATTGTGAATGGTTCATCTCTATCTGTATGGGTTGATTTTTAATTTTCTTGTAATGTAATATTTTTTTAACTGAAATATAAAAAAGAACTAGTGCGGTTAATGTGACGAAGGTGCCGACAATGGCATTTTTATGATGACCATGTTGTTTTATTGTTTTGTGGAGTATTTGAATTTCTTCGCTATTTTTTAGTGTCCAGTTACTTAGTGCTGGTAGTTTGATGATGGTGTTTATTGCTAATATGTTCATGTCGTTGTATGGTTGGAGTATTATGTTGTCTTCTAGAGTGGTCATTATGCTTGCATCCGTGTATTCTTCGTTGTTTAATTGTATGTGACAATTTTTAAAACGAATTAATTTAATGCCGTTTATTGATTTTTGTGAGCATGTTGATGTCATAGTGATTTCGTGTTCTGTTGCTGTATATAAATATCCTGGTAGAATTTGTTCGATTTCTTCGTGGAATGTAGTTTTTGTTAAGTTACAGAAAGCTGGTTGATTATTGATAATTTGAGGTATACATGAAGTTTTACTTTTGCTGGTTGAATGTTTGTCACAATAATAAATTCCTTCTATTTTGTTGCAAGGTTTGGTTATGAATTTATATATGTTTTTGTTAAGGATTACATAGGGTTCAGGAAAATCTAATACATAGGTTTTATTTATTGGAATTGCTTTAATCATGTGGAAAGATAAAATTTCTGGATGGAATTTAGGAATTTGTATCGAGAATATTATTTGACTTTCATTATAGTATGCTTGTAACCATAAAAGTTCATAGATACTTTCATCTGATTCAAATTTTACGTTATGTTTATTAAAACTATCATGAAGGTAACTCAATTCGTTATGGTTTAAAATGTGTCTCGAAATTACTTTCAGTTTTGCCATTATAATAGATTCGGTTATATCGGATAAGTGTCTATCCAGCAATTCGATATTGTATATAGATTTGTGGAAATATTGATCTAGTTTCAAAATATTGAGTAAATTTTGTGTGTTATTTTCTACTGACCTTATTTCAAATTCTATTTTCCTAGTTTGGTCATTGACATATTTTTGTATTTCGTTAAACCGATTAATCATTTTAGTATTAATAGTTATTTGTTCAGAAAGTCTGTCTTTTATAACGTCTTCGTTTCTATGAATTTCGGTAAGGGCATCCCCTAATTCTTGATAGTCATCGTGATCCATATTTCCTGTTATAGATTTAAGAACTGTTCCTAGTCCATTAATTAGTCCTCGTTTTACTCTATATCTAGGTCTTAGGTGATCCAGGATTTCTTCTAGTTTAGCGTATTTTTTTAGAAGTATGTCAATTCGTACTTTGTAAACTGCTTTAAGCTCAGTTTTGCCTTGTGTGATATTATGTATTGTGAATATGTTATTTTTTATTACGCGTAGACTGTGCTTGTAGTTTTCGAGGTCTATTATGTGGAGCAGTCTATTATATCCAGTAATGGGTCTTGCCTCACCTAGTCTAATAGGAATTATTCCTTTGTTGTGATCGTAATCTATTATCTCCATCTCTTGAGCTCGTGATGTCGTTGCGTACCTGCAACAAACGTTTTATTTTAGCTTTGTGTACTTTCCGTCTATTAGTAACTAACGTTATTTTGTTATTCTTCTTAACTTTATGTTTTTGGAATCTAGGGCTTAATTTATTGCGTCTATTGTCTTGTTCGTATATAGTTTCGTTTTCGTAGAATACTGGTGGTGGTATTCTATTTTGGTTTAGTCAATTAATTAATTTTTCTTTTTCTTTCGCATTTCTTGTTGATATAAGATTTCGTAGTTTGTCATATTCTTGTACATGGTTTTGAAGATATTCTTCAGCATTTTTGTTATTGGATTTTTCTGGAAATATCTCTTGTTTGGTGTAATGTCCACTTTTTAGTTCAAAAGGTGTAAGCTTAGTTACAGAATGAATAGAATTATTATATGTAATTAAAGATTGTTTCATTATTTCGTTAGCACATTTTTTTTATCTTGAGAGTAAATAATTCTATAAATTTCTATAAGGGTCGAGTGAAAACGTTCAACAGGTGAGTTGCCAGTCGAGCTTTTCGCTGAGGTAAGATGAAGTACTATTTTATATAGTGTGCAAAACTGTTTAAATATTATTGATGTAAATTCTACACCTCTGTCCGTTACTATTTTATTCGGAACACCATGATTTGCTATAAAGTCTTTCATATGGTTTACGACTTCTAATCCATTTGAAATTGTCATGTGATACGCTATGCCAAATTTTAAAAATTTATCTATTACTGTCGATACTTGTTATTATTTATAGAAAATATGTCTATGTGTAATATTTCTAATGGTCTACTAGGTGTTTCAGAAACTTCAAATTTTAACAATTTTTTGTTTCTATTGTATTTTAAGGTTTGACAAGTTTCGCATTTGTTTATAATTTGGTTTAGTAGATTTTTCATTTTAGGAAAGTAATATTTTCGCTTGAGTTGTTCTTGGTTTTCTGTTATGCCACGATGGTTGCCGTCTTGGTGTATTTTAGATACTATTTCTTGCTGTCGACAGTTGTCTGTAATGTCCTCGACTAATGTTCTACTGCGAACTATTTTTAGTTTGTTTTCAGAAAAGTGTTTTCTATAAATTTGGTTTAAGAGTTTAAAGATGTTGTCATTACAAGCAATGCCTGTTAGTTTGTTTGGCTCTATGTATTCTTTGTACAGTCTGATTAAATTATCTTCGGTAAATTCCTTACACTTAAAATGATATCTTTTCTTTTTTAAAAAGAGTAACTTGAATGTAACTTGCCATTCAGTAAACTTGTCGTCTAATTCTAGAATTATTTGCGTGTTGAATTCGTTTAACACAGTTTTACTCGTAGGGATAGTCTTATTTTCATCAGTATTTTGAGTCGAATCGATTTTTTCTACTGAACTAACTGATTGTTCGTCACTAGTTGAACTATGATTTATTTCCACTTCTGGTTCAAGTCTGGATAATGCATCTGCGTTTGTATTTTTTGTTCCTTTTTTGTAGATAATCTCATAATCGAATTCTTCTAATTTTAAACGCCATCTTACCAGTTTAGAATTTGGTTCTTTTAGGGAGAAAAGCCAAGTCAAAGGCTTGTGGTCAGTCACAATTTTAAATTTTTGTCCGTACAAATATGGTCGGAAGTACTTTGTAGACCAGACGATAGCTAGAAGTTCTTTTTCTATCGTAGAATAATTTTGTTCTGTTTGTGTAAGTGTACGACTAGCATAACATACAGGTTTATCTGATCCAATAGGACCTTGAGATAGAACAGCGCCAAATGCTACATTACTAGCATCTGTTGTGAGTACAAAAGGTTTTGTGAAATCGGGATATTGTAGTATGGGATTGTTGCAAAGTAATTGTTTACAATTTTCGAAGCATTTGATGTACTCTGGGCTCAATACAATCTTTTTATCCTTTCTGAGACACTCTGTAATTGGTTTAGTGAGGTTAGCAAAATTATTTATAAACTTTCTATAATAACCTAGTAATCCGAGAAAAGATTTAATTTGTTTCTCTGTCTTTGGTATAGGGAAATTTTTTACAGCTTCAATTTTGTCAGGATTGGGTTTAACACCTTCGGATGTGACAATGTGTCCAAGAAATGCAACTTCTTTATGTAAAAACTCAGATTTATCGAGTTGTACTTTGAGATTAGCTTTCCTTAGCTGTAAAAATACTTGATTTAAACTTTCGAGGTGTTCTTGTAGGGATGTAGAGAACACAATGATATCGTCCATGTAGCAAAGACATATTTTACCTTGAAGGTCTCTCAAAACGTTATCCATTGCGCGTTGGAAGGTAGACGGAGCATTTTTTAGTCCAAATGGCATGCGAACATATTCGTAGTGGCCGTTGTCGACTGTGAATGCTGTTTTGGGTATATCTCGAGGGTTTACTTCGATTTGGTGAAAGCCCGATGCAAGATCTAGAGTAGTGAAGTACATACATTTACCTAGTTTGTCTAATATTTCATTAATGTTTGGCAGTGGGTAACGATCGTCTATCGTTTGCTCATTTAACTTACGGTAGTCTACCACAAGTCGCCATTTTTCTTTTCCACTAGCATCTGCCTTCTTTTTTACTATCCAAATTGGTGCTGACCAAGGAGAGTAACTAGGACGAATTATCCCATTTTCTAGCATTTTGTCAATTTGCGTTCTCACATCTTCCTTGTGGATATGCGGGTAGCGATAACTTTTCGTAAATACTGGTTTTTCGTTATTAAGATTGATCTCGTGTTTTACTTGATTTGTAAACGACAGTCGATGTGATTCTTTAAAGAAGACATCTTCATGTTTTTTACACAGTTTAAAAATTGCTTTTCTTTCTTCAATGTTCAAGTGATTTATTCTAATAAGTTGGGTGATATCCGTAGATTCAGCGGAATCTTTTGATATTACGGATGAATGATTTACTTCAATGTGATAATTATCTCTTAACATTTGTACTTTAACAGGTTGTTCAATTAAACACATCTTTTCTTGGTTAGAAAAATTTACTATTTCGACAAATGAATACCAGTTTTTGGCATGGTATATACCCTCAGGTATCACTAATTGTTCTTGTACGTCTACAGGTTTAATGTATATGTCACCATTTTGAATATCAACAGGGATGCTGATAGTCATTTTCGTTCTTAGTGGAACGGTATAGTTTTTCGAGATAAAATTAGGTTTAAATATTAATGGAATTGAAATGTTCTCAGTTTCTAATAACGATTTTTGAAAATCTAATTTTATATTAAGCTTTTGCATAATTTCTAATCCTATGAGACCATCAAAGTAGTTATGGAATTTAAAGACTAAGAAATCTAAAGGTTCTTTAGTTTTGAGTTCCATTAAACCGTTAATGGTTACTTGACTTGTTATCTCGTGAGTTTGAAAAAGAGTTTTTACTAGAACAGGCTGAATGGTTTTGATCCGTGTAGGATGTACATGTTTTGGGTCTATAAATGACTTATTGGCTCCTGTATCTATGAGCATTTTTAATGTAGTATGTGGGTTTAATTTAATATGAATATATGGTAAATAAAACGATTGATGAGAATTTAGTGTTATATATCCAATGGGGTTTCCGAGGCTTGTTCCTGAAAATTTTGATCATCTATTTCTTGATTTTCTAAAAAGAATGTTTCGTCTAAAGTGTCATCTAAGTTTGGAAAATAATTATAGTTCTCTGGAGAAACGTCTACATCGTTTTCGTCAATAATATTCGAAGTGGGATCTTCCAAGTTGAACAGCTCTTGACTGTGGAATCTAGGTGGTCCTGTAGCTTGAAAATAATGTGGTATATTATACCCAAAATTAATAGGTTGAAAATTGGTTGGTTGTTTAAATTTGTTTTGATTAGAATTTGTATCCATAGGCTCAATTTTCCTGTTTGTTTGTTGAGGTTTAGGTTGTAATGGAGGATTCCAATTCGAATTAGGATTTTGTGGAAATGTTTGTCTAAAATTTTGATTAGAAAACGGGTTCTGATTGTAATATTGATTTTGTGGTTTACCAAAATGATTTACTTGTAATCTAGGCTGGAATGAATTTGGAATGTGTCTATGCGGTGCAGTGAATTGTTGATACGGTTGAATTATCCGTTTAGGAGGTAATGATGGAATGTGGTGTGTATTATTACGTTGTTTAATGTAATGCATGTTTTGTTCACTTATGCATAAAGAAAATGCATCAACTATAGTTTTTGGTTGCCATGCTCTAATCATGGATCCAAGGGGTTCTCTGAGTCCTGCGAGATATGTAGCTAGACACATTTCTTTGTATAAACTTTGTTTAACTATTTGAGATGATACTGACTTTTCATTCAATTTAACATGATTTAATATTGTAGACTGGATATCAATAATTTTAGAAAAATATTTTTCTACTGTATCTTGTCCTTGGTAGATAAGATGTAAGTCTCTTATAAGGCTAGTCTCGTTTCGTTTGTCTGCATAATGAGTGGTAAGGTTTTCTTTAATACTGTTCCAATTTAATTGAGTTACATACATAGTAAGTATTTCGTCGGCTTCTCCAGTAATTTTATTACGGATTGCTCGAAGAAAAGTCGTAGGAATAAGTCCATTTTCTAAAATCTGTGAACAACTTGTAATTATTTCGTCTACGTTGTCTATAAAGTCATATAATGTATGTCTACTACCTTCATATTTAGGTAAGTCTTTAATAACATCAGGAATTTTTAATGCGTTTACTAAACTAGTCACTTTTTCAACAGTCATTTTTTCTGTCATTTTTAAAATTTAAATTAATATTATCACTTTTTAATTTGTTATTATATTTTTAAATTTGATTTGTTTTATTATTTTTGAAATAAATTTCTTTTAAATTATTTGAACCTTTACAACTAATTCCATATACCGTGGAATAATTAAATTTATTTTGAATTATTTGAAACTTTGAAACTATTTCCATATACCGTGGAATAATTAAATTTATTTTAAGATATTTGAACTTTGAAACTATTTCCATATACCGTGGAATAATTAAATTTATTTAAAATAATTTGAAACTTGAAACTATTTCCATATACCGTGGAGTAATTAAAACTTTCTTCTATTATTAAATTTAAAACTTATTGGTAATTTCACTGACTCCATAAACCGTGGAATCGTTATTACTAATATTTAAATGAGACTTATTATGGCTACTATTTACGTTGGGATATGAAAAGGATTTTAACATATAAAATTCACTCACCAGGCAACTAATAATAGTATGATGTTCATGTAGGTAGCGGCTCAGCAATTCAGCAATCTGGATGATGTCTTGATGACTCGATATACCGTCGATAATCACTATAACTTTATCACTTTACTGTTTACTGTTATTAAGAACAATTATTTTTTAATCTACGTTAAGGCACTTTCACTACCACTGATATACCGTCAGTGTGGATTTACTTTAAAATATTTCCCGAAATATGCACTAAAAAACGCGTGTTTTAAATAAAAATTTTCTTAAAAAAACCGCGATGGATATTAAAAAATATCCGCTATCAACTGCGCCAATTAGATTCTACTCTAATAATACTTTTAAAAAAAACAATTATTTATTTTAATTTTAATTAAAAAAATTTATTTAATTTTAAAAGAAAGAAGTTAACACTTCAAAAGCCACAATAAATCTAAAATCTTATTTCTAAAATATATCTTTCAATAATTATTTGGGTGATGCAATAATATGCATCACGATAAAAAATAATTTTGTTTGTTTGATTCTCAAAACAATTTTTCTTTAGTAACTTAAAGAATAATATGAGAAATGCAAAATTGCATTTCGATAAGATAATTTTTGTTTTATTTTATTATATTTTGATCTTAATAAATTTATAAGAATTTACTGTTTACATTTTGTGAAAAATATTATCTTTTGTTATTTAATCATTTTCTGGAATTCAAATATTTAAATGTTTTGGAAATAAAATATGTCTGAGAATCTTGTTGTTTAATAATTGGAAAACTTATTAATAAAATTACTGATAAAGAAACATGCATTATGGTATAACTAATATAACTAACATAACTATCTAGGGTTGTGTCATATGACATTGACAGATGCATATGACAGAAATACAAATGACATAATTATTGATGTTGTGTTGCAGTCTGCGGATGTAACTCGCGCAGTGTTTAACTATTTAGAGTTATTGAGATGATTGATTTTTGAAACAGCTTTTGCTGAATCTAAACGTCAAAAAACTGCTGTTATAATAAGAGAAGATATAGATTTACTTGTCATTTTAATTGAGCGTACCATATCTCACCAACAAGAAATTTCCTTTAAAAAAGTTGGCCAAGGAAATGTAAATACTGAAATATACTCTTCCAAAAATTTTGATAAATATCCTCGTTCTATAAAATACATTTTGTTTCTGCACGCAATAAGTGGTTGTGACACGGCTTCTGCGCTCTTTAGAAAAGGAAAAAAAACTTTTGTAAAAACACTCGAGAAACTTCCGAATTTGGGTCAAATTGCTGCGGCATTTGAAGAAGAAAACTGCCCGGTTCAATCATTATTTGAGAATGGAGTGTGAACTTTGTTGGCAATCTGTAATGCTCCAAAATCTGAGGACTGTGAGGACCATACACAGTTCATCAAGTTAACAAAACTGCATAAACCTGTGCAGTTATCAAATTTTCCACCAAAGAGTGCAGCAGCTCAGCAACATTTCAACCGTGTTTATTATCAAGTTCAGACTTGGTTAGGGCATGATTTAGAACCCCAGAATTGGGGTTGGATAATGCGTGATGAATTTCTGGAACCTGTTATGACAATGAATCCACCAGCTCCAGAGGAATTGCTTAACACACTATTCTGCAACTGCAAGAATGGTTGTGGTTCACGATGTGGATGTAGGAAAGCAGGGTTACAGTGCTCTTTAGCTTGCGGCCAGTGTAATGGGCATGCTTGTCTTAATGCTTCACCATATCAGAGTGATATCAATGAAGACGGTACTTTTGATCCCGAAATCCTGGAAGAACAGACAAATGATGTTGAAGACGAGAACACAGAGGAATTTGAAACTTTACAGCGACTGAAGACAATGATGAAGAAGAAGAAGAAGAAAATTGAAATTAGAATTTGTAGTTCTTATTATTATTATTCAATTTTTTAAATTTCAACGTTCATCAATGTATGGAATGCTATTTTTCAATAAAAACATTAATTAAAATTAAAAAATAATTAAAGTATTTCCCTTAATAACTTTATAATTACACGAGTAGGTAAGTGTTATTAAATGAATATAGATACTGAATTATTGAAAAAAAATATTAATTGCAAATTATTTAGAATTATATATTTATCAATAATTTATAAACTTTATACAGCATGTTTTGAATCGGGACTACAGGTTAACCTCGAATGATACTCTAAATAGTTAAACACTGCGCGCGCTCTGCCCTCTATCTTGAAAATGGTTCAATATATAAAAAATATTCAAACAAAAGTTGTAGATAATTTAATCCTCTACAATATTTATACAAAGATACAAATAGCATAGAGCCCATAGGAAACGAGATATTTGCAATAAATGTGTAAAAAATTGATTTTTGACTTTTGACCTTGGAATTTCTGTAGTCGTGGACAACCTACGATAAGTAGGTTTTGAGACAAGATTTGGGGTGCCAAAATAAAGGTTTATACAAGTTTATAGCTGACTATCTCTCATTCCAAGGTGAAACCCCTAATATTCCTGGACTATTATATAGAATAGCTAAAGAATATATAAGAATAGCTTTCTCAATGTGGGTGCAAATCTCGGCTAATGCCTCGTTTTGTAAACTCCACATTCGTCCACAATCTTTAGCTTTACGTCCTTGCATCATAATGTACTATTATGCTTCACAATGATATAAAGTTTTTATAATGTCTAGGATACGTAATATATAAACACATTCATAAAAACCGGGGCGTTATGAGAGGGCATTATGAATTCATAAGGCCATTAAGACGCTTAAAAACTAAATAAAATTATGTTTACTGCAGTGTTGTCTACAAAATGTAAATAATCCACAATTAAATTTAAGCTAGTAAAAGATTTTTACATTTGTTTAAAAATGTTTAGCAACATTTTAGTTATTAAACGTTCATTTAGTTTTCCAAAAGTATCAAATTATTTTAAACGTCATACAATGTTTTTGTCATACGCTACAAAATTTAGGAGAACTTGTTTACATAGCAACGTGCAAACAACAAATAATTATTTTAAACTTCAAAATAGTTATTTTCTTGGCATACTAGGATACATTTGTATTTTTTTGCATATCAATATAGGCTAACAAATTAAATTCTTTCTTAGTTTTTAGCTTATTAAGTGAAGCATAAAATCTTGGATACTGGTGTTACTGGGTATTACGCCCATCAAGCGCCATCCATCCCTCGGGCAGAGGTCCTCAGGCTAGATTCCGTCGATTTCCGGGCGCAATAACCTACATACTTAAACACAATTAAATACAATTATTTAAAATTTTCGAAATAAAAATTGCCTGATCACAACTGTCACGTTTTTTTTTTCGGGAAAAAGGTCTATATATTTTGTTCACAGTACTAACAAACAGTAACAGCTCAGTACACTAACAGCACTGAATTGATAATTGCAAATTTAACCTGTCGATGATTTTTTAAAAATCAAAACCGGTCGTAAATAAAATAAGCGAATAATAAACTTATCAACTGAATGGCTCAGTTGATAAAAGCGTGTAGAACACAAGGTATTGAATTTGTGTTACTGACAACTGGGGTTCGATACCTCCACGAAACACGTAAACATTTTTTCTTCGCATAAAATCTTAATGTTTAATTAGAAAAATGCAAAACTGGTTTCAGAATTGAAAATTCTTAATATCCATCCAGTTATTTGAGTTTAACTACTCACAAGTTTCATATTTTATTTAATGTTTTTGGAGAGAAAAAAGAAAGAAAATCTGTGATACTCTCCATTATCTGTTTCTCTTCTTTTTTTTATGAAATAAAACAAAGAAAATATAACACTAAATTGGTTTTTATATTTTTATATGCGTATGTTTTAAATGTAGTGAATCTCAAAGTCATCAAATGATAGTTGTTGTTGGACTACAAAGGTTGAAGAAAAAAGTTAGTACATTTACTGTGCTAATTGTTTTGTTTGAATGTTTGATTCTTACGCAAGATTAGATGTATTTGCAAATGAAAAATTTTGGACATAACAAATTTCAACCACCAACAGTTCGTATAGCACGCTTTTGAACAGAATCCAAAAGAGTCAGGATTGTAACAGATGCAGCGCCCAAACTTATTAACAACACTCCATACATGGACGAATATAGGACTAGAGTAATTGATACGGAGTAAAATATTTTTTACCTCTATTGAGGAGGCCGAGTTTTCTTGACGCGCTCTTTGCCTTATAAACCCTCTTTCAGCAATTAATTTTCACAAGCAATTAAACGTTATTTTTAACATCACTTCACAAAATTTAACGTATGAAAACAAAAAAGATTTTTTATAATTTATTGTATCTAAATCCCGTCCCTGAACCTAAATTATAGTGTAAAATACTTAAGACAGGAAATATAAGCAAAAAATTTAAAAAAATAGAATAAATATTTGGAAAATATACTAATTTAAGTAAACTTATAATAAGCATAACCACATGCTACAAAAGCAAAACAAATTTTCAAAATCTGCGCAGTCTATTAAATTTCTTATTTTGATTGTGATGCAATTTATGTGGGACAAACAGTTTGCTAGTTTTATGGTCAATGTGCTGAACACTTTCGTTGTTTAAGATTAGTTTGTCATCATAACATCAATTTTCAAATTTTACAATACGAAACGGAAGGTCTTAAACAATTATTCAACAATAAGTTATTAAATTCTCAAACCGATGTTACTTATTCTCATTTGACAAAGCCAGGTTGATTTTTGGTCGTCATTTTTAAAAAACTATTAACTCAAGAATATGTTATTTTCTTTATCAACCAATTTAGTAAGAAAATTACCTATACGTTTTAATTAAGTGTTTGTATAATTATAATTAAATTGTATAAATTATTTAATCTAGCATCATTTGCCTCATTTGCAATTTCGAATCATAGTTTTTTCTTCGTAACTTCTTTGTATCGCTCTTGAGAATGTTGTAAGCTAAAATGCATTGAGATAATCTTAAGGCAATTATCAAGAATGTAAATAATAAAAAGTCATATGGAAACGATCTTATTTCCAACTTCATGATTA
This sequence comes from Diogma glabrata, assembly GCA_963693315.1. Lineage (NCBI taxonomy): Eukaryota > Metazoa > Arthropoda > Insecta > Diptera > Cylindrotomidae > Diogma > Diogma glabrata. Next base: position 300,477,148 of record OY856187.1, on the reverse strand, counting down.
AAAAATTTCCCGATATCACCCTAGAGCTTCTGCTTGCAATATTTAATTGCTGTATTATATCTCAATACTTTCCGAACTCCTGAAAAATCACAAAATTATTAAATATTCCCAAAGTCAGAGGTAATGTTAAAATTTCTCAGCATAGACCTATTTCTATGCTTTTCAACATAGAAAAAATATTGGAAACTCACATGTGTGATTCACTTCTTAGTTTCACTGAAGATCTAAAAATCATCCCTGATTTTCAATTCTGGATTTCAAGTCTGGATCTAAAAAATGCCTTTGATTCAGTCTACTTTATAGTCTACTTTATACTTTATGGTTTTCCACCCTCAATCATCATTTTTCTGAGATCCTTTCTCTCCAACAGGTCATTTAATATTGCATATAAAAATCTGATTTCTGACCTGTTTCCCATGGAAAGAGGTGTACCACAAGTCTCTGTTTCCGCCCCTCTTCTTTATTCTTTGTCAATAGCTGTCATCCCTAACACTTAATGTTTCTGCAAGTCAATTCTCTACGCAGATGATACCCTATTACATATATGCAAGTCAGTACTCACCCAGATCAGCCATCAGAGAGGTTAAATCTACTTTTGATGATATCTCAAAGCTCTATTCAAAATGGGGTATTGAAATAAATACGAATAAAACAAAACTAATTTTTATTAGAAACTCTGCTTCAAGGAGTCCTGGAATCGTTTCCAAAATTAAAGACCTTTCAATAGACATAAACGGTACTATCATTCCATCATCCAATTCCATTAAATGCCAAGGTATATACTTCAATGAACTTTTTAAATTCAACCCACATGTAAAACATATTATTCAAAATTCAAATAAAGCGTATTATGTGATTTACTACATTTTTAAATATCCCGATGGTCTATCAACTTCACGCTTTCAAAACCCCACATGGATCTCCTATCGCTACAGGAAAGGAAGATCCCAAAACGTGCTACTAATACGTATAGACGTACGGACAATAAATACGTTTCGAACGAACAACTTTATTTCAATGCAAATCATGGTTAACGGACATATTTAGCTTTTGCTTCACCCTTTTCCTCCTTCGCTCACAACCGCATTAACTTAACCATCTCCTACAGGCCCTTCTTTTAACTCTTTTCTTTACATTACTCAACGCTACGGTGATGGCAGCATGAAAATAAAATTTTAATTTAGCTTAAGTAAATGAAATAATATTTCTTTTTGAATATATCTTTTTATATATTCGTATAGTTATAAGTTTATTGTATTTATTAGGCTTAATTCTTGTCTTAAGTTTTCAATTACATATTTTTTTAACTAAAAATTTGAATTATAAAATGAAAACTGCAATAACCAAAAAATGAAATGAAATGCATTGAGCAAAATAAAATTAAATAAATAAATTTTTAATTTATTTTATAATAATTAGTCACTTAATAGTTTCGGGTAGCGAAATCCAAAATTCGACGTTCACGCCGTGCTGCCTGGGTAATGCTGACAGAATTAAGTTGGTGTATTGGAGACAAGCAGAGTAAAAACTGCTTAGTCAATGACGCTACATCACGGCGAATTGGCGCCTTACAACCAATGCGACTCAAGCGTCTGTTCTCCATGTCAGGGAGAGGTTGGAGCGGGCGTCTGTCTTGAATCAAGTGGCTCGCTATATAAACGTGTAAAAAGGTTGTTTCTAGTGACCTTAATATGCAGAACGGACCCATTCACGACAATTTGGGTTGGGCCTAAGGTTAACACCCTAACCCCGGAAAAAAACTTATATGTTAAATTTGGTTATCAGAAAGAGAATAACAGACCCAGACAAAAAAACAGAATTTTACCTGGACGTTAAAAAGGACCAGACTACCGAATCGGAACGTGGAACGTGCGCAGCCTGAGCGCTTCTGATGCTCTTATAAGCCTGGAAACAGAGGCTGAGAGGTATAGGATGGATATTATTGCTCTACAAGAAATTAGACAGCCGATAATCGGAAAACAAGATTTGGATAGTCACTCTCTATACTGTAGTGGTCATCCTTCTCGAAGAGAATTTGGTACTGGCTTTCTTGTTGGTGCACGCATACAAGAAGCCGTGATGAAATTCATCCCGGTCAGTGAGAGGATCTGCTACCTACGTGTACACGGTACATATAACAATATTTCTCTTATTGCCGTGCATGCACCTACTGAAGCTAAGACCGTCAACGAGAAGGATAATTTGTCATAGCACTGGAAGAGGTTATGAAACAAACACCCACACGCAACTTCATTATGGTTCTTGGTGACTTTAATGGACAGGTTGGAAGAGATATCTCTTATGGAAATGTGGTGGGTCCCAACAGCATGCATTTGAATTCGAATGATAATGGTGAGAGAATGACTGAGTTTGCATTATCAAGTAATTTGAGAATTGCCAGTACGTTCTTTCCGCATCGATCGATTCATAAACAGACTTGGGTCTCACCGAATGGAAACACTCGAAAGCAAATTGATCACGTGCTAGTAACAGCACGTTTCTTTTCGAGCGTTTGGGATGTGCGATCCTTTAGAGGTGCATACATTGGAAGTGATCACTTCCTTGTATGTGCAACGATAAGGTTCCACTTCCCAAATCCAGGCATTCCAAAATTCAATCAACGGAAACGTTTTAACATCTCATCATTAAAGAATGCTGAAACAGAAGAGAGATATCAAATCCATATTGCCGAAACATTGGATAAATCAGAAACCATTAATGGAGACGTCGATAAGTCATGGTATTTGCTCAAAGATGCTGTTTTAAGCGCTGCTGAGGGAATACTTGGACGACCACAGAACCACTCCCAGAAGCCATGGATGGATCAAGCATGCCTTGACGCTATTCAATCACAAAAGACTCAAAAAAGAGATTGCTATCTGAAGTGTCTACAAGGACGCAACACCAGGTCCACGAAGGAGAACTATAAACAGGCAAGACAAGCCGTTACAAAGCTATGTAGACGAACGAAAAGAGAATGGTGGAAGAGACAGTGTGAGGAGATTGAAAGCTCCAATAAGGAACATCAATCGCGTAACTTCTTTCAACAGCTTAAAACCTTAAAGAAGGGCTCTCAAACTAGATCGACTGCTATTCAAAACGAAGATAAGGATGATTTTGGAAAAGTGTCGAGAGTTCAACATACCTGTGCACGAGAGACGAACGAGAGACTCTATGGTATGCTCTGGTGTCAATGGGAATTCCTGGTAAACTGGTATCACTATGCAAAATGACAGTACAGAACTCTCAATGCTGTGTACGAGTAGAGAACGAAATATCAAAGTTTTTTAAAGTCGACTCCGGTTTAAGACAAGGTGATGCTATTTCTCCTTTTTAATTAGCCTTGGAATATGTGTGCCGTCAAAAGAAACTACCGACTAATAACAATATCTTGTCAATAAACTCAGTACAGATGATTGCTTACGCTGATGATGTTGTCATCCTCGGCTGAAGGGAAGCTGTTATGAGTGAGACCTTCATGTCGCTTGAGAGTGGTGCTAGGAAAATGGGTCTGCAAATTAACTACAATAAATACAATAAAACCAAACATATGAATGTTTCAAGAGAGGCTGAGAAGAAAGATTTGATGTGTGGCGATGAACGAATTGAGGGAGTTGAATCTTTTAAATATTTGGGATCAATGCTTGACTCAAACAACAGCATATTTACAGATATAAAAGCTCGAATCGCTGCAGGTAATCGAACTACTCAATTAAACCTCTCCTTGGATCACCGTATGTATCAACTAACACCAAGCTCAAGTTATACAAGATATGGATTAGACCGGTTGTGATGTATGGGTCACAAACGTGGGCACTTACACAAAATGACGAATCGCATTTATCTGCATTTGAGCGTAAGATTCTACGCTACATTTTTGGTCCCCTTAAGACAGACGATGGAGAGTATAGAACCCGGTACAACTTTGAGATCAGAGACCTTCTTGAGGGTCCTGATATAATAGGTTGTATCCGTTCTAATAGGATTGCTTCGTTTGGGCATGTTCTATGAGCCGATTCACAGTCTGGAATGATTAGAAAAATGTACGTTAGTACCCCAGGGAGTGGTAGACCGCGAGGAAGACCACGACTACAATCGGAGACTGACGTAAAAAACGACCTTAAAAAAATCGGCTGCCATGGTAATTATGTCGCTGTTGCGAATGACCGTGGTGAATATTCAAAGCTGATTACCCTGGCAACGCTCCTACATGGAGCATGAACGCCTTAAAAAAAAAACAAAAAAAAACAAATTCGACTAAATCCGGTATGTGATACCTGTTAGTAAGAATTAATTAGTTTTATATGAATTAAGATTAGTTTCAAAATAAACAAATGATTTAAATTATTAATAATGAATTGCCAAAATTAAACTCACCTTTAAACTATTCTCAACAAATTTGTCGTAGTTTGGATAAGATTAGATGGTATCAGTTTCCGTTATCAGTTTTTGATAATCTCTTCTATCACAAAACTCTTCTATCACAACTCTTCTATCACAAAACCTAGTTAACAATAAATTCTGCATTATAAAGAAATTATGAGTACATGTATTATGTTGCAATGTTTTTTGTTGTTAGCATTGATTTTCAGAGAGAAATAATAGACCAATTATAGTATGTATAGTAGAATTTTTTGCCAGCGAATTTTTGACAGATAGGACGCAGCAAGAGATAAAAGATGAGACAAAAAGTAAAACAGAGATGTATTATTTATTAGTTAAATTTCTACTGCTAGTTCGTACCATTTGTTTGTTGTGATATTTGTTTCCATAGGCGTCGTTATTTCTATTATAATTATTTTTAATAATCAAAATTTTGTTACATTGTCTACAACATCATTAATATTTTTACTAGTTTTTGGTTTTCTATTATAATTTTTTGAATTTCAAAAGTAATTTATTAATTTTATGCGTTTTTTTGTCCATTTCAATGGGACCCCAATAGTTTTTTTTAATATTTTAATCGAGACACTGAATGTGCGAACAATATGCGCATGTGCAAACAATATGCACATAACAAACAAATTTCGTGTTCGCTGGCAAAAAAATTCTACTATAGTTTACCTCATGTATATAAGACCAGGTTTTGTGTATAAGAATATTAATAACGAATTATTTATTTATTTATACAATATACAAATATGTATACAATTATTAGTTTTTTAGTTTTTGAGGTTGCATTTTGGTGCAATTATATTGTTCGTTGATAATTGAGTTTTGTCGGCACAATCAGTTAGTGATAGTTCAGTAAGTAATAGTTTAACCATCATGGCTATCCATTAATCCACAAAAAAAACTCCAAACAATAAAATTTAGGTTTTAAGAGAATTTTACTAAAAAAGACAAAATTAATTATATCAATAACAAATTCAAGGATTTTGGAATAATAGTTTTAATCGAATACAAAAATTTTTTTTTAACTTAACAATAACGATATTTTTTCCTATTTACGGTATTTGACGAAATGACCTATATTGAACTGATTAAAAGTGGTTACTTTTACTTCTTGCATAGACGTGTTTCCCTTTCTGATTTTACCGTAACATGAATTTGTTTTACTTTTAAATCATGCCCTTACAGATATGTACAAAATCGCCTTTTAAGGTAAGGTTGACCTAATTAATCAACACAACTTCTATAAAAACATTTAGATATACCAAATAACAGAAAGTCATGTGTTAATTAACTTTTAAATTAAAATTAATTACATTAATTATATCGATTATATTCATATTCATTTTTTAAGACTTATAATAAATCAATTTAATAATTTCATTTATTTTAATTAATTTTCATTTCCTGAATTTTGTTTGTTTAAAAATTTATTAAAATTATGTATTTTAAGTATGGTATCGAAGTTTAATAAATGTACACATAATTTCATCACATGTTAAATTATTTAAAAAACGAAAACAATTCCACTAATTAATTGTAATCTGTTTCTTAATTACAGTCTTTGAATACAAGTTAATGACCCCAACTTTTGGTCAATTTATAAATACGGTACTTCGCTATGACATTTTTTCCAATTAGAAATGATTATAAGTAACAACATTTTAGAAATGTTTTGTTAATTGTTTTGCGATTTTTTTTTTTATTTTTGAACATAACACAAACACTGTCAATAAAACAAACGCTGCGATCACCTCCACAAAAGATCGTTTAATTTGTGTTCTAAAATAAAAAATTAATATTTAATGGTTATTGGTTTGGGAAGAACGCTATGCCTACTCTTTGTTTACCAAGAAAATATCCATGCTTGACATAAACCTGTCTAAGACGACAAAAAATAGAAAAAAAAACTAAGATCAAGGGTCATTAAGATGAAAATTTAAACACCCTATCAAAAATATAGAAAACAGAAAAAAAGTTGAAATAAAAGAAATATGGAAGATTTTGAAGTTTGGAGAAACTTTCTGACAAATCCAAAGCTGATTGATTAAATGAGTTTTAACTATTCTTTTGTATTCCATAAAGTCTGCATCGTAATATCTTGCATCCTTTTGAGATCATGTGCCTGCACACGTATGATACACACAAGTTTCTTTGTTCTTTTTCTTTTTTAAGCAGCAAATCGTGTTTAGCGAACATGTTTAGCGTTGAGTTCCGCCACATTAATCAATAGTATTGAGCTTATGTCACGATCTAAGGGTCTAAGACCACACTTTTTTTTATGAAGATAGGTCTCTTTTGAGAATTGAAACCAGCATCCTTTTTTCACACAAGGCTCTGACCACTAGTAACATGGCGAAAAAGTCCATACAGTTTCATTGATTTTGGCAGCATTATGCATATGTTGTTAGCCAATACTACCTTCAAATCGAATTTTGATAGTCAAATATTTGGTTTAAACCTAGCGTTATCGTTTATTTAATTCTAGAACAAGATATAAAAATCTCAAATTTCTTGAACTACGAAATTTTTTTGTGGTCATATTTAAATAAGTTTTAATTAGAGGCATTGAAAATTTTAAAAATGAAGAAAACACAAAAAGGTAAATAATCCCTCTATTAAAATAATTTCCTTACTTCCATTCTAGCGTGCTTAAAGGTATTTTTCTCACTTTTCTATAAAAAAACCATTTAATCATTTAATGTATATATCCGAGATATTCGTATCGAAACACTTTAATTAAATTATAATTTAATTACACGATTTGATAATAAAACTTAAAATATGTGTTTTTATTATTTTTTGCTAATTGCTCATAAAAACATGTTTGCAGTTTTGTGTTTTTCTGAAATTGTTGATAATTAGATGATAATTTAGAGAAAATTACGATGGTATTTAAATATTGTTATCATGCATGTTTGATATATTGTTTGAATATATTAAAGGTTTAAGTTGAACCTGTTTATTCATATCACTTATAATAAAATAAAGTATTCCATTGGTAGTTGTTTTTTATTCTTTTAAATAAAAAGAGACAGATTAAAGCAAATCGTTTGAAATACTCGATACCATAGTTGAATGCTTTACCAAGTCATTTTAAAATCAATTATCATCATTAGATTTCATTTCTAGATGTAAATTTATCATCACTAGATTAGGATTCTAGCCATACCTTTCCATTTTTTGCTAACCTAGTTTTTTAATTTCCCAAGTTTCTATTTCTAATTTCCTACATCTCCAGTTTAACAATTTTCTAATATTCGACTTTATAAATATTCATAAATTCTAATTTTCTAATTTTCTAATCATCTAATTTTCTAATTCTCTAATTATCTAATTTTCTAATTTTCTGATTTCCTAATTTTCTAATTTTCTAATTTTCTAATTTTCTAATTTTCTAATTTTCTAATTTTCTAATTTTCTAATTTTCTAATTTTCTAATTTTCTATTTTTTTAATTTTCTAATTTTATAAATTCTAATTTTCTAATTATCTAATATTCTAATTTTCTAAATAATTAATTTTCTATAGTTTTCTAATATTCTATAATTTTCTGATTTTCTAATTTTCTAATTTTCTGATGTTTTAATTTTCTAATTTCCTTGCTTTCTGATTTTATTGTTCCAGTTTTCTAATTTTCTAATTTAGTTGATAACATGATCCATCTCTGATTTGAAACTCTTCCAATCAGCTTTTTGAAAGTTCCATCTAGGTTTGTTGCAAGAGTTTACAGTTTGAATTGAATATCCGATTGTTGCTATTACCGGACGATGCTGAGTATGAGAGAAATTATTTAATATTTCTCTTTGAAAACCATTTGTGTCAGCAATGTTGTTTGATATGAAACAAAGGTCGGGATTAGAATCTGTCTTCCAAGCAGCAGAGTGAAAGGTACTTCTATTTTTATCATCAAACACTAAAGAAAAGTTGTTACAAGTCATCAGGTTCTGCAGGGTTTTACCATTTTGATCATTCCGACTCTATCCCCAGTTGGTATAGTGGCTATTAAAATCTCCCAAGTACAGAGTAGGATGTTCATAAATGGGAATTGTAGATGTGGTCCAAATGGTGGCTGGTGGCTTATATATATTTACAATGTTTAAGCTTTGTATATTGACTGCTTTAGCAAATGTTTCATGCATAATTACTTCTCTAGAACTTCATAATCATCTTCCATCGATAGTGCTTTTCACATAAGTTGCTATACCATACACTGGAGAATGAATAGCAGCAACCAAGTCAAACCCAGCAATATCACCCCTTTTGGAAATGTCTTCGTCATTGCGAGTTGCAGCCTCTTGCAGTAATATGACATTGATTTCTTTTTCATTAGCAACTCTTGCGAGTATTTCAGACTTAGACTTTGATATCTACATTGAGGAGTTGACAAACCTTGAAATGATTTCCAATTGATAAATCCATGAGAAAGAATGTGCTGTGTTGCAGCACCAATTTTCAGCAAATCAGTATAAACCAGAACGTATACAGGAAAAGTGAGTTGATTTGAATTTTGTACTTTTTGAGGCCGATTCCGGCTGCTGAACTCTCAATATAGTAGTTGATCTTACGGTTTTATATTGATTTTGTTGAATAATTTTTTCAGACGATTGATTTTTCACGTCATGACAATTCAAACATAAATGAATAATTATAATTTTTATTAATTGATTATGATCAATGGCAGGAGATATCATTAGCTAAGATGATAACTTAGGGTGCTGGCGAACGAACTTTAATTAGTCAACGGCAGCACTTCCAGTCTTAGCTGTGCAGCATTCCGTGGTGGTGACGCTCGTTAACTCTTCCGAGGAATCAGACCAACACATAATTATGTGTGGGCTTTGTGCATCAATTGAGGTCGTGAGCGACCGTCGTGCATCAATTGAGGTCGTGAGCGACCGAGCGAGGTCGTGCGTCTAGGGTTCGCTGCATCAGCTGGATTATTGGCAATTAGTTTTGTTTTGTTTTCTGCAAATTTCTCACAAATTGTTTTTCACTTATTATTTTGTTATTATTTCTTCATCTTATCATGAAATATTGGCATATGTCATATTTTATTGTATGATAAGATTTTTTGCTTAGTTATCCATTCTTTAATAAAATATAAAAAAATAAAATAAACCTTTTGATATTTATATGGCAGTACAACATAAAAGATATAAGTCTGCAAGTGGTAAAGCAAATATGCGCAATCCACCCGCCCATAAAGCGGCATGTCCACGGTATTTGCAGGGACAACACATATATGAATCAATAAAAAATTGTAAAATACATGTTCAAAACATCTGCGGATTGAACGCTAACCATGACCACGTGCAACATCATCTTGAGCACGACAAACCGAACATTCTATTCCTTACAGAAACACAAGTTTCTAAAAATTTTCTCTTAAATCAGCTTCAATGAGCTTTCAAACTCCATCAGGCCGTATGCGCATTCATACATGAGAGTATTGCGTACACACGCTTTCCAAATTTTGAACTACACGGTGATGGCTTCAATACAATGGTTTAAAGATTTGTCTTCCAGAAATTACTTTTTTGCAATAGCTTTATCCCTTAACAAACATAACCTAAGCTTTTTTAATTTACTGACAAAAATTGTGGACGGGATTAGAGCAAAGTCCCCTAATTGTGAAGTTACATTACCGGCGACTTCAACGTCCACAACAAATCATGGTTGGAATTTTCCAAATCGACCGACGATGTTGATAATAGTGGAAAACTGGCAGACATTTTTGCCGCGTCTCAGGGCCTATTCCAAATTGTTAAAAACCCAACTTTCACTCCCCGTAATAGCGGTGATAATAGTTTTCTTTTAGATCTCTATCTTACCATAATATTACGAGTGTCGATGTCCCGAAAGGTAGTATTGGAAATTCTGATCATTATTTAATTTCATCAGTTATCAAAACTGATTTACTTAAAGTAAATTTATTACAGCTCCCAAACCCCGTAAAATATTTCACTACTCAAAAATGGATAAGAGTGGTCTTCAAAAGTTTTTCCATGGTTTCCCTTTCAACCATCATTGTTTTTGTACTGACAATGTAAATGTTTCTGTTCAAAACTTTACAGAAACCATTCAATTTGCTTTCAATAAATTTGTCCCTTTCTCCATAGTAAAACCCAAACAAAAATACTTGTATTCGAAAGCGGCCAAAACGGCACTTAGAAACAAACGTAGATCATTTAATATTGGGATTCATAACAAAACTCCCGCTAATCGATCCCAATATCTTAAGGCCAACAAAATATCTAACCAGATTATCTCTAACGAAAAGTCTGAAATTGAGAGAACGAAAGCTTGCTTCAAAGCTTACGTCTATGTCTATTTCTGACAAGAAATTCTACAGTGCCATTAATTCTTTAAATTCTGGTACAAAATCTTCTATTCCCCCTATTGTTGATGGTGATTTAATCGTCAATGATCCCGCAAGAAAAGCTAACTTGTTCGCTGAACGCTTTGCTCTGAATTCCACTGTTTTGGAAACTCCTAAAGTAATACCCCAAATCCAGTCTTCAAGAGTTAATATGAATGAACTTCACTTCAAACCCAAAATAGTTGCTAAACTTTTAAAGGGGTTAAATATCAACAAAGCCTCAGGAATGGACAGTGGAATATTGTCCTGTTATTTGTTATTGTTATTTTAAAAACCTTTTCTAAAGAACTTGCACCAACTTTGACTAAAATATTCTACTAATCCTACAAATCTGGTATATTTCCCTCGTGCTGGAAGTTGGCATATGTCCAGCCCGTCCCCAAAAAGGGAGCAAAATCATATATCTCCAGCTTTAGGCCAATAGCTTTACTATCGGTCCTATCCAAAGTCTACGAGCACTAGATTAATACACACATTTCAAATGTTTTGGAAGCAAATCATTTAATAGCCGACAGCCAATACGGTTTTCGAAACAAAAGATCAACTACCGATCTATTAAACTATGTAGCGCATTGTTAGAACAGCATACTTGATAAAGGTGGTGAAACATAAACGTTATCGCTTTAGACATCTCCAAGGCATTCGATCGAGGCAGGAATGCCAACTTAATCAACAAGCTCGTTGCGTATGGTTTTCATCCCAATGTTGTGAAGCTGATTCAAAATTTTCTATCCAACCGATACATTTCGGTAACCTTAGACGGATTTTCTTCTGAGTCTAAACTAATTAACGCTGGTGTACCTCAAGGCTCAGTAGTGTCCCCAACCCTATTTTTGATTTATATCAACGAATTGTTGAAAATCACCAGCAACCCAATAAATAGTTTTGCAGATAATAGTACTCTGCACAAGTCGTTCGAGCTCCTTCCTTCAAAAGGTAAAATGCACGAACGCATTAATCCTGCCCAGAGAGACGCTGCCATAAACGTGATTAAAGACTTAAAAAAAAGTCGCCGACTGGGGTGACCTTGTCAAAACCTTGTCAATTTCAACTCTACCAAAACACAGCTGTTAATGGTTTCCAGATCAAAGACCGAGTTCCCCAAAGATATTTTATTCAGTATGTGTGATAAACCAATAGGTGAATGTAAAAACATTCGTTTATTGGGTGTCACAGTTTCAAATGACCTACTCTGGAACGATCGCCATTACATGATGGCAAAAAGCGCGTCTAAAAAACTCGACCTCCTAAATAGATGCAAAGAATTTTTCACTCCATACCAATTGCTCCATGTTTATAAGTCTTATATTCGTCTCTGTATGGAGTACTGTTGTCAAGCTTGGGGTGCTGCTTCTGTTTGCATCTTGGCCCTCTTGGACTCTGTTCAAAAGCGGTCTATACGAATTGTGGGTGATCGAGATTTGACATCAAAACTTGATTCCCTTGACATCGTCGCACTGTGGCTGACCTCGTTGTTTTTTACAAATATCATCATCAACAGTGCTCAGATGAAATCAGCAGCATCATGCCTACTTATTCCATCCAGCCAGCTTATTCTTACCCCCGTTACACTCGGCAATCGGCTACCGCAACCAATCAAACGGTCGAGATCCCACGCTGTCATACTGTCAGATCGCAGAAAGACTTCTTTGTTCGAATTTTATACAAATGGAATAGTTTGCCGGAATCCATAGTCTCAGGTGGCTTCAATCCGCAGTGGTTTAAAAAAAGCGTTCATCAATACCTTGGAACGAAAGTTGTTGTAAGACCTAAGTCTTAAAAGGTATTTATGTGTTGTTGTGACACATATTGTAAACCCTATAACACAACACTTTTTATTTAAAAAAAAAAAATTTAAATTTCTGTAAAAAACATATTTCATTCATAAAATTAAAATATGTAGTAAGCTTCTCAAATTTGTTTATAAAAATAAAAATTTTTTCGGCAAATGGCTGTAAAGTTTAACTTTACTGCCGCTGGGGAGTAACTAAAGTCTTACTTTTTAGCCGACGGCAGCAAAAGTATCGCCATTTTTATTTTATCTGCCGGCGGCTGTAAAGTAACTTTTATATTTTTACGGCGGCCTTAAAGTAATTTTCATATCTTTACGGTGGCAGTAAAGTAATTTTCATATTTTTACGGCGGCTGTAAAGTAAAATAGCACAATGTTATTAATTTGTTCAAAACAGAGTTCAGTTCATTAATCATTTTAATTACCTAAAACATATTTATAAAAAATTTGATGCATTAATTTCATATTTTTAAACAAATTTAAACGTTTGCCGAAAAAATAGTGTATTGAATTCGGAGCTAATGTGACTTTTTGTGTTTTCTCTATAGTTGTCGGCCTCCCTACGGTCGGCCGCCAAACTATAGACTCAACACAAAAACTACAACTTTAGCTCCTAATTCAATAATATACTATTATTCAAGTTATTTCAAATAAAAATTTCCTTTCGTATACTTTTTATCTAACAAAAAATTTTGTTGAATGAAAAATGATTTATTTGATTCATAATATTTTCAAATGTTTGAGAATGACCATTTATGGTTGATACATGTTACAAAATATTGTTTAAAAAAGTTGTAAAAAGAAAAATTATTAAATTTATTTTAAATAAATTATTAATAAATTAATTTAAACAACTTGGAGACCAAACCATCATTATTTTAATTTATTTAACTAAATTAAAATTTTTTAAAATACTTTTTGTACTTTGATCAATATTTCAAATTCTGAACTTCGATTATGCAAATAATTAAATATTTTAGATCACTAAAGCGAATTAAAAATGGTCTAAGGAAGTGGATATGTCAACAATTTTTTTTATCTGCTTACTACCAGCGCATTCTATTAACTCATAGATGAATATACTTTAATAAACGAAATACTTTAATTTTTAAATTCATTATTTTCAATTTGAGGGCATTTTAACATATTAAAATGACAAAAACGTATAATAAGTCCTCGATTATATTAATATAGCCATTATCCAGTTTGAGCCAAATTCAAGCGTGGGAAATGTATAAATTCAAAATGTATGGATTTTTATAAAAATGTTGAAGCTTTTATGGATGGAGAAAAATAAATTAAAATGGTTTTTTTTTCAGTTTTATTAGGTTGTTTGGTCTAAGCCATTAAGGGACGCGTACAGACAGGTTCAAAGTTGTAAATAAATTTGAGACTAATCCTATCTATAATGGAAAGTAGCTGAAAAATTGATGACAAAATTTGAGACAACACAATTGTCAAATCTTAAGTAATTAAAAGTGTGCAAAAACACAAAACAAAGATGGTTTTGAATTAAAAAGAATATTTTTGTTGGAGATTTGGAAATGTTTTTGATGCATTAAATAAATAATATTAATTTCACATTCGCAAAATTTTCCATAATTGCATTAATAAAAAATGTGGTATAAAACTCTTTGGCGGATTTAATATGTTATAACTAATTTTAATCAAATTAAAAAAACTATAATGAAATTGCATAGATAATGTAGTTATAGTTAATGTATTTGATTGTAAAATTTGTTGGCTAATTAATTCTGTTTCTATAATTATAGTTTTACTAACCTGACACATTAAATTCTACTTGTGTTTATATCTGTCTGATCAAGAAATCTACCTATTTCTAACGGATATCCTGCCGCTTGGACTTTTTGAATTTTTTCTCGCATTGCTCGCTCGTGCAAAATTAGCATTGTTCGTTCGTGCCTCTGGTGTTTAATGTGCCCGACTCATGTCTTAATGTATCGTTGTAGGTTTTTCAGCTAATATCTAATAATTTATATTAGTTACATTCATAGAATTTGTATTTCAATATTTTGACGTTATGAAAAGTAGTAAATATGTATGACGAGAGTGATTGAATATTGTCTATCTATTTTTAAACTAAAAGTTGACCCAGGTTTGTAAATTCAAAAATTTCGTGAATAAACCAAAAACCACTACATACACAATATAATTACATACTTAACGTTAACAAAAGAAAAACAGAATTCTACGAAAAGAATTTTAAATTCATCTAAAATAAACTAAACAACCTTAATTAAGGATCATTTATAATAATCAAAACCAAAATGTATGATAAAAGAAAAAAAAGTTGTTTGAAACATAGTTTTTATAAATTATAAATATACAATTTAATGCTTAAAGCACTCTATAAGAACAACGTTAAAATATAAACACGAATAGGTTAGATGAGTTTTGTGATTAAGCAAATTTGGGATAGTTTACGTTACAGGCTGTATTTAAGGAAGAAAGGGTAGGTTAAATGGGCTATTTATTTTATGGTTTTAAATTTAAATTGATCGATAATTTAACTCTTTCTTTTGTTAATAATAATAATATTTTATGCGCTTGTTGTTTTTTAAATTACAGTAATTTGATAATGCTAATGGTTTTGAAAACATCAGATGCAATTTGACAAAATTTTAAATTTTGAACAGAAAAAATTAAATATTTTAAGCTCATCATAAAAATTGTTTATCCATCATACAAATTATTTGATAAAATATGTGTAAGTAAAAAACTACATATTTATCAAGTCCGTATTTTAATATTTCTGATTCCAATTAAATAATTTAAATTAATTCCCAAAATAACCGATTATCGTTATTGTTAAGTTTGCTATTAATGTAATAGCCATTTAAAATTAAGTAATTCGTTTACAATAATTGAATAAATGAGATGTGTTCAAGTTATTAAAATTTCTTTGTGTCTAATTTGTATGTTCAATTAAATTAAGTGAACGATTAGATTAAATGGAATAAAAAAATCAATAAAATTATAAAATTTTCTTTATTTTTCTAATAGCGTTTTTTTAACTAAATGTACATATTTAATTTAACTAATAATTATTTCTTTTATTTTTTTATGATAAATGAACAATTAGTATGGGAAACATAAAATAATTTTTTCGAATTGTTTTTTTTTTTGGGGAATTTGATTATACATATAATTGATTGGTTTTGATTATTCGTTTATGGAGCCTCTGCAGACTCCATAAACGAAGATTGAATGATATATTAATTAATCAGATGATGGTAAAATTAAAATAGATTAATCGTGTGAAATAAGACAGCTAATAATCGGAAAACAAGATCTTGAGAGTCACTCTCTTAATTGTAGGTTAATACGTAAATCAACAGGCAAATCAGTAAAAATGCTTGTATCGTGTTCACGATAGTCATTTTTACTGGTTTTCCTGTGGGTTTACGTATTAATAAAACCGTTATAACATTCAAACCGTCTAATCTTCTACTTACGGGACGCGAAACGTACAATGCTTTTTTAATTTTCGAGAAATATGAAATCACGATATGTATCATAATGCCTAGCATACATACTAATGCCTAGTATACATACACTCAAAAAAAAAAAATTTTTACGACATTTTCAAAAATGTTTGTAATTTTGTACACACAAATTTTTTTTGAAAAAACTACGATTTTTTTCTTAAAATACAAAAACAATTGAATATGATTAAATAAATTCGCGGCTTTCCATATAATTTTTAGTGAATTTACACAAGCATATTGTATAACTGGTGCAAACAAGTTTTTTCAAAAAATCACCCGATTTGGAAAAGCAGTTCAAGTTGGTTATGAACCTACCCTTACCAAAATTTTCTATAAATCTTATAAATCTGATATTTTCCCTTCGTGCAGGAAGTCAGCATATATCCAGCCCGTCCCCAAACAAGGAACGAAATGTGATATTTCTAATTATAGACCAATAGCCTTATTCCCAGTCCTTTCTAAAAACGAGCTTTATATTATTACAATTTACACACATATCAAAATTTTTGGTAAACAACCATTTAATATCTGACAGCCAATACGGTTTGAGAAACAAAAGATCAACAACCGATCTATTGAACTATGTAGCCAATCTTTGGAACAGCGCAGTTCAAAAAGGTGGTGAAAAGTACGTTATCCCATTAGACATCTCAATATCATTTGATCGAATCTGGCATGCCAGCCTGAACAACAAGCTCGTTGCGTACGAATTTCACCCTGCAGTCGTAGAGCTGATACAAAACTTTCTTAACGACCGATACATTTCGGTTTCCATCGATGGCTTTTCTTCTGAGCCTAAATTAATTAACGCTGGTATACCCCAAGGCTCAGTTTTATCCCCCACTCTATTTTTAATTTATATCAACGAATTATTGAAAATCACCAGAAACCCAATAAATAATTTTCGAAAGTACACTGCACAAGTCATTCGTCTCCTATCTTCAAAGAGTAAAATGCATGAACGACTAAATCCCGCTCGGAGAGACGCTGCCATAAATGTACACGAGGACCTAGAAAAAGTCGCCATTTAGGGTGACAAAAGTTTGGTCAATTTCAATTTCACAAAACACAGCTATTGATTGTTTCCAGATCAAAGACCTAGTTCCCCTACGATATTTCAATTAGTATGTGTGACGAATAAATATAGACGTATGTGAAAGCGTCCGTTTTTTGGGAGTCACAATTTCCAATAACCTACTCTGGAGCGATCATTTAATGGCAATGGCAAAAAGTGCATCGAAAAAAACTCGCCCTCCACAAAAGATGTAAAAAATCTTTCACTCCGTATCAATTACTACACATTTATAAGTCCGTTTAAAGGTCCTAAAAGTTTAAAAAAGCGTCCATCAACACCTCAGAACGCATGTTGTTGTTACCTGACCACCTAGGTCTTAAAAGGTGTCTTTGTGTTGTTGTGACAAAAATTGTAATTCCTAAAACACAACACTTGTTATAAAAAAAAGAAAATATGTAGTTTTTGGAACGAATGCACATAATTTAATGAATATATTTATTGTTGATCATATAATTTATTAATGAAATTTAAATCTTAACTGAGGAACGCCATATTTATTTTGGGTTTTGTACTCAAAATTATTGCTAAGACTCCAATGACGACATTTTTGATGCTTATAGCAAAACCGTCAATATTCAAAGCCTGATTGTTTTTTAAGCACAGAAAGATCGACTACCTACAGCGCCATTTTGAAATACAAAACCCCATAAAAAATATTGCGACGCTAATGCATAGGCTGACTTCACCACAGCTTTGGAAACATAGTATTCTGGATATATAATGAAATAATATTCATCAAATACTTTAATTAAAAGCTAACCAATGTTGTAGATTTCGCGTAGTTCTAATTATAAAAATATTAAAGAGAGCAGTAGTATCCCAACAAATAAAAATTCTGTTGTACGAGAAAAAGTAAAAAAAAATTTAAACGGAAGTGACAAACCGGAAGTTGGGATACAGAACTGTTGTTTCTAAATGTCTATGTACCAAGTACCTGTACTAAATGTTTATGTAGCAAGTTTTATCCAATTCGATTATCAGATACAGATGTTATTAAGTTTTCATAAAAACAGGAGCTCGGAACACTCTCCACCACTTTGTTCACTATCGCTCAAAAACTTATCAGTTCCTTGCAATACATATTTGCATCTTTTTCCAAAGTGTCATCAAAATTCATTCACGAACGAGCGTTGTATGCTCCCAACAAACATTGAAACAGTAAACAGGTGCTTGGGAGGCCTCCCACCATTTATCCCAATATTGTCCAAAAACTAATCAGTTCTTTGCCGTTTAAGTCTGCATCTTTTTTCAAAGTGTCATTAAAATTGATTGATGGATGAAGTCTGTATGCTCCCAACAAACTTTAAAAACAAAGTGTGAAAAGTCAGCAGTTGTATGGTAGCCCCGCCACTTTAATCAATATGTCCCAAAATACGATAATTATCTTCTCATACTAATTGGAATCTTTTTCATAGGTTTCATCATAATCACTTCATTATTGTAAGCTGTAGTGTGAAAAATACACTGAAAAAAATTCAAAAAATTACAAACAAAAATTTTTTACCGGAAGTTGGGATGCAGAACTTTTGTAAAACGTACTAAATGCTTATGTACCAAGTTTCATCCAATTCAATTATCAGGTACAGATGTTATTGAGCTTTATAAAAAAAACAGGTGTATGGAACACCTCCCACCACTTTGTTCACTATCGCTCAAAAACTTATCAGTTCCTTGTCATAAATATTTGCATCTTTTTCCAAAGTGTCATCGAAATTCATTCACGGACGAATGCTGTTCGGGAGGCTCCCCACCACTTATCACACTATTGTCCAAAAACTATTCAGTTCCTTCTCATTTAAGTTTCCATCTTTTTTTAAAGTGTCATTAAAATTGATTGATGAATGAAGTCTGTATGCTCCCAACAAACTTCAAAAACAAAGTGCGAAAAGTCAGAAGTTGTATGGTAGACCCCCTGCCAATTTAATCAATGTGTACCAAAAGATGATAATTATCTTCTCACACTAATTGAAACCTTTTCTATAAGTTTCATCATAATCACTTGATTATTGTAGGCTGTAGTGTGCATAAAGACACTGAAAAAACTTCAAAAACTTACAAAAAAATTTTTGCCGGAAGTAAAAAACCGTAAGTTGGGATGCAGAACTGTTGTAAACTGTACTAAATGCTTATGTACCAAGTTTCATCCAATTCGATTATCAGGTACAGATGTTATTGAGTTTTCAAAAAAACAGGTGTATGGGACACCCTCCACCACTTTGTTCACTATCGCTCGAAAACTAATCAGTTTCTTGTCATACATATTTGCATGTTTTTCCAAAGTGTCATCAAAATTCATTCACGAACGATTGCTGTATGCTCCCAACACACATTGTAAAAATGCTGACACAATAAACAGGTGTTGAAGAGACCCCTTACCATTTATCCCAATATTGTCCAAAAAGTGATCAGTTCTATGTTATTCAAGTCTCCATATTTTTTCAAAGTGTCATTAAAATAAATTAATGAATGAAGTCTGTATGCTCCCAACAAACTTTAAAACAAAGTATATGTATGGTAGAACCCCCGCCACTTTGGTCAATGTGTCCCAAAAGATGATAACTATCTTCTCATACTAATTGGAACCTTTTTCATAAGTTTCATCATAATCACTTCATAATTGTAGGCTGTAGTGTGCATAAAGACACTGAAAAAACTTCAAAATAGTACAAACAAAAATTTTTTTGCCGGGAGTAAAACACCGAAAGTTTGAATGCAGAACTATTGTGAACTGTACTAAATGCTTTTGTACCAAGTTTCATCCAATTCAATTATCAGGTACAGATGTTATTGAGCTGTCAAAAAACAGGTGTATGGGACACCACCCACCATTTTGTTCACTATCGCTCAAAAATCAATCAGCTCCTTACCAAACATATTTGCATCTGTTTGCAAAGTGTCATCAAAATTCATTCACAAACGAATGTTGTTACAAACATAAAAAACATAGTGGAAAAACCACCTGTTGTATGGTGGACCCCCCAACCCTTTATCCAATGTACTCCAAAAGCTGATAAAATCTTTCTCATGTTACTTGAAAGCTTTTACCAACGTTTCATGATAATAGATCGGTAATTGTGGGCTGCAGTAGGGATAAACACCTGAAAAAAAATTTTGAACTGGAAGTGACAAACCGGAAGATGGTATGCAGAAATATTAACAGTTCTAAAACCTTATATACCAAGTTTCCATTAGATCATAAGACGGGATTAGAAGTTATTCAGCATTTAAACTTAGAGGTGTTCGGGAGACCCCCCACCATTTGGATCCAAATTTGAAATGAATCCTGATGTACCTACCATTTTCAAGTGAATCTGTATCATTTGCCAAAGTTTCATCAAGATCCTATGCAGAAGTTTCATCAATTCGATTATCAGGTATAGATGTTATCCAGCTTCCAAAACAACAGGTGTATGGGACACCCCCCACCACTTTGTTCACTATCGCTCAAAAACTAATCAGCTTCTTGCCATACATATT
The DNA here is from genome assembly GCA_963693315.1 of Diogma glabrata. Taxonomy (NCBI): domain Eukaryota; kingdom Metazoa; phylum Arthropoda; class Insecta; order Diptera; family Cylindrotomidae; genus Diogma; species Diogma glabrata. Next base: position 300,456,522 of record OY856187.1, on the reverse strand, counting down.
TGCATTTTTTCCAAAGTGTCCTCAAAATTCATTCACGAACGAATGCTGTATGCTCCCAACAAACATTGAAAAAATTGTGACACAGTAAACAGGTGTTAGGGAGGCCTCCAGGGCCGTAGAGAGAAAAACCGGGCCTGGGGGGAAATGAATTACGAGCCCTCTTTACATGTATGTTATTTTATTAACCTATTAAATTATAATATCACAAAAATTAAAATTTTGTATTTGTTTGAAAACAATTTTACAAGAATGTTATATATAGGCAAGTACATTTTTTTAAAATAATATGTGTTGTGTAGTAGGAATTACAATATGTGTCACAACCACACATAAAAACCTTTTAAGACCAAGGTCCCACAACAACATGCGTTCTAAGGTGTTGATGAACGCAAATCTTTGGTATTCTGTATTTTTATCGGAGTTGTGCATTTTTATTTAAAGAATAATTCTTTACATTTTTATGTAAAGAATTAGTAAATAATAGTTTTTTGCGTAAGGAATGAAAAGAATGTAAATAATGATTAATAAATGTAAAGAATTTTACTTTCAAATGATTTTTACAGCTCCTTTAAGAAGACAAAACTTGTGCCCAATTCCAACAATGGTAATACAAATTTTGAAATGAAAAAAATTACGAATTTTGTTCTCTATAAAATATTTTCCCACTTTAATTATAGAAAAAGCCAGGATTGGAAAGCATAATAATGTATTAAAATTTTAAACTTATTACAATAAAATTAACAATTTAACTACAATAACATCAATTTGTTGAATACGACACATATAACAAGTTTGATTTACAATAGCAATTATTTTCAGTATACAAATAATGAAAGACAGGCTTTACCTGTCAATTGATAAAATGAAGAATGTCCGAGCCCAAGTTTTCAACAATTCAACTTAAGAATTTAGATTAAAGAAAATGTGTGCTGAGATGTCACATATATAGGCTATCTTTGTATTCAGACAAAAATGTTATTTTTAAAATTTTAGTTGAACAAACAAATGATTGATTTCACAAATTCGATATTTCTGGTATCGTGAAATTGTTTATTTATATTTTAGCAAGTTTGAGATTAAATTTAAAATTTATTTTTAGTATCGACTCAAACCAAAACTAACCAAACCTAAACTAAATATATTTTAAATTTAATCTCAAACTTGTTCAAATATAAATAAACAATACCAGAAATACGATACCAGAAATATCGAATTTGTGAATTCAATAATTTGTTTGTTCAACTAAAATTTTAAAAATAACATTGTTTTCTGAATACAAAGATAGCCTATATATGTGACATCTCAACAAACATTTTCTTTAATTTCAATTCTTAAGTTAAATGGTTGAAAACTTGGGTTCGGACATTCTTCATTTTATCAATTGACAGGTAAAGCCTGTCTTTGATAATTTGTTTACTGAAAATAATAGCTAGCTTGCTTGCTTGTAATAAGTTTTAAATTTTAATACATAATTTATGATTCCCAATCCTTGCTTTTTCTATAATTAAAGTGGGAATATATTTTATTCAGACCGAAATTCGTAATTCTTTTCAATTCAAAATTTGTATTGCCATTGTTGGAATTCCGAATTGGACACAAGTTTTGTGTTAATTCTTAAAGGAGCTATAAAAATCAGTATTCAAATGATAAATATAACTAAAGACTGACTTAAAAACTAAGATATTTAAGAGTTTGCGTTGCATTTTAAATTATATATATTAATCTAATGAGAAAATTGGCACACCTTTTTAGTTTTTTTTAGCATTATTTACATTCTTTACATTCTTTACAATCATTTTTGGACAGGTAAAGAATGAATTCTTTACATGTAAAGAATTTGCACAACACTGATTTTTATACTTTTTTCAAAGAATGAATAACTAAACCCATATAAAATATGACATAGGCCAATATTTCGTGATAGGATAGCGAAAATAAAAATAAAATAAGAGATAAATAGCAAATTTAATTTAAAATTTTGCAGAAACAAAACAAAAATGGTATTGCCAATAATCCAGCTACACTGTTTTGTTACTAAGAGAAGCTGAAACTAAAGTTTCAATTTAGAAAACATTTACTAAGTCGTGTGATATATTCTCCATTTTAGAAATTCAAAGCGCAAATGGTTTGTGTTAATTGTTTTGTGAGAGAAAAATAAATATTTATCATGGGTGGTGCTCAAAAACCAGTTGCTAATACAAGTGGTCAAAACAGGATTAATTCACGTTGTCTTTTCAGGTCCTCCATAAAACAATTATATCTTAAATTTCATTTTAACACTTTGGTTTTTTGGTTACTGTTAATTTTTTCAAAATCGTACTATGCAAAATTGACCGCTTTTTATCGTTTTCTTATATTTGTAATAAATCTTTGAAAAGAAAAACTTCCTATTTAAAACTTGAAGCCTTTAAACCTAAATTAAATAATCGTGTATTTTATTAATGATAAGAATTTAGTGGAAGATCGAATCCACATATACTTTAGTTTTGGTTAAAATTAGTTTTTTGTCTATATAATATTTATCATTTTGGTCGGAGACCGGGCCCTTTTAAAAAGCCGGGTCCGGGGAAACCCCCCTTACGAAGTCTGTATGCTCCTAAGTCCTAACAATCTTTAAAAACAAAGTGTGAAAAGTCAGCATTTGCATGGTTGACCCCCTGCCACTTTGATCAATATGTCCCAAAAGATGATAACTTTCTTCTCACACTAGTTGAAACCTTTTCCGTTTCATCATAATCACTTCATTATTGTAGGCTGTAGTGCGCATAAAGACACTGAAAAAACTTCAAAAAAGTACAAAATAAAATTTTTTACCGGAAGTGAAAAATCGGAAGTTTGGATGCAGATTTGTTGTGAACCGTACTAAATGCTTATGCACCAAGTTTCATCCAACTCGATTATTAGGTACAGATGTTATTGAGTTTTCAAAAAAACAGGCGCTTGGGGACCCCCACCACTTTGTTCACTATCGCTCGAAAACTAATCAGTTCCTTGCATACATATTTGCATCTTTTTCCAAAGTTTTCTCAAAATTCATCCACGAACGAATCTAGTATGCTCCCAACAAACATAAAACATGGTGGAAAAAATCACCTGTTGTATGGTGGACCCCCCAACCCTTTATCCAATGTGCTCCAAAAGCTGATAAAATCTTTCTCATGTTACTTGAAAGCTTTTACCAACGTTTCATGAAAATCGATCTGTAATTGTAGGCACACTTTTTAGCCGGAAGTGACAAACTGGAAATTGGTATGCAGAAATATTGGTAACAGTACTAACATCTTATATATACCAAGTTTCCATAAGGTCATAAGCCGGGACTAGAAGTTGTTCAAGATTTAAACTTAGAGGTGTTCGGGAGACCCCCGCCATTTTGTCCAAATTTGAAATGAACCCAGATGTACCATTTTCAAGTGAACCTGTATCATTTGCCAAAGTTTCTTTAAGATCATATGCAGAAAGGTTATTGATAACTTTTGAACAACACTCAACTGCTTTCAAAACTCTCAACAGCTTTTGGACACTCCACACTCAAAAAAATAATTGGTTATCAACAAAGCAAAATGCAGTTAAAACAACCAAAAACTGTGATATATTTTAGCTAATCTCAGAATGATGTTCTACCTACTAAAAAAATTTGGTTCAAGATACCAAAACCATAAAAGGTTACCTCAACCGTTTTTCTGTAACTTATGTGGTTGGATTTACCACATACATTTTAATAAATAAATGTGGTTAATTTTACCAATTTTGTGGTTGGGAAAGTAGATAATACAATGGTAAATTTAACTATTTCATATGGTTCGTCGCACCGCATAAGACGATCACAAATAATTATATATATTCATATATATATATATATATATATATATATATATATATATATATATATATATATATATATATATATATTATATATATATATATATATATATATATATATATATATATATATATATATATATATATATATATATATATATATATATATATATATATATATATATATATATATATATATATATATATATATATATATATATATATATATATATATATATATATATATATATATATATATATATATATATATATATATATATATATATATATATATATATATATATATATATATATATATATATATATATAAATATATATATATATATATATATATATATATATATATATATATATATATATATATATATATATATATATATATATATATATATATATATATATATATATATATATATATATATATATATATATATATATATATATATATATATATATATACATTAATATAAAATGCAGACATATATGTATATAGTAAAGTAAAAGAATTTTAAATACTATTTTAATTTAAATTGTTTATTCAAATATAACAGTATACAAAATTAATTATACATTTAATTAACAAACGATTTTATGAATTATATTTAAAACATATTTATTGTTTATGTATATATTCCATTTGGTTGGTTTAAATTAATTTAATTACATTTTCGTATGTAAATTAAACTGTTTATTATTTTCTTCGGACTAAGGTGTTTAGAAATAATCCTTTAGTCGTATTGCAATTTCTCCATTAGGTAATAAACAAATATGAATTGGAGTGCCTGTCAAATAATTCATATCTATGATACGATGCGTTTTGTTTTTTGCAGATGTAGCTAAAATACATATCAAACATATTAACATTATTTACTACAAAATAGCCAATTTTATATATAGTACCTTTAAATTAAATTTGAGTCGTTAACCTCTATTTATCAATTTAAAATTTTTTGATATGTTTAACATAAATGTTTTTTATAGTATGTATAAGTAAAGAACTGTTTTCATATTTGGCACCAAATTTTCACATCAAATTGCACAAATTATTTTAATTAATTTATATAACGTATCAAAAAATTTTGATTGATTTTTAATAATTATTATTGAGTTATATTCACGTTGTGGTACAAATACAAAGGAGTTTCCTCGATAACTAAAAAAAATTTAAAACAAAACGCATTGGCAAAAAGTGCGATCGAATGAGTTGTTGAATTAACCACATATAAAAACGGCTTGAACGCATGGTGCGGTAAATTGACTTATATATATAAATTCGAACTAAAAATGAGGTTATTTTAAAGGGGTAACATTTAATAACTGCATGGTGTAGTTGATTCAAACGATATCGTATTTATGTTAAACTTTTTATTTTTGTTAAAAATAATTAATTCAATGTGGTTAAGACTACATCAAATAATTTGGTTAAATCGGAACGATTTTAACCACTATGCGGTTACGGCCATAGAAATTTAAAGAAAATTTTGATAGTTTAAATTAACCTCATATATGGTTAGCTTTTAACCACATATATTTTTTTGAGTGCAGCTATACTAAAACTGTTGACCACCGAGATTTTAAAATTCAAACCTTAATGGTTACTGAAGACGAGCTAGAAGAACAGGTCCCCAAGCGTATCGAAGCCGCTTTGGCACAAATGCACCTTAGAGGGAAATCTTCTTCGAATCTTCCAACATCGCCAACTCTCCATCTATCTCCTCCACCATCTCTAGATACATCTTACACCAATTAGTCATATAGCAATAAAAATTTACAAAGGATTTTAAACCTTCAGAGGAATCGAACTCCCACCTTTTTATTTCGAATTTTTGGTGGTGTGAGATTCCACTCTTGAAGTGTACTTTCGCACCGGTTGAGCAATTCTACCTTGTTGTTTCGAGTTTTCGGGGGTGCAAGTTTCCATTAAGTTTGAGATTTCTATGAGTTCTTTGATACTTCGAAAGACTTAGATTGGAGAAAGATACATTTTAAGTTACAGCTGATTTCTGCGTGATTCTACTAGTGCGGAATTCCAATGGAGCGAGACTCCACTGGTGCGACATTTAGCTGGTGCAAGATTCCACTTGTGCGAAATTCCACCTGTGCGAGATTCAACTAGTGTGAGTTTCCATTGGTGCGAGTCTGAACTCTTAAGTTCAATCTCACACCGGGTGCGAAAGTCCACTTTAAGGGTGGCATTTCGCAACAGCGCTGAAAATGCACGCAAAGCTACGAGTGTCCACTATCTAACCAATATTGGAACGGGTGCGAAATTCCACTTAAGAGTGGAATCTCGCACCGGTGCGAAATTCCTTTCCATCGGTTATTTCTTGTTGGGGAATATAAAGTCTCGACAAACTACCCGAGCAGAAATTAGTTAGGGAAAATCTAAATACAGTCAGGGCGTGATCAGGGCCTGCTCAGTCCTACAAGGGCAATCCTTATTAGGGCAATCTGATGTGGGCCTGTTCCGGGCTTGATTTAGAATACCCTTTCAGGGTTAACCTTATATTTGAATATATCCGCCCCTGATCAGGTTTTTCGTATTTGACCTCTAGCTGAAATTTCAATTGTTTAAAATTCACTAGAGTATTATCCATTTCAGAAATATATAGTTAAAATCGTTTCATGTATGTTTTAGTTATCGGTTATCGGCTAAAAGACTATAATAATAGTGATTAAGGTGGGTATGTATGTTTTAATTTTTTCCATTGTAATTTTTGTATTTTAATTTGATTAATTTATGTACATAATATAAAAATATATATCAGGGTCTGATCCGGATATCCCAATCAGGGCTTGATCCGATTATCCCAATCAGGGTCTGATCCGGTAATCCCAACCACGACCTGATAGGGCAAAAGCGTCACACTCATGATCAGGGCCCTATCAGGCTACCCTACCAATGCCTGATCCGAACTAGGGCAAACCTGATCAGGACCTTACTTGAGCCCTAACAAATTTCTGCTCGGGTAAGTACGGTCATTTACTTAGTATAATCACGCCCACACTATCATCTTTAGTCAGTGATATTTTGGTAAAGCCTGATTAAGATCATCCTTTGGATAAGCTCAAAGAGACTCTCCTAGGTCGCTTATCCAGCAGCACTTCAGACCGCATACGCAAACAGCACGTGCTGTATGGAACTTGGGCATAAAAAGTCTTCACGCTTTTGTGGAATATGACTGCTGAATCCCGAAATACATTTAAAGACGATATTCTAGAAGAATATAGTAAAACTCCCACCTACTGTTCGCACTGTTATCGCAGTACTTCACACTAAAAAACTTATTCTTAAAATTGACAGATATGTCCTTCAAATTAATTTACATTTCTGCTACTTTTCATCCTACAAATTGTTCGTTGAATAGAACAAATTGATTGATTAGACATCATTTAAAACAAAACTTTCTCTTTCCTTAATTTTTTAGACTATTTAAATTATTTAATTGGTAAATACTAAAATTTCACTCATTTTTTAGGTATTTTAATTGACAATTTAATTTTTAATGCACTAGATACTTACACACTTTTGTTTAAAACTATGGTTTTCATTTCCCAAATCTCACTTTTACTATACTTCCAATCAGTTTACTATAAATTTCAAGCCCTTACTATACATGCATTTTTTCTTATTTATGTTTTATAATTTTGGTTACAGTTTATTTCATTCAACAAACGAAAATTAACGAACAGCTTGTAAAGGTAGTTGAAAATATTTAAGAAACATGACAAAAACTTGCAATTAACAAACATGTTTGTTAAAACAATAGCAAATCATATAACGTGTCCTTTAAATAAACTCCACAGACCACTGTTTGTTGTATTTTACCTACAATTTTTTCAATGCAGACTGATTTACAGCAGACTGCCGAGTTAGCAGACAACGTCCTCGCTTCCCTAAGGTGATCTCAACTCAACTTTATGTTATTTCTAATCCTACCGCTTCTTCTTCTTCCTCTATAACGAGGATATGGCACTTGCTGAACAATTTAAAGAATTGAAGGCGCAAAATGTGTAGTTCTTGAATTCCATACAGCAACAAAAATTCTCAACCTTTTCATCATAATTGGAGTAGATTCAAGGATCGAAACGATCCTGGCAATCGAGATTTCTATCGATATAACCGCTTTCTTATGCAACTTGGGGTTAGGTCGCGAGTTCAAATGTTTGATGGTGTTTGCTACTACCATCCTTACTTCCAGGAAGAAGCAAAAAATACGATCCTGCGTGCAAACTTTATTCCAAACACTCTGACTCCTCTGCATCTTCTTCTTCAAAAACTACATAGACTGTTTACATGTGACGGCGTGTGATGAGAGTCATTCCCAACTCCGTCTTTTGGTCCTAGATATCTCTTTGTGCAAAAACCTCCTCTTTAATACATGTGCTGAATCGTCAGTGACTCTCGCAACTATTGAGAAAAAGCTCTCTTTCTCTACGCAGTTAACGCATCTAAAGTTGTCACTTATGCTACACGGTCTCTCAACCTAAACAGTGGTCTCAGACAATCGTTTTGTCAGATCTTTGTTATCGCCGGTGGATTTTGTCATCCGTATTCTCAGAGCGGATTTCCTGAACAATGCGGCAACTTTTAGTGAGCATTAAAAATTCTTATTGATGATCAAATTCCTATTGATGGGTGCGATATAGCAAAAACTGCCATTTCTACTCCAGTCGGACTCTTCGAATTAGTTCGAATAAGCTTCGGGTGGTGAAACGCTGCACAATCCTTCCGACGTTTTATGCATACCTTTTGTTAAGAACTAAAATACTGTTTGATCTACATAGATAACCTCCTTATTGCTTCTGATATCCTTGAGGAACACCTCAAACACATAATTACTGTTGTTCTTTCTGACGCTTGTCTCACTTTGCTGAAAGCAACGTTGACTTCTGACGTTGACTATTGATCGTTACGAATGTTCCAAAATGGTTACGTAACTCCACCGCTTCCTAGGAATGATAAACTTCAACCGCTGATTCATTCCTTAAGCTGGTGGCAATCAAGCCATCCTAAATGATTTTCTTAAGGGTTCCAAAAGAATGGCAAACGTGACATTCAATGGTCTGAAGATGCCATACAAGCCTTCGATCTTTGCTAGCGGTTACTCAGATTGACAACAATTCTGGCCCATCTCTCACACTCAAGCCCAGCTTGCTACAATGATCAACGCTTCCAATAAGGCACTTGGTGCATTGTCCAACAAAAAATTAACGATTCTACACTTAGTTTCTTTTCTGTGCGACTTAACGAGTCACAACAGAAATACAGTTCTTATGATCGCTATCAAACACTTCCAGTATCTCCTTGAATATAGAATTTTCACTCTGTTCACTGATAATAAGGCTCTCATCTAAGCGTTGTCACAAAAATCCTTTCAAAGCTAGTCCTCGCCAATTCAGACATTTGGATTTTATCAGTCAATTCACGACTGATATTCGCCACGACTGATATTTGCAAAAGTGTTTAATACCTTTGTATAAATATATACGTAAAATACCGTATTGTCCAAAACGTTGTAAAATACATGGTATTTTATTATAATATTTTCTAATATGATGGTCGCTAAGCAATGAACTACCATTTTATTAAGATTGCGCGTGGATTACTAAAAGAATTTATAGCTGAGAAAATATGTATACTATTCGCAAACTTCTATGGTATAAAAATTGCTGTAATATCAATAGAACATAAATATCGAATGCTGCATGTTTCCTATATTCTCCGTTACAATGAAATTTTTATACAGCAAATCAAAATTATGAGCCATGGACAAAGAGTATGTTGTTCTTCGGCATATTGCATCGGTTCGCATCTTCAACTGTAACAAAAAAATTCATTTCGATCTGCCGCCTAACTCACACCGCAAGAAGTAATTGTCTTACAAATCAACGAGGCGTAAACTTCCCGAGCAGAAATTTACTAGGGCTCAAATAAGGTTCCGATCAGGTTTGCCTAGTCTGGGCTGATTGGGCCCTGATCATGAGTGTTACGCTTTTTCCCTATCAGGTCCTGATTGGGATTGCTGGATCAGAGCCTGATTGGGATAATCGGATCAGACCCTGATTGAAATAATCGGATTAGACCCTGATTGGGATAATCGGATCAGGCCCTGATTGGGATATCCGGACCAGACCCTGGAATATATTAATATATTATATTCACATATTATATACATTAATTAATTAAAATAAAATAAAAAAATTACAATGAAAAAAATTAAAACATGTACCACGTTAATCACAATTATTATTGTCTTTCAACCGAGAGGCGATAACTAACTATAACATTCATGAATCGATTTTAGCTACCCGAGCAGAAATTAATTAGGGAAAGCCTGAATACAGTCAGGGCGTGTCAGTTCCTGGTCAGTCCAGAAAGGGCAAGCCGTATTAGGGCAATCTGATGTGTGCCTGTTGCGGGCTCGATTTATTATACACCTTTAGGGTTAGCGTTATTTGAATGTATTAGGACCTGATTTGGTTTTTCGTATTTGACCCCTAGCTGAAATTTCGTTTGGTTAAAATTCACTAGAGTATTATTCTATCCCAACCTGATCAGGACTTTATTTGAGCCCTCACAAATTTCTGCTCGGGTATATATTTCTAATAGGGATTATATTCTAGTAAATTTTAACCAAATGAAATTTCAGCTAGGGGTAAAATACGAAAAACCTAATCAGGGCCTGATATATTCAAATAAGGTTAACCCTACACTGAAAAAAATTTCGTTATCAAATATGCAGAATTGTGATCAATAAAACAAACTCATGATTAGTATACAGCCAAGCTCAATTTTATCAATATGATTATTAAATCTTTATCAGCCTAGCAAATTATCAAATAGAATAAAAAGTTATCAGTTGTAATTTCCCAAGGACGGTGATAATTCGAAATAATTTTTTGCCAAAAATTTCGAAAGGAAGTATATTGATAAAAGCACGATGTCGTAGACCGAGGGCTGTTATCAATACCACTAGCTTGAGGAATTTTTCAAAAAATTATGAGAATTTATCAACGAACGAGGGGAATTGGTTTAGAAAATTTTTTGCCATTTTTCATTTATTTATATATTTTTTATGAATTGGCCTACTGTGATATCAGTTAATTATAATTTAATATCCCAGTAGGCCAGACGCATAAATATTTGTTATTAGTATAATTCTAATGTTATTGGTGAAATTGAATGATGTCATTACATTTTAGAGAATTTCATTGGCTTAAATTAAAATAAAACTAAGGCAAACAGTTTTCAGTTGTAATTTCCCAAGGGCGGTGATAATTCGAAATAATTGTTTGCCAAAAATTTCGAAAGCAAGTATATTGATAAAAGCACGAAGCCATAGGCCAAGGGCTATTCATCAATACCACTTGCCTGAGGAATTTTCCAAAAAATTATGTGAATTTATCAACGAACAAGGGGAATTCGTTTAGAAAATTTTTTGCCTTAGTTTTATTTTAATTTAAACCAATGAAATTCTCTAAAATGTAATGACATTATTCAATTTCACCAATAAAATTTGTATTATACTAATAACAAATATTTTTACGTCTGGCCTACTAGGATATTAAAAATTATCAGTTGTAATTTCCCAAGGGCGGTGATAATTCGAAATAATTTTTTAACAAAAATCTCCAAAGAAAGTATATTGTATCAATACCACTTTTATCAATACCACTTGCTTGAGGAATTTTTCAAAAAATTATGAGAATTTATCAACGAACGAGGGGAATTCGTTTAGAAAATTTTTTGCCATTTTTCATTTATCTACATATATATTTTTTATGAATTATACGTTGGCCTACTATGATATTAGTTAATTATTTCAAAATTAGATTGATAATTTTTTTTTGCTCTCAGAAATTTTATTTTTCATTCATACAAACTTTGATATTTAAACAGTAGGCTTTGCTTTAACTGTCGGCAATTCTTCTTGTCGTCGATAATTTTGCTTTGTCGTTATGAAAATTCTTTGTTGTCATTTTTTCTTCTAACAAAATGAAATATAATTTTATCTTAGTAGGCGCATAACTGTTATAAATTTGTAATTTATTTTTGGCAAATAAACATAAACAAACATGCAACCATTTGTGAATGAAAACGGACATTTTTATTATTTGTGAATTGCATTTTTACAAAATTTTGTATTATTGAATAATTTGTAGAAAAATTTTATTTAGAAACTAATAATTATATTTTAAACAAAATTATAATTAAAAAAAAATTATCTCATTAAATACCACTCTTCATTGAAATTTTTTCGAAAATTTTTCAATTTTACTCATTAAATTATTTTTAAGCAACACTGCTCAATCAAACCACTACTTAAACCACTCGTCCTTCGGACTCGTGGTTTATTGTGCGCTTTGATTCGCAGTGTTGCTAAATAATTTAATTCGTAAAATCAAAAAATTTTCGAAAAAATTTCAATGACTCGTGGTATTACAACCGAAAATTTTTTGCCTTAGTTTTATTTTAATTTAACCCAATGAAATTCTCTAAAATGTATTGACATCATTCAATTTCACCAATAAAATTTGAATTATACTAATAAAATAACAAATATTTATACGTCTGGCCTACTGGGATATTAAAAATTATACATACATTTCTGTATACATTATATATACATACATACATTATATATACATACATCAATACATTTTAGAGAATTTCATTGGGTTAAATTAAAATAAATTACTAAGGCAAAAAATTTTCAAGCGAATTTTCCAATCTGACAAACGTTTTTTTTCAGTGTAAAAAGGTATTGTAAATCAGGCCCGGAACAGGCCCACATCAGATTGCCCTAATAAGGCTTGCCTTTTCTGGACTGACCTGGAGAACCTGATCACGCGCTGACTGTATTAAGGCTTTCCCTAACTGATTTCTGCTCGGGTCGTTTATGTGAAACATCATAGTCTGAATCTTCAACTGATTGGAAATGATAAGGATTCAATTTAAATATAAAACATAAATACAAAATCTGGAAGCCAATGATGATGCAACATTGAACTGAAAACAAGCAGAATTAGATTCAGAGAAATAAATAGACTTATTAGCATTTATTTAATGAATGCAAATAAAGTTAACGATAAGAAATTCAAATGCCGGGCAGATATTTAGAAGAAAATGAATCATATGATTCAGATGTGATTGAAAATGATGGAAGTAATTTTTTGTTGTTATGTCGCATTAACAAATGTATGTCGGCTATTACACTTTTGTACAGAATATATGGTATTTTATTTTGTATTATACTTAATGTATATATAACACGTTGTATTCTAAATAAAAATTAGCTTACGGTTTTTTAACATCTCTAAAGGATGTACGACAAATGGCACAGAACTGTCTGTCTTGCCAAAAGGGACAATTTCTTCGTCATACTCCATCACCTCGGGTAATTACTCTCCACTTCTCAGAAATTTTCTGGGATACATATGAACATTATTGGTCCACTTCCTACCTCTGAGGACCAACGCTACTGTGTCACAATTATTGACCGCTAAACTTTATGGCCTGAAGTCAATCCTATCTCGGATATCACTATACTGAAACGGTAGCTTCAGCTCTCTATTCCCATTGGATCGCTCGGTTTGACGTACCTTCAGTAATGTTCCAAATCGAATTCAATCTTTTCAGTCCTCAATTCGATTTCGTTTCTCAACTAAAACAAAATTTTAATCACATTTGTCTCTCAGATGCTTCAAGACACACTTCTCCTAATGTTTTTATTTCATGTTTTCTTACATACTGACTAGTATGTAAATCGCTCCAAGCTCCATACGAAGGTCCCTTCCAGTCATTAACTGCGATGTTTCGAGGATATAGGTAATACGGAAAAAAAATCCCTACTCAACGACATCTAAAGTATTTGTCTATGAAGTTTTGGATAGGACCTCAGTTCAATACAACTGATTATGGTTTTCAGTTCACATCGCATTTGTTTCAAGTTTCAACCCTAAAAAAATCAGATACTACAGACTCATTTTGTAGTATCAATCGTTACAATAACATCAAATTTAGTTGGGAGTTTGTTGTTTTTTTTAAGTCATTCGGTAATTTTGGACAAAGCAGCTATTAAATTTTTAATTCTGGAATATTTGGTTGGCTTGTTCAGTGAATGGCTGAATAATTTTTAGAGATAATTTTCATTTGCTCATATGAGCCAATTATAAATGATCGCTGGCAGAGTTTCAGCGGCTTTATTTAACTTGTGTATTTTTCCATTTTCGAGCGGTATTTCCAGCAAATGCTGGAAATAAAGTCGCTGATGTAACGAACTACAGATTTACAAAATTTAAGCAAAAAGTTAGACAATTTAAATATATCCTGATCATAAATATAATTAATTTTTCGCCTTAATTTTAGTACTAAAACGCATAATTCTAAAAAACCCACAAGTTTAATTTCTTCGCCTGTTGCTATCTGTATCTATTCCAGCTCGTTAGTTTACAGATGATATCATAGTGACTTATAGACTTTGATCCCTTTCGTACCAAATAATAACTACTAATAACGTCGGATTTTTAAGTCAATATCTCAGAAAACCGCATCGGACTTGAATGGAATTAGAAACGTCGTTTCTTGAACATCAACAGTCGAATGCGAAAGAAAACTCATTTGCCTTTTAATTAAATTTGTACTGAAATACTAAGAACTTTCTTTTAATACGAAAAAATGTTTTGCTTCAAACCTTCAACACAAAACTTTCAAATTTGTCTTAAAATTGAAGACAAGTTTATTTAATATACATATATTGTAATTCTTCTTTACTATCGAAAACGATAAACGAGGATTTGTTATTCAATAAAAACATTAACTTAAAAACGATAAGATAGTAAAACTAATATTAATATATTATACAAGAATTAACATGAGAAAGAAAATAAGAATAAGAAATTCATAAAAGATGTTAACCAAATTGGTGGCAATTTCCGTAATCTTAGTATTTAAGATTAGAAAATTGTCAAACTTGTTAATTTTTATTCCATTTATTGATTTACAATTAATTATGTTCACGTTTTCAAATTGGTATCTTTAAACTTTAGAATTTAGATCTTATTGTTTGATAATTGATTAATGCGTTTAATTAGTTTTTATGAATAGAAATAATTTGGGAGGTTTTTGTTTCTCAGACGGAGATTTAACGATAATGTTATGGATGACCGGATGATTTCGAGATTGCTTTCATAATATATCCCATGGAGTTATTTCCGTTGCGATAATTGCAATTTGATAATTAGGACATGATGATGAAAATAGCTTGTTAATTATTTAATAAAAGAAGGTATTGCATAGTTATCTTGGCAAAATGTTCGTTATTGCATTAGCTACGTACTTTATGTAAAAACAAATTTTCAATAAATAAATAAAATTAAATAGCAACACTTGCATTAGCAGCCTCTAAAAATCCATTCCAATGTGTGTGTCTTGTTTTGTATATGTAATTTAAAACAAAATTTTATTTATTCCACCGGATGCTTAAGACCTAACGCAACATAATTACGTTATTAAAATTTTCTTAATTGCCAATCAAATTGACTGAAGTCTAGAATTTCTTGTTATCATAAAGCGTTAAATTGAAATACAACAGAAGAATTAATTCTAAATGTAACCTTTTTATTGAAAGAACTAAAAACATTCTTCTTTGTCTTCGTTAGTTTATTCTTCAATTTTGTACAAATATTTTACTAATCATCAGGTAAGGTAAATGGTTATAGAAAAATCATTAAATGCCTATTAAACTCTAACAGTTTTAATACTTTTATTTTGTTTTGTTTTTAAACATTTTTTAACGATATCGCGTGCTTTTAGTAATTTTATTCGTTTTGATTGAGGTTTCAGAGTTCTGAAACAATTTTATGAAATCGTCGTTATGTTCTGTCTGCAAAGTAAAAGATTTACTATACAAAATTCCAACAAATTTTTGTTGATGCACTTATCTATTTATTCTCCAAGAATTTTAGCCTTTGGACCTTTGGGCTTTGGATGAAATTTAGTATTTCACTAATTTTATAATTACTGGGTAAGCGTTTTTTATAATTGCGTTCTTAAAGAAACTCACCATCTATGAGCCAATTCTGGATACTTACAAAGTAGATGGAACACTGTTTCCTCTTCCTCCACATCCTTACAGCCTCTCCAGAAGCCGCAGGCAGTTATCAGTTATCGGTTATCAGCTATGCTGTTATAAGTTATTTGTTTGAGACAGGTAATCAACCAAAGTAGAGTTTCCTTTTCTAGTAGCAGAATCAATTCAGTCGTTTGTCTACTGACCTCACTCCCTTCACAATTCTCTGGAGGGTATCAGAGTACTGATACCCCTTTCAAAGCATAGGCAATGTTGTTTTGGGTGAATTCTTGCTCGTGCAGGATTTCGGCATGTCTAATGCGACTACCGATCCACTATCAATATGACGTATAGCGATGAGTCGCTGACGAAGGACTGTATTGGATGATATCTGTTGACATATCACATCATCGACTAGAAGATGTAGAATGAACGTCCACAAACCAGTGGGCATTGTATGTATCGCCTCACACGTGAACGGGAAAGCCATTATTTTCATTTTTTTCTACTTATTTAAGATTGCTGCACTGGGTATAGTGCAGTCCACCATATGATTAAACCGAACAATAAGATCAGTCTGATCACAGAGATGCAATGCCATTGAGGTATATGAGGAGCAAGGGTAGGTGGCCTGGGGCATATGACGGGCCATCAAAAAATTAGGTTTAGATGATAACAACGGGCAGACCACCACCCAATAATAGAATTTATTGTTATAATAATTATTTTATAATAACAATTTTATTTTATTATTATTATTTCTATTTATTTTTAGTTTCATTCTATCATTCTAAATTATATACAATAAATAGTAATTCTTCTAAACCAAGTGTGCCTAAAATCGGTCAGTTATCGGTTTCCAGCAAATGCTTTAATTAAAAAAGATTATTCGTAGCCATTCCTTTAGCAGACATTGGCCAGTTGATGGAAACTATTTAACGGCCATTTACTGTAAGCCCGATATCACCCGATGAATGGTTTTATTTTGAGTGCGGGTTGGGTTTTCTGACAATTTCCCTGATATTTTTTTTCCTGTTGAGTTTCCTATAATGATTGCTTATTTTGCAAGTAAGGAATCCGTGTTTCCTTGTGAAAAAATTGCTCTGTTTTTACAGGTTAATTCCAAACTCACTTTTTTCGGTCCACTTCAACGTAATTGTAACACTCAATAAAATAAAATTCACTTTTACAAAATTTTTATAAATATACAACACACAAATTTTTTTGATAAAACTACAATTTTTTTCCTTCAAATCCAAAAATAATTTGTAAATCAAACAAATTTTTGGTTTTTTCAAATAATTTTTTTGTAATCTACAATATTTTTGGTAAACTTACAAAAAAAATTGTGAGTTGTATATTTATAAAAAATTTGTTAAATTTACCTACTTAGTTTTTTTTTTGAGTGAAGGGAAGTTTACATTCGCTACTTTAACTTAGTCGGGCATTTGTTTTTAAATAAGCTGTTAATAGACAAGTTGCTCTTGAGGAGTACCACGGCTGACAGTTCTTTTGTAAGTAGGCTTCCCAGCCAAGTGTTGATGTTCCTGCAACAATAGCAAGGATTGCTGTACATCCAGTTTCGACAGTGCCTCTGTGATATATTTAGGCAATATGTTCCTCAATGTCCAAGTAAAGTGTCAGAGTGTATTATTTTTCATCCAAATAATGCTCGATATTGAGTACTAGAAAATGCAGAGCCAATTTCACGAATTTAAACGCATGGTGTGCTGTTGACAGCTTGTTTGAAAAGATGATAGACTTATGGGTCTAAGGTTGCTTAAATTCTAGTATGAATTTTTTCGCTTTAGATTCAGAAACTTTAACCTGATCATATACCTGCTCCATGAACTTCGATCCAACTGTGTTTCAATTAATAGTTGGATAGTTTCTATACTAGAAGTAGCTCAGGTATAATTCAATTAACCAGATAGACTGGTATTGTTACGTGGTTGCAAGGATTTTTCTACCCCTAGAGCTTACCGTGGATTCCGCAAAGTTTTCACAAAATAATCTCCAGGATTTCCTCATGGTCAATGATGAGTTTTCTTTTTTTTAAGTTTTCAAGACCATTTATGTAAAGATACCAGTTTTGTTGCCTCTGGAACTTTTAGCTGTGTTAAAGAACTGCCTTGATTTATTTCGTAGTGGATCTAGCTCTAGGCTAAACTACCAAGGTTTCTGATTTCTGCTTGGTTTTTTAGAGGGCATTCAATTTTAAGAGACTTATTAAAAATGGACATAGAAGTCAATACCAATCTATTGAGTTGTTCAACAGTCTGAGAGGATTTCAATACTGTTTGTGAGACCGTTATGCACCAAAACATTTGTATAGCGTTAATAATTCGTCCTTTAGTAGTTTTTAAAAGCTGGTTTATTGACGGATTGTATAATTAGAGAGAATTGAAGGCAAAATTTGTCTAAAAAAGTGTGTTCCTTCGATAAAAGTAACATATAGGACTGCTGCTCTATTTCTTGTGACGAATGTTGGTATGCCAATGTTAAATACAATAAAGTTAGTGGTTAGTAAATAATTAAAAATTGACTCACCCCTTTCGTTGATGTCTGAGTTTCTCCAGTCTCCTAGATTACATGATGAGCATTAAGATCACTGCATATGACCAACCCATTATCCTATTTTTAGGCTTCCATTACGACAGCAGCCAGAAGTTTCAAGGGAAGTGATTCTTGGCTAATATGCCCCATACGAGAAGATTAGCCGAAGTGAGTTTTGGTTGATCTCCACGTTGATGTTGAGCATATCGTTGTCACTGTAGTTGGGTAATAAGATAATATTCAAGTTAGTTTTAACTATAATACAAGTTCTTATCCCGACAAATAATTTGAAGAAATTAACCCGAAGATTTTCCAATTATTTCCCATTACCCATATCGGTAATTTATAGTACAAAATACACAAACTTTTCCTAAATTTCGACATAAAACAAACGGTAAAAACTACCGATACGGAAAAATTTCAGTAAAAGTAAGACTGTAAAATAATCAACAAATTTCCGTTAAAGTTTTGGTCGTTATCTTTTCCTTTGGTCTTGTACAAATAATTAAAAACGAAACGAAACGAAATTTATTTAATGATACACTGAACAAAACATGTTCTATTTCCAATCGAAATTCAGTTGTCTCAGCCTCGCCGTGGGCGGATATGCCAAATCGAACTCCTAAATTGGTTCAACAGCTGTGCAGGTACAGAACGGCGTAGTTGTGACAACCGCACGTAATGTTTATGTTAAAATTAAATGTAGTTCAATTAATTTTAATTTCAAAAAATTCTATTTTAAAATCAAAAACTTATGATATAAGAGTTAATTAAATATTTTTCAAGGCAATAGTTATTGGATTTATTCAACTACTGTTATATAGGATGTAACAATTTAAATTTTAAATAAAACTTATTCTGTTGTCAGGAAAACGTTTACTTGTGTCGCAACTCGCAATCAAAGTGAAATGGTTTGCAAGTATTTTTCCTTTGTTTGAATAATAAACTGTTAACTTCGAGATGAGGTTGTAATGTCATTACTCTTATTATTTTGTCAGTGTAATAATAGTAAATAAAAAAAAAGTCCAAGCGTCACGTATATCCGCTAGAAATAGGTAGATTTCGAGACCAGACAGCTTTGTGTACAAATAGAATTGGATATGTCCGATTAGTTTAAATAAAAAATTTAAGTAGAAACAGAATAATCCCAAAAACTTATCAAACCAACCAAACTAAATACATAAACGGAAACTACTTTATCAATGCAATTTTGAATAGTTTTGTTTAATTTGGTTAAAACTCATTAATAACATATTAAATCCTTTGGTGGATTAACGTTCCAACTACGTCACAACTGCAATACTACCACACATAATTTATAATCAACAACAACCTCATACAACTTTTACACCTCAAATATAATACAA
Organism: Diogma glabrata; assembly: GCA_963693315.1. Lineage (NCBI taxonomy): Eukaryota > Metazoa > Arthropoda > Insecta > Diptera > Cylindrotomidae > Diogma > Diogma glabrata. The sequence continues at coordinate 300,436,682 of OY856187.1, read as the reverse complement.
ATCTCTATCAATTTAGGAATACTTTTGTAAATGTGTAATCAATATACGTATATTTATTTCAACTAAACCACTTCCAAATATTCCAAATTCCCAAAGAAACTATTCCCTAATTCAAAACAATAATGAATTTTCAAAACAACAACAACAAACATTCAAAACAACATTTTTTAAATTTTTGCGAAAAAAAATAAAAACTCAAAAAAAGAAACAAAAGAAAATTTATTTAATATTTCTATATGGGATATTTTTGGGATTTGTTGTTGTAATTATATAGCGTGAGAGTGGCTTGCATTAAGTTAGTATAATGCTAATTGCATTGGAACTTCTTGGGTTAGAAAGCTGAACATTTCTGAGGTTATAGTTGAAAAATTTAATTAAAAGTTAGTATTAGTTTAAACAAAATAAACTCAAAAATGATGAAAGCATGGCCATGGTCTCAACCTCTGATTTTAAACAATTTGTTTTTTTAAGTTTTGGATAGATTTATCTATGTATCTACGTGTGCAAAAGTTTTCAAATGTGAGATTGGCCATTTTCAGTAAGATCAAGGACGACAGAGTTTATCAAATTTTTAAAACAGCTGATTTTTCAGGAACCTGGCACGCCAAGATTGTCATTTAGAAAAAAATGATGGAAACATGTTCAAATATTTAATATTTATAAATTTTATTAAAATATTGTGATTCAAACGGAAGTTCGTTCTAGATTATTCGACTTTTTAAGCTCTAGCCACTTAACCTGTACCCGGCCTGTTATATATGGCCAGTTTGCGAACTTGTCCAAGAGATTCTTTGCCGCAACGTATCCAGTAAAAATTTTCGGCTTAGATCAAGAAATGCGATCGTGAGAATGCCGGTAAATGCTGTTATAGCTCATGTCGTTATATATATATATATATATATATATATATATATATATATATATATATATATATATATATATATATATATATATATATATATATATATATATATATATATATATATATATATATATATATATATATATTATATATATATATATATATATATATATATATATATATATATATATATATATATATATATATATATATATATATATATATATATAGCCCTTTGGGGCTCACATCAATACTACTTCCATCACGCGATAAAAATTATTTGAAAGTGCATATTTCAAACTGAATTTTAAAAAAAAAATTTTAAAAAAAACGTGTCATACAATCCGGATTTTAAGGATTTTAAACTTTAAAACCTCAAAATAAGGGAGAAAACTACTCTCCAAAATTTTTTTAATATTTTTATAGTATTCTACCGAAAAAATTCTAACGAACTAATATATTTCTAAAAAATTTGTATACGCGTTAAACTGCCTACAAAAATACAAAATACAAAATAAAGATCGACGTTTGTCGTTCACGAAAAAAATTCAAATTTGTGACCGTCACCGACGGCAAAGGGGTTGGCCAAAAAATCTAAAAAAATTACGAAATCGTTTTCTAATGGAGTACTATCAATTCCCAAAATTTGGGCAAAAACAAATGTTTGGTCGTCCCACTTCACGTGGGATGCCCCATATATATATATTTATATAAATTTTTTTTTCATTTTGATTTTCCGTCTCCGCTTATCATATATAGTCGTTTGGCACCAAAATTTTTCCAAAATTCTGAGATGAAGCACGTTGCAATAGACAGATTTTTATATGAAATCTACCTAAAACGAGAGGATGGAAGAATTGAGAAAGAGTGTTTACATTTTATAAAATGGTTGGTTGCACTTAACTTTTTATGAAATAATGAGATTTTCGTAATATTAAACTGTTGAACTTATCATCTTATTCTATTCTAAAATTATTTGCGAAAAAATGTTTTAGTGAAGATAATGAAAACAACGGCGCTATGGACCGTAGAGTCTGCATGCCAGGACAAGTTTTACCTCATGCAACCTGTCCAACCCTTTCTATTCTATACTAATATAATGAAAACAAACACAAAAACAAACGTACACTATGAATAATTAATTTGTAATGCCTGGGCTTTTCAATATAGTTAAATAGATGCTTTATCTAGCTATCCAAGGGATTTTAGAATTTTATAGAATGATAAACGGAACGTACGCAGACTCCACCAAGGAAAAAATCTCTAAATAAACTTACTAGCTTATGATGGTCTAGTCCATGATGGTCTTATAATATAATCAATAAAAATTCAAGAATTTAACAAAAACAAAATAGTATATAACAATAAAATCTAACCTTAACCTTATAGTTGATTGTTGACTTCAATGTTGCTAGCGACTTTCGTCCTTGTATGTCGCTTATTTTCCTTCCAATTTTTATTTTACGTTTCCCAAAATTGTTTAGATCTTTGGATTCGTCGAAATTGTTTTTCGTTTTCATAATTGTATTCAACTTTTGAATTGTGTTTATGACTATTTAAAATTGGATTAAAATTAAATGATGTTCGAACTATAATTTTATCTCCCGGTAAGCCGATAACTCTTTTGCATATATGCACTATTGGATTTGTTGGTAGATTTGCTATTATTATATCACCACGTTATCACCAACGTATTTACGTACAATGTGCCATGCAAGCATATTTAATTGCATATCCAAAAATTCTTCCCGCTATCATAAAGAATTTGACATTTTCTGTTTTCAATTAATCTTTTACAAGCCCACAATATTTATCTACACTTCACAAAAAAACCAAGATGACGTAGCTCAGTCCAATTTATTTATTTCAATTTAGAATCGTTTGAATGTGGAAGCTTGATAAAAATAAAAACACTTGCAAATTAAATTAAAGTTTTACATATCTTTATTCCATAAATTTGATTACGGCTAATCAGAAAATTTTTATAATCTTATTTTTAAAATGAAATACGAACTCTTATCATATTAATCAAAAAAGACAAGCACAAACATAAATTCATTTTTTTTCTTTTATAATTATTTTTTCTTTCCATTAACATCAAAGTTATGAACAAATTTTTTTGTTTAATTTTAATTTTAAATTGCAATGAATCTAAGCAATTATTGAACATCAACTGATTCTAAATTTTTATTATTATTCAATTTTTATTTGACATCAAACACCAACTAACTAAAATTAAGCAATATGCTAACATAAAAAAGATTTTATTTTTAGACCTAAACAAGACAAAAGTTGATACATTGCCATGCCGTCTCTTTCTTTCGTTCTATTATCAAAATGATAAACTGGAAAAAAAAACGGAACGTACATATTTGACAAAACAAATTTAATAAACATAAATATTTTTATTTAAAAATAAACTTAAAAAAAACGACATTTAAAATACTCATGCTCACACGGCATACTCACAGAAAATTGAAATGCGACCATCTCGACATCTATAGCAATATAATAAAGCTCAAACTATCCAAATAGGTTAAGATATTTTGATTAAATCGCCTAAAATACATAAAAATACGGGTTTTTCCAATTTTCTGAAAACGTCATTTTTCACATCATAAAAAATTATGGGATTCTCTCGAAATTAACCCAAATAAAATACGATTTAAAGCATCCAAATCGAACGAGCCGTTTTTGAGAAATCGGTCAACATACATAAAAAAACCCATAATGAAACAAACAGAACCTCTTCTTTTTTTAAGTCGTTTAAAAACTAAAATAATTCAAAATATAAATTTAAAAAATAACGAAACTTAAAATCGACACATCCAACTCAAATACCATTTAGTACGAGACTGAATAAAAAATATAATAATATTACCAAATTAATGACAATTGACACACACAATACACATAATCGGATAGTATCGCATACTTTCCGAACATAATATTCGTTAACCTTTTTACTTCATTGTTGTTTGAATTTTTTCTTTATTTTCTTTATTTTTTGTTCTTCAAAATGTTACTTCCGTTCAAAAACTTGTCATATCGCGCCTAAAGAAGTTTTACTTAAAAACAAAGAAATAAAATTATGTGACACTTCGCTACAGTTTTGGTTCAGAGTTTTTTAAACTTCCTACATCTTTGAATTTATTTCAAATTTTTCTGACTAATTTGCTCGAAACCCAACCCGAAAAAAATATAACTTCGCCATATTTGTAGTTCAGGGTTTGTACAACCTATCTCTGCGAATTTTTTCAAATGTTTCTGTCAATCAACGTCGAAACGCGTAGGATGGGGAGGAGAGGATAGGTACAAACTTTCAGTTGCACTTTTTTGACAGTACTTCAAAAACTTTGCACCGCAAAATTCTAAAAAAATTACAATGTTTTTCAAATTAAGTTGTCTTTTATATATACTCGTTTTTTATATGCTCGTTTGTGTCAAAAAAGCATGTGTTTAAGGCCTTGCATCGCAGCCCCCCCCCCCGTAAAACAAACGAAAACAACTTTATTTTTTTTTTGTATCCGTCATATTGAGGAGACAGATTAGTTTTCTACGCATCTCAGATTTCAGGTTCATATGGTTTATAGTTGACGAGATAATCGATATAATGGCCAAAACACATCGTACTCTCATCAATAGTGTTCAGTATAAAAAACGGAACCATAAAAATTAGCAGCATCATTTACAAATCAATCACATACATACGTTTTCAATTTACAACTTCAAAATACAACCCCCAGCTAGCACAAGTTTGTAGCAATAGAGGTAATGTAACAAATAAAAGAGTCACAAGATTAGATATGTAACGCAACTGTAGCTCCATTGCGACAGAAAAAGCAGAATTTACGGTATATTTTGATACAACTTTGGTCGCAATTGGGCGACAAATGTGTTATAGCTATGTTTTAAATGTGCTGTTGTAACAAACTAAAGTTGCACGCAACAAGATGAAACAACGAATGTTTTGGTTTATTTCAGTTGTATATTGTAATGTTTTGAAAATGTTTTTAATAAGTATTCCTTTACATGATTTTTATTAAAATAATTCATAAGTTTTATAAGTTATAAAAGTCAGACATAACTCAATAAGTACTTTGAAAATGAAAAATTTCATGATTTTAAGACCAAAATTTTATAACGGATGCCATTTGGTCAACGAGTGTGGTTGTTTTACCTCTGGAAAATTTACGCGCCACCCAAAAGTTGAAAATTCGGAAAATAATTGGAAAACTGGAAAATTTGTGAATTTTTATTATAACCATAAAATCCACAAATATATATCTAAATACATTTTGTAACGCTCCTAGTGTCATATTGCACCGTAAATTGTTAGAGGAAATAAATAATACTATAGTAAATCGCATTAGACTTTTCTCAAATAAAACCGCATGGCGTAGTAAAATACATAGAACAACGAAAAATATGGCGAACATACAGCTTAAAGACAGATTACTTTCAAAGTTCTTGAAACTAAATAAAACCGCGAATTTTTTCCATATGATTTTTATTTAGTACTAACCTTCAAACGATACGTGTATAAATTTGACAGCAATCTGACTATTTATTCGTGAGTTATAGCATTTTGTGTGAAGCAACTTTTGTTTTTGAAAAAAAATGGAAAAAAATGAATTTCGAATTTTAAGAAAGCATTGCTTTTTGATGAAAAAAAATACAGTGGAAACCAAACAATGGCTTGATAAACATTATCCAAACTCTGCTCCATCGAGACAAATGGTAGAGAAGTGGATGGCTGAATTTAAATGTGGTCGTACCAGCACAAAAGATGCAGAGCGCAGTGGACGCCAAAATGAGGCTGTTATTCCAGAAAACATAAAAAAAATCCACAAATTGGTTATAAACGATCGCATTTTATTTTATCCACTTTTATTTTATGTAACAAATGGGAACGGAAAACTGTTTGTCAATCGAAAATTAGCATTTTAAATTAGTCAAAAATTTATTATTTGCATCTATGCTAAGATGTGTTAAATACCATTTAAATATTTTTTCTTCTTACAATTTCAAAGGAAATATAATTATAAAAGACATAACACTGGTGTTAATGCAAAATTTATTTTCTACTTTTTAGTTCGTTTTTCAAAAAGTGTGTTCTTTTTAAAATTAAGACAGAAATGTTTTTTATTTTCATATAAAATAATTTGTACTAGGAAGGCCCGGCGTGGTTCGCTACGCTTATAAATAAAGTTTTTGCGTAGACCACGCTTATAAATAAAGTTTTTGCGTAGACATTTTGTTGACGTAGAAGCAATGATTTCAAAAAGTGGTAATGAGAAATGCTAGCATATAATTTTTAATTTTTCTTTTTAAATATATGAATGATAAATAATCAGAACTCTAGCTGATCAGTTCGGATATATGACAAATTAGCGATCAAATAAGTTAGAGATCAAATAAGCTTACTTGAAAAGTTTTCTGAAGTTTTCTGAGGGAATCTATCTTGTTTTATTTTGTTGTTTTAAGTTATGTTTGATAAAGTTATTTATGATAAAGCTTGTGTTAGTGTGGTAAGATACTTCTTAACAAAAATTGTGTTAACACTTGTGCAATTTGTGTTTCTTTGTTGCTAGTTTTAGTTTTGTAATACCAAAACTAAAAACAATTGCACCATATGAGTCTTCTTCCAAAAACTATATATAAAATCATTAACACGGTGACTTAAGTTCCTATATATTTTAATGCTGAAAGTTAAATATGAAGCGTAGTTTTTACATAAACCATAAACGGTATATATTTAGTTTTCAACCCCTGATAACATCTGATTGTCTTGCATATTATATAGTCTTGTGTAATTTGAATAAAAACAATAAATTATTATTTTAAGGTATGTAGTTTATTTAAAGATTTTTTTTTTATTTATTTTTATAAATTTTTTATATAAATATAAAATATATAATTTAAAATATATTAATGGTTAAAGGACCATTAGAAATAAAAGTATAAGTTATTTCGTAAGCATTATTGTGAAATTAAGTTAATTATGTGAAGATTAAAATGAAATATGAATTTTTGAGAAATATATATGCAGTTTGATGTTTGTAGTCTTTGTAGTAAAAACAAATATATCTAAAGCAAATTACTTAGGAACAACCTACAAGGCCAACATCAAAACCTAAAAAAACAAAGATAATTTTAATTTAAATAATTAATTATTGTCTATGCCGAATGTCAAACTGATATAATCTCGATTTGCATTTTTAATCCTTTGAAACAACAAAACAAAAATAACAGAGGATACCTTTTTGTAAAGGATTTTAATAATTTTTCTGTTTAACTCCGCAAAAAAGATTACTGAAATGCAATTAAATCCTTTCATGCTTAATTCGATTATATGATAAAATTAAACTATATTATGTAGTAAAGTAAAGTAAAAGAAACAATCCGTTTTGTATTTTTTTTCTTAATTCTACTTTATTAAATTGTAATTTATAATTTTAGAGGTATTGATTTGGTAGATATATATTGTTATTTTTTTGTGTAATTTTTATGGTAATAAATATGTAGTGCAATTTATTTGGTAGTCGGTTATAAATTTAATTTTTTTATTCAAAGATATCCAAGCAACTTTAAACGTTTTTAATTAATATATAGGATTTTTTTATTTTTACAAAAGAAGATCCAAGTGTAGTTATTTACCAATGTATGTGTTAAATTTCTTGTCACTCGTTTTGATTTATTTAATTTTCCATTACTTTTCATTTGAAACAAACAGTCAAACTAGCAAAATATCTTGTAATTCGATAAACGCTTTATACCAGATATGGTAGTAAAATTAAAGTTATACGCGGATAGTTCGATAAGCTGCCTGTTTTCATACAAAACACATTTTTTTCGCAAAATTTTTCTTTATTTTTCCACATTATCCCAATTCCAACCACTCAATTGTAATATATCAAGTTGGTTTCAATTTTTACTTCACCACAATTTTAAATTGTGTGAAGTATTGCAATCTAACGAGAATAAAAAATCTTACATACCCCAAATATTGTTTTTTTCTTTTGTTTTGGACCATCCTCCATCTAAATATCTATCTTTTTCCACCATGTTTTTTATGTTTGTTGGGAGCATACAGCGTTCGCGAATGAATTTTAATGATACTTTGGAAATAGATGCAAATATGTATGGCAAGGAACTGATTGATTTTTGAGCGATATTGAACAAAGTGAGGGGGAGGTCTCTCGAGCACCTATTTTTTGGAAGCTCAATTACATCTGTACCTGATAACCGAACTTGATGAAACTTGGTACATACACATTTAGTACAGTTCACAACAGTTCTGCATCCCGTTTTTGAAGTTTTTTCAGTGTTTTTAGGTACACTACAGCCTACAATAATGAAGCGATTGTGATAAAACGTATGAAAAAGTTTCCAATTAGTGTGAGAAGGTGATTATCACAACTGCTGACTTTTCACACTTTTCACACTTTTTAAAGTTTGTTGGGAGCATACAGTCTTCATTCTTTGATCAATTTTAATGATACTTTGAAAAAAGATGGAGACTTAAATGACAAAGAACTGATTAGTGCTTGGACAATATTGGGATAAGTGGTGGGGGGCCTCCCGAACACCTGTTTATTGTGTCATCATTTATTTCAATGTTTGCTGGGAAGCATACAACATTCGTTCGTGAATGAATTTTGATGGCACTTTGGAAAAAGATGCAAATATGTATGACAAGGAACTGATTAGTTTTTGAGCGATAGTGAACAAAGTGGTAGCGGGTCCCCCGAGCACCTGTTTTTTTAAAAGCTCAAGCACATCTGCACCTGATAATCGAATTGGATGAAACTTGGTACATAAACATGTAAAATATCACTTATCCTCTTAATATAAGTGATATCTTACTGCCATTGTCAGTATTATACGAAATCTCACGTTAACTGATTTGCCAATAGCAGGTACTAAAGTACGCGGCTTTGTCACATTACATTATTACACACAATTTAAACCAATAACATATTTAGTGTAGATGATAAAATATGTAACATCATTATGTGTTTAATTCAAATACATATAGTTTTGATATACAAATGTAATTGTTTAGATTATACTTTCATTTTTCAATTTCATTAAATTATGTTCAACAAAAAAATTGATCAAAGGAATCTCACCGTATAAAACGATATTTAAAGAAAAATCAAATTAAATTATTATCAACATTTAGGCAGAACCCCTTAAGATAATTATAATAGCCCTGGGGTTCCATTCAAAAAAAAATTTGTCTGTTACCTATGCGCAAGTGTACACAACAACTTGTAACGTCCGCAATATTCGCAAAACAATAATAAAACCAAATTCATCTTCTGTTTCTAATTCAATAAAAATGTATTTCATTAGTTTCCGTTCATTTTTTTTACATTAATAATCATTTTAAAATTTTCTAATACTCAACGACTAATTAATTTCGAATATACTATAAAAACAAACGAACGTACTCATTTTGGTTCCAATTCTAACGAACAGATGTCGTTACTAATCTTTGCTGAATCTTTGGTATTACACGATTTTGATTTTCATTATAAGAGGTCAAAACAAAAAAATCACATTTTTTTGTTTAAAATGAAGTCGATGTTTTTAAAAACAATTTGATGTAAATTCATTCCATATTTGTTTCTCGAACAAAAATGTTTTGCTAAGTTCGACTTTGTAAGAAACAACAATACAAATTTTGTGATAGAATTAAAAGATTTGATTGAATCCGGGAGTTGTAATTAAAATAAAAATAAATTAAGTTTTTTGTAGTATTAAGAAAAATTATAACGAACATTTTTGAAATTTGTTATGTTTAGTCGGAATGACACACAATAGATGGCGCTGGTTTTTGGGCTGTCAGATATATTCAGTTTTTAGTTAACAATGGAATACGAGTGTTTAATAATAAAACGTTATCTAAATATACTCAAACCATCTTTTTCTAAATTTTATAATAACGTCCTCCATCCTGTCCTACATTTTCTTGTAAAATAACTTATTGTTCAAAATAAATATTACAATCAGGTTTACTGAGATAAAAGAACAGAACTGGGGAATAGTGAAATTGTTTGTCTGGCGGTCCGCCATTAGATCGTTTTACATGAAATTGTGAAGGGTGTGATGATTTATTCTCTTGTGTAATGGTGAAGCTATCAAGTGAAGGTCACCGAGAATGTGCCTATAGTGATTAAAACAACTTAAATAAACTGTTATATGCAAGATATATACATGTCAGAAGACAAGAATTTATCTTGTCTAATTATTATGTGCTGTATAAATTTAGCTGTCATATCTGCAACAAATACGCAGTGCAACTATAACGCGTCCCACAGAAATTTTGAGGTGATCCATTTCTAACTTTGTTCTTTCTATTTCAAATACAGAGGTTCAACGTCGTTCGAAACATCACGATTAATCACCGAATGTTTTGGTGGGTTCACAAAGACAGCGCTATCAGGCCTATTGGTATATATATATATATATATATATATATATATATATATATATATTAGACTGGTCGTTAAAAACTAAATTTTCCGAGACGCCCTCTAGAAAAATTCTTTGTGGTCAAAAAACCACAATGGCATTATTTTTTTTTTTTTAAAATCAAAAGAACACGTGCCGCAAAATCGTCGAAGTTAATTTTTTGAAAAATTCGTAGATTTTTTCAAATATCTCGTAAAATATGCAGATGTCAAAAAAAATTACATGGATCATTTTTGTAGGCAATTTAATTTTCTACAAAAAAGGTCCAAGTCATTTTTTCCCGAAAAGGTATAGTTCTCATGATATTTTGAAAATGAACTTGTAAGTTTTCGTAATTTTTGAAAAACATAAAAAATAAAGATGACGAAAAAGTCCTAATTTTCTTCTTATGCTATAGAATGAAATGTATTAAAAAATAATCGTGACAAAAAAATCTAAAATTAGTACTTTTTCGTCGAAATTTTCATCATTTGGTTTTACGAGTTTTGAAGAATTTCAAGTTTTATTTCAAAATATCATCAGAAATATAGGTTTTAGGAAAAAAATGACTTGGACCTTTTTTGTAGAGATTTAAATTTCCTACAAAAATAATCCATGTGATTTTTTTTGAAATCTGCATATTTTATGAGATATTAACAATTTTATCAAAAAATAAACTTCGATGATTTTGCGGCACGTGTTCTTTTGACTTAAAAAAAAAAAAAATAGTGCCGTTGTGGTTTTTTGACCACAAAGAATTTTTCTAGGGGGCGTCTCGGAAAATTTAGTTTTTAACGACCAGTCTAATATATATATATATATATATATATATATATATATATATATATATATATATATATATATATATATATATATATATGAATGAAACCAAAAATTACAAGGAATAGTCGAGAAATATAATAATAATTCTATATTACCGTCACCAGTTCACCGAAGGATCCATCAATATCAAGACAACAATTAACCAGGTTCTTTTTGTTATATAATTATTATTATGATTAGAGATGTTAGCTTTGCGATTATTATTTTTTTTTAAATGTTAGGGTAAAGTTTTAACTTAGAAAGAGATTCTCAAAATACGTTTTCGGAAGTGGGGACAATTACGTGTTCCGGCATTTTTTTTTTCCTTTTTCATTGTTTAATGTAGGTTTAATTCTATTGGGGTGTTAGAAAAGTCCAAGAGGATTCACAGTTTGAATCCCAAATGGTTCGCAGGGTGAACTAGTAATACGTGGCTCCGTATCAGGGCCATTACAAACTTCCCAAAGTTTCATGATGATCGGATGAATGGTTTATTAATGCATAAACGACAAGCATACATACTTTCAATTTTATATATATATATATATATATATATATATATATATATATATATATATATATATATATATATATATATATATATATATATATATATATATATATATATATATATATATATATATATATATATATATAAATATATATTATATATATATATATATATATATATATATATATATATATATATATATATATATATATATATATATATATATATATATATATAGATACCAAAAATAACCTTACATTTCTAATCGATACTGGTGTAGATCTCTCTGTTGTTCCATTCCGCAATTTTTACACTTACAATTGCTGAATAAACGCAGATCTTACATTGTCAGCTGCTAATGGCACTATAATAAACGCATATGGTAGCAAATTACTTCAGGTAAATATTGGACAAAAACGAACTTTCACTCGAGCTTTTATACTAGCTGAAGTGAATCATCCAATAATCGGGACTGATTTTCTACGTAAATTTAGACTCCTTGTCGATCTCAAACGTCAGAAGCTGATTGATCCAGCAACTCAGCTGTCAATCAATGCTTCAATGCTTCAAGTTGACACTCCAACTCCGATCCATTATACAATCGACAACGGGTATGGCACGCTCCTAAAGAAATTTCCTTATTTAACAGCGCCTCCAAATTACAATTTACCGGTCAAACATAGGGTTGTACATCACATTGTTACCACTGGGCGCTTGCCTGTATCAAGACCACACAGATTAGACCCCATACGTCAAAAAACTGCATATATGGAATTTCAACATATGGTTGAATTAGGCATCTGTCGGTCTTCTGCTTCTTCTATTTCATGTCCACTTCACATGGTTCGAAAGAAAGATCTCGACTGGAGACCATGTGGAGACTATCGCAGATTAAACGCGGTCACTATTCCTGATCGCTATCCAATACCGCACATACAAAACTTTTCGATGAACTTGTATGGTTGCAAAATTTTCTCCAAGATAGATCTTGTCAGAACTTATCATCTCATTCCGGTTACGAATGAAGATATTTATAAGACTGCAATTACCACTCCATTTGGCCTCTTTGAATTCACTCGAATGCCATTTGGCTTACGTAATGCTGCACAAACGTGTCAGCTTTTCATCAACGAAATCGTTCGAGATTTAGACTTCGTATTCGTCTACATCGACGATATCTTAGTGGCAACAATAAATGAGGAACAACACAAACTTCATCTGGAACAACTCTTCCAGAAACTTAGCGAGTTTGGTGTTCATATAAAGAGTTCAAATGCGTTTTTGGCGTAAACAGACTCGAATTCCTCAGCCATACGATAACTCCTAATGGTATTCTGCCTTCTCAAGAACGAATTAATGCCATTACGGAGTTTCCAGCACCAACATCAATCAAACGTATTCAGCAATTCGTCGGTATGATAAACTATTATCATAGATTCATATCGAAACTAGCTGAAACGCTCGCCCCAATTCATACTCACTTAGCTGCTTGACTAAAAAAGCCCAAGACTCCGAAAAATTTTACTTGGCCAAACGAATGTCAACTCGCATTCACTAAACTAAAAACTGAATTGGGAAATATCACGTTGTTAGTGCATTCACGTAACGATTCTAAATACAGTATCACTACGGATGCATCAAACATTGCTGTCGGAGCAGTGTTACAACAACGTAATAATGATTGTTGGGAACCACTGGGATTTTTCTCGAAGAAACTTACTGATGCCGATATCAAGAATTCTGCATTCGATCGAGAGCTACTCGAAATTTACCTAGCTTTAAAACACTTCAGGTATTTTGTCGAAGGTCGTGAATTCACTATTTACACCGACCATAAGCCTCTCACACGTGCAATACAGTCTAAAACTGAACGAAATCGAAGGCAATCTCGCCGTTTAGATTTCATAAGTAAATTTACTACCGATATCCAACATGTGCAAGGTAGAGATAACACTGTCGCTGATGCATTATCTCGGGCATCCGACAGCGAAACTGCATCAGTTGAGACACATTTCAACTACGATGCTATCATTACATCACAAAAATCAGACGTAGAACTTCACAATTTACTTTCTGGTTCCGTATGTCACGCTAGTTCATCAATGAAACTAGACCTTTTTAAACTTCCAGGTTTCGAAATAGTATGCGAAACATCAACGGGTAACAATCGCCCATACATCGCAGAACCATTACGAAAATCTATCTTTAATGCTTTACACAACTTGTCACATTCTGGTGTCAACGGTACACGTAAATTGATTACAGCTAGATATTTTTGGCCCAGTATTAATAAAGATATTAATCACTGGACAAAATCTTGTTTATCTTGCCAACGCTCTAAGATCCAACGGCACACAAAAAGTCCTACTGGACAATTTGAAATTCCACAATCTCAATTCGAACACATCCATATAGATATCGTAGGACCGCTTCCTCCGTCTAATGGATGTTCTTATATTTTAACTTGCGTTTTTCGATTCACTCGATGACCAGAAGCTTTTACTATGTCTGACATGTCCACTGCTACCATAGCCACGACATTTGTGAATAATTACGTATTACGATTTGGTGTTCCACTGCACATCACAACTGATCAGGGAACACAATTCGAGTCAAAACTCTTTTCTGAATTAACGAAACTTTTAGGCTCACATCGGATACGTACAACGGCCTATCATCCACAAGCGAACGGGATGGTAGAACGTTTTCATCGACAGCTAAAAGCTGCACTTATGGCCAAAGGCAACACTACTCAGTGGAGCTCCGAAATACCAATCATTCTTTTAGGTATTTGAGCTACAGTGAAAGAAGATCTGAAGTGCTCACCCGCAGAACTCGTATACGGTCAGACATTAAAACTGCCCGGTGAATTCTTCGTCAAAAATCCTCTTTCACAGCTGCCAAGTCACGATACAGTCATTAATCAACTTCGCAATACAATGCAAAATCTAATCCCAACTGCCACACGGCAGAATAAACAAACCGATATATTTGTTCCGAAGTCGCTAGAAACCTGCGACTACGTTTTCGTCAGGGTTGATAGAATACGTACAGGTCTGCAATCTCCATATGAAGGTCCATACAATATCATACGCCGATTACGAAAACAGTTCGTATTATCAAAGACAAATAACAATCTGTCTCTATCGACAGATTAAAGCCAGCGTATGGTATACTGTGTTCAGCTAATCGTGCACCAGCTTTTCATCTACATTCGTAGAATCAAAGACAAATAACAATCTGTCTCTATCGACAGATTAAAGCCAGCGTATGGTATACTGTGTTCAGCTGATCGTGCACCAGCTTTTCATCTACTAGCGGGGTACTGTAGAGGTTAATGTATTTAAATATACATAATTAATCTCTCCAAACGATCAGTTACTCATGACATCAACCATCCAAACATTGATCGATGAACAACACATTATAGCGCTAAACGATCAATTATAGTTATTTAGGTATCAAGGGAATTATAAGGATGTTAATTACCGAGGGAAACGTTTACTGTAAGTTTCACAAGGTAATTGACATCTAATAATTCACGTGATACATAAATAATTTTATGTTTTACTACCTAAAACATTTATTAAACTAAAACATTTATTTTTATCAAGTATTTGTTAGCATGATTTTTCGTTTTAATTGATCAAGTTAGTTGTTTTTCATTTCAAATTGTATTGCTGGGTTATTGTTATTCGTTACTATGGCTTTATGTAAATAATGTTGTTTATAAATAAACAAAACAAAAATTTATAATGAAAACTAGGTCTATTATGAATCCATAACTCCCTCTTATAATTCCCTTGGGAATTAAGAATGTCATTATTATGTCGGTAACTAAGGTCTAAACAACTTATAATAAATCAGTAAAACATAAAATAATTAATTAATCTGCTCGAAAAACGAACCAATGCAAAATAGATCAAATTGCGTTCAATGGATTTCATTGCCATTTTTAATTGACAAAAAAAAAAATTGTAAAAATAAATAAAAAACTTTCACTTTATCTCGGCACGTTCGTGATAGCTAATCAAAATAAAATTTATAATAATCCTGTGGATTTCAATTACCCAATTTACAATCGGTACATTCTAAATTGTTTAAATTTAATTTCTAAATTGTATAAACTTAAATTCTAAAGTGTGTTACATTATATATTTGTCAATAAAAACTTTATAACAATATAGCTAATGTGTAACAGTGATTACTAAATTATTTCATATATATGTGAACAACAGGTAAACAACAGGTTTAATGTACTAGTTCTTTAACGGGAAGAAATGGATAGATGTTCTTTATCTAAATAAAGTCGATGATTAAAATGACATCGAGATATAAATCAGTTAAGTTTCAACTTCCAAAAGTGAAAATAAGTAAACTTACTTTTATTGGAAAATATTAAACCGCTTATTCAAACTAGATATTTAGCTACAAGTCTAAATTAGTACAATCTATGAAAATTAAAATATGGTTCGCCATCGCTGCTATGGCTAAATTGTGCAAGAAACACGGAATTTGAACAGGTGTCTCTGATGAGTGTGAGTTTGAATACTGGTACGAAACACAAAAAAAATTTTCTAAAGAAGTTTTAGAAAAAATGAAAAATTATTTCGAATTCCAAAATTCAAGTGATTTCCAATACGTACTTAAGCTTAATTGCTCACAAAAAAAATCTCTCCTAATTAGTACAATCTAATTTTTTTTGGTTTGATTTAAAAAAAAATTTGTTTCATAAACCCAAAGAATTACATAAACCAGTGTTTAATATATAACTGAATTCATAGTTTGATGAAATGTTTTGCGATAGTTTGTCTCTAGTTTGGTTTTTAAAATTTAACAGAAAGAGAAAAACAATGAAAGTTTCCGTATGATTTTGTATAATAAAAAGAAGACAACCAAACGTTTATCTATCTGTTGTATCCGATCGGCTATTCGAATGTGAGACGAAAAACTACTAGGTCGATAACTTTTTTTTAAATTCACTGGTTGAATGCGCGGATAGGACACATTTTTTTACAAAATTTGATAAAGTGATGGAGGGGAGTGTCTCTCTTAAGATTTGTTCTGCATGCTTTGTGCCTTCGTATGTGTCCCATAGATTCGAAATACAATTATCCAAAAATAATAAGCAGAATGTCAGATGTTAAAGTATTTATTGAAAAATAATCAAATGAGAGTACACTTTTGTTCACCTAGATTTATAAAACAATTTTGGTTTAAACAATTATTTAAAATTTAAATATTAAAGTTAAAACCAATTCTAGAAATATTTACCCGGGCAATTATATAAGGCAGGGCTGGAACAGCGTCGTGATTCTCCTGCATGCTTTATATCTAAATCGAAACTATAATAATCGCTAGAACTCTATTTGCGACATATTATTGAAAATCACCGAGAAATCCAATAGATATAAATGGCCAACATATACTATAACTCATCAAATTTACTTTTGGCGCCATTTTTAAGCCGTCAATTTGATTTTTTTTTATTAATCATATAAATTTTTAAAGATAGTCCTCCTACAATTATTTTAAAATTAACAATCTATTTTATTAAACTGTAAGTTCTTGTTAGTAAATAGTTTTCATATACGATGTTGAAAAATGTATGGATTAACCAACCCTTTGAAGCCGCCATCTTGAAAAATTCTAAAACGCTACGTGTCATTAGCAAGAGCACATCAAAACAAAAATTTTGAGCCATCTCAGGTTTTTTTAAACCCCTCAGAATTTTGGTCGCAGCGGTGGCCCGTTTGACGTGGATCGTCCCACATATAACACTTTTTTTTAATTCTATCTTTTAACTTTAAAATAAATCAGAAAAAAAGTTTTTATCTTTACCAGAACCGAAGTTATAAATCTTTTAAAATAAGTCTTCAAGCCAAAAATCACGAAATTCTGGCAATTAAGAACCGCTATATTTTCCAAAAAAAAAATCCTTGAACACGTATATCTTTTTTTTCGATATAAAGATCATAAAAAAAATTTCAGTCAAATCAACAATGTGTCGGTCAGAAAGGTTTGTAAAAAACTGACCCAAATACAACATACGCATAAGTTATAAAACACAGGACAATTTAAAAAATAGGCTGACCAAACTTAAAAAAAAAACATCCCTAGAAAAAGTGACAAGGATATGCAAATTATCATGCAAAACACGCAAGAAATTTTACATAGGACAGACGGGAAGGCCCCTCATAAAACGATACAAAGAGCAATTGCCATCGAAAAGTTATGATGATGAAACATAAAATTACGCACGACACTTAATAGAGGAAAGTCACGAGCATTCAAACTATGAAAAGGATATCAAACTTTTACACAAATGCTCGAAGGGTAAGCTCATGGACGTACACGAGGAGTTCGAAATATATAAAGCTTACAAAGGAAACAACGATACATTACTGAACGAAAAATTAACTATAGAAGAAAATTTTTTGTATGAAACAGTTATACAGAATAAGAAGAACCAAAGACACAGGTAATCCATACCACCCAAGACGCAAACATCGAAAACATATAGAAATCAGCTCACCATCACCAATGACATCTATACATAATTTAATTTAAAGTTTTATTGTAGTAATTTATTATCAAGTTTTAACCATTCATCCTAGATCCAAAATTTATTTTATTACATAGGCTATAATGTTTAATCAAATTAGGATAAGTACTTATTTCATGTATTTTACTCTTATCAGTTGCATTTTATCAATTTTGTTTTGTTTCTGTTTTATTGTTTTATGTCATTTTATTGATTTATTCATATTGTTTTTTGAAAGTAATATACTTAGCATACTTCATCTCATTAATTTTGATAACTGATGATGATAATTTAAATTTATCGAAACACGTCTTATTAAAAGGCTGACAAAAATTATTTCACATGACGGCATTTAATTGGTAATTTTGAGTTTCAGCCTCTTTCAAAATTATATTTTTGGAATATTAAAGCTGAAAAATTTCATGACAAGATATAAAAAAATTTTCAGTATAATAATTTATAACTCTTTTTAAACAACAAAATGTTCAGTAGAATCGGCAAACTTATTTTTAGTAAATGTAACAAAGTACAAAAATTTCAAATTAATACTAATATTAATATTAGAAAAAAAAATCCACAAATTGGTTATGAACGATCGCAAATTGAAGGTGCACGAAATAGCTGACATTGTAAAGGTAGCAGATGGTAGTGTTTTTACCATTTTACATGAACATTTGGGTATGCGAAAGCTCTGTGCAAATTTGTTGCCGCGTGAGCTCACAGTCGACCAAAAACAACAACGAATCGATGCTTCGGAGGAGTCTTTGGCACTGTTAAACCGCAATAAAAGGGAATTCTATCGTAGATATGTGACAATGGATGAGACATGGCTTCACAATTACACACCAGAATCCAAAAGACAGTCAGCTGAGTGGACAGCAGTCGACGAACCGAATCCAAAGCGAGCAAAGACGCAACAGTCGGCCGGTAAGGTGATGGCGTCTGTATTTTGGGATACGAACGGAATAATATTCATCGACTATCTCCAAAAAGAAACCACCATCAACAGCGAGTATTACTGTGAACTTTTGGATCGATTGAAGGCGACATTTGCAAAAGCAAAAAGTGTTGTTTCACCAAGATAATGCATCGTGTCACAGATCGATGAAAACGATGGCAAAATTGAATGAATTGGGCTTTGAATTGCTTACCCACCCACCATATTCTCCAGATTTAACCCCCAGCGACTTTTTCCTGTTTTCAGATCTCAAGAGAATGCTTGCTGGAAAGAAATTTAAGTCCAATGATGAAGTAATCGCTGAAACTGAGGCCTATTTTGACAAGAAAGAGAAATCGTACTATAAAAGTGGTATAGAAAAGTTGGAAAATCGCTATACTCGTTGTATCGCCCTCGAAGGCAACTATGTTGAATAAAAAAATCGAGTTTTGTCAAAATGTTGTTTTTTCTTACTTATCCTACGGACTTATTGAACGACCTGTTAATATATGCAAATGCCTTATTAAAAAAGTCTAATAAAAATATAAATTTTTTTTACAGTGTAATATTTTTATAAAGCCTTAAAGTAAAGAAATTTATTGAAATAGGCTAGCCCGTTCGGGGTCAATTTAACTTTAAGCTTTTATATGGTCTAAAAATTTCTTATCAAATTTGGAACCACACTGTGTCAAAATAAATGAAAAATAAAAAACACTTATTATTTTTTTTTATTATACTACCAAGTAGTGAAGTTTCAAACAAATCGGAAATGGTTCTAAATATTATATACTGAATTTATTTTGGATTTTTGAGATCAATTAAACTCAAGTAAGTAAAGAAGTAATTGGAATATTTTCAATTCAAAGGTATGGTTTGAAGTTTCTCAGAAAAAAACTACAATTCACATTTTACGTGTTTCGGATCGGATTCGAACCTACCCTCGTCAGTGCCCGGCTCGAATCCTTGAGCAGACACGCTATCGATTACGTCGTTGAGGCGATGACAATTTTAAAGTTGAAACTTCTTCATCACTTAATTATTTTTTTACTTAAGTTGAATTTTTCCACTGTCATTAGACTCCATATTATGGACATGCTTTTACATTATATGGGATTTTTTGCATTAAATTTCTAGACAATACTTTGTGTGAATTCATAGAATGGGGAACATTTCTATTCCAATTAACATCCTAAGTCACGATTGTATAGTCATTATTTGATTGTTTCCAAACAATGTGAAATCAATGGCTGACACTTGACACAATACTGAATATTTTCAATTATTTTCACAAATATTAACAATTTCCCCTTAACAACTTTTATACTTATCTAAATTAAAATCCTGTATAAATATTTATTAAACAGTTTTTCTACTACCAGTAAATATAGATGACCTAGCTGTAAATATAGATAATTAAAATTAAAAAAATTATATTATTTAGGTATGTATATATAAATAGGCAAAATAAAAGTTTGTTTACATATATTTATAATTAGACTAAGATATTTATACAAACTTTAATTTCAACTAACATAAACGAGAGAAAAAATATTTAATTAAATAAAAATTATGTTTATTAACAATTAACATTGTCTGTTAATGGTTTTAAAATAAATTTACTTTATCTTCATTAATAGATATAAACACTAACAAAAAACTAAGGCGTACCTTATAGCTAGAATTGAGTTTATCAGCCAGAAACTAATCTTGGTTAGAAACTAGCCTTGGATATCGCTGCTATTTCCAGTGGTTTTGTGGTATTTCACGTTGAATCGTATGTCAATAGCTGAGACTGAAGTGACACTTCGTAAATAAAAAATTAATATATTAATAATAATTGATCCCTCCATTCGGTAAAAGTTAAAACATACGTAAATCTCATAAATTATCTATGTAGAAAGTATACATACCAATCACTATATCTGAACTTAATTTTATTGTCCGTTGTCAAACCGTTTATCAATTCATTTCATACATTTTAAAAATAACAATAATTATCAGTTGGGTTTCCATTAAAAAATGTTCAACAGAAAACCCAATTTGAGAAATTTTATTATTTTATATGTTTTGACTTAAACATATAAAAAATAATTTGCATTTTATGGTACAAGAACGGTTCAAACAATATCGAACATAATCATCATGATTATCATAATGATTGCGTTGAAGACAAATATCTTCATTTTTCTATTCTTAGGATTTAACGAAAAGTCGAAATGATTTATTATCAGTTTTTAATTATATTACTATTTTTAAACCACAGATTAACCACCAAAAACACACCCAATTGTAATAATCTCTTACCGTAAAGGGAAAAAAATATTTTTTCTACCTAAGATAATGTACCATTAAATGTCGTTTCTTTGTTTTACAGAAACAAGAAAAACTTTGACTACCTAAAACCGTTTCTATTAATAAATATAAAATTATACATCAAATAAATTAAAGAAGCAAGGTTCGTTGGTTTAGTCAGTTTCAAGTAGAAGAGATTAATATAAGTTCATTAATAACTACCAAATTTTCAGATTATCTTATTAGATTACAAAGAGAAAGAAGAAAACAAAGAAACGGCGAACGATCCTAAAAGGCATGAAAGATACATAATTAAATTAAAAAAGATTTAGTCTTTGGCATTTTGTTCTCATTCAAAGAAAAAATATTTAACCGAAAAGGATTAAATGTCATATTTTAATTGTATTAAAAGAAAATGTATTCGTTTCTAATCCTTTGACTCCACCCTCCTTATTAGTGACTCTTTTATTTTTGTTTTGATTTTTGCATTTTGCAACAAAATGAGATAATGGGTATATGAAATCGATATTATATTTTTTTTGGAATCTTATGGTGATTAAAAAATAATTCTGACAACTGGTATCAATGAATTATGTGAATATTATGAGAATATTTTATTGAATTATTTCTTTTCAAATGTAGTTTATGGGAAATGTAAATATTATATAAAATAAATTTCAAGTTGAAACAAGTACATTTTCTACTAGAGATGAAAACGATGCTTTCTTTTTGTGAGTGAAAATATGTTCACGAGACGCGTTGGCGTCGAATAGGGAAATTTCACGAACGCAAACTGTTTTTATCTCGCGTAGGAAATACAATTTTTTCTATGATAATAAATATATAATAGTGTTGAGTCTATAGTTTGGCAAACTATTAAAAAAATTACTTTACTGCCGCCGTAAAAATATGAAAGTAACTTTACTGCCGCTGTAAAAAAAATAAAACTAGCGTTACTTAACAGCCGGTTTGATTATACGTCAAAAAATAAGACTTTAACCTTCTAACTAGCGGTAGTAAAGTTTAACTTTACAGCCGTTTGCCGAAAATAGTACATTATGATGCTAGGACGTAAAGCTAAAGATTTTGGACGGATGTGGAGTTTGCAAATCGAGGCGCTAGCCGATACTATTTTTTATTCTCCGCAAGCAAAATATTTTAAGAAAAGTTGTTTATTCTAAATTAATATTATAAATTTTCATAAATTTTAAAATAAAAATATGTGGAACAAGTAACCTTTGATATTTATTATTTTTATTTATTTATTTATTTATTTTGAATATTTATTATTTTTTCCAAATGATTGTGTAGCTTTGACAGCAAATGATAACAACTATTTTAATTGGATAATGAAATTTTGAATTTGAGGGTTCACTCAAAAAAAAAACCAAGTGAAACTAATAAAATTCTACATACATTTTACAATTTTTTTATAAATATAAAACACACAAAAATTTTTGTAAAATTTACATTTTTACAATAAATATTGTCATTGTGAAAAAAATTATTTATAAACACTACAAATTCTTTTATTTACATCCAACAAAAGATTTTAAGGTTTATAATAGTACATTATGATGCTAGGACGTAAAGCTAAAGATTTTGGACGGATGTGGAGTTTGCAAATCGAGGCGCTAGCCGAGATTTGCACCCACATTAAGTCCAAAATAGCTTACGTCCGTGCATCATATACTATTTTTTATTCGCCGCAAGCAAAATATTTTAGAAAATTTGTTTATTCTAAATTAAAATTACAAATTTTCATAAATTTTAAAATAAAAATATGTGGAACAAGTAACCTTTGAAAAAATATTTATTATTTTTTTCAAATTATTGTGTAGCTATGACAACAAATGATAACAACTATTTTAATTGGATAATGAAAATTTGAATTTAAGGGTTGCTTTGATAAAAATTTTTATTTTTCATAGAATTTAAACAAATACAAATGCTTTTTACTTTTTTGGACGTAGCTATGACAACAAAATAAATAGTTGAAAAGTGATACTTTAAAGCCGCAAATCACAGTAATAAAGTAACACTTTAATATGTAGGCGAATAAAAATTAAATTATGAAAATGGCAGAAACATTTTTTGGCTTAATAAATATTTTGTAAAATCTTCAAATTAAAAATTTAAGTTTATGAGAGATATTGTGAAATTTATAAAACTTATTAAATTGTTTTCACAAAAGTTTTAGAAAAAGTAGAAAAAGTACAAACCCTTTTATAGTATCAACAAAAAGCATTTATGGATTTAATAATATTTTTTTGTAATATATATAAATATTTTATATATATATATATATATATATATATATATATATATATATATATATATATATATATATATATATATATATATATATATATATATATATATATATATATATATATATATATATATATATATATATATATATATATATATATATATATATATATATATATATATATATATATATATATATATATATATATATATATATATATACTTATATATATATATATATACATATATATATATATATATATATATATATATATATATATATATATATATATATATATATACATATACATATATAAACATGCACATGTATCATATGGGAACTCCGTTAATAAATAAAACACTTTTTTTGCATACATTTGCTATATTTTGTAAATAATTTCTAGTTAAAATCTTTTACAATATTTTATAAGCCTATTCGGTATGTTGAATGAATTTTCGTTTACTAAATTACTAAATTAAAAATCGCAGTTTCTCTAATTCATCAGGAAAAGGAAACTTTTTTGGGATCCGGAACTCTGAATCCTAAAGAAAGATACATGTTTGTTTTACATTTTCTTTCGTCACTTAATGTGATATTAACGTAGTGTATTAAATGAAATAAAATCGCAGATTATCCTTTTGTTATAATATTGAGAAAAATGCTACGTCACTAAATGGTTTTACTTTTTCTTGTGGCATAGGTTTACTTTGCTATTTTAAATCTTTTTCGGTCTGTAAACAAATTTAAAAAATAAATAATTATCAACTTTTTCATCAAACTTACATGCTGCATGTTTATGCTTACCAATTTCTAACCCTATGGTTTCCTCTACTGTTGAAAATTAAGAAATATATCTCCCGTTGAGGCGTTGAATTTAATTAATTTAAGTTTTGTAACACAAGTGTTTCTCCAATTTTGGTTTAGTTCTGCCCATGAACAATTATTTTTTTGTCATGAACAGTTCTCCCTTTATAACTAGGGTTAATTTTTAAAAAGCACGAGTCTTATAAATGTTTTTGTTGTGTTTAAAGGTTAAAAAAAGACATTTTTGATAATAATATTTTAAGTTATAATTTTTTAACAATTTACTATGCAAAATTAAAAAATAATAAGGTTTATATCTCATCGATTGTTTTTTATATTTTCTTTTATAATTTTAAAACTTTATTAATTCACAAAAAATTTGGTTTTATGCGATATTTTTTGGAAATTATAGAAATTTTTGAATAAATTATTATCTCTTTAGTTTTTTTTTAAATTTCTAAAAAAAAAATCGCCAAAATCTAAATGATTAGTATTATGTAGAAAAGTAATGAAATTATAAGGCAAAAAATAAAATTTAACGTAGATATGCACCCTCCATCCCTTATTATTTTTTAATACTTTTTATAACAAATAATCAAAAACTGTAATTGTATTTATTTTAATTAAAAAAAGACTTACTCATTCATTAAAACAAAAAAAATTTGAAAGCCGTTAAGTTGTTAGTGAAATACATCAAATTGAACATATATGAAACTCTTGGTTTTTAAAATTACACCTAACTTAAATTGAGAATCACTCGCGATTACAAAAACTTTTCTTCCTTATGAAATGTTGTTTTTTATTTTCTCTTCCACTGTAAAAAAAAGTTAAAACAAATCAAAAAGTTTGTGTTAAAAAACCGAATTTCTGGTTTAAAATTCGTGATTTTGACCTATGTATGGAATGTACCACGTCAAACGGATCAACGCTGAGCTCAAAATTCTATTAGTCGTTGAAAGTTGAACCCTTTTTCTGACCTTTGCTTGCTAAACACGAACATACCCTTAAACATTTAGATATAATAGTTAAAAAAATTGAAAAAACGGTTTCTATTAAAAGATGCGATGAATTTTACAAGTATAGCAGTTAAACAGTTTAAGAAACTCTATAATCTTGCTTATATTTGCGCCATATACAAATTTTTTTACGACAGAGAATTTTGAACACAGCCTTGATGCGTTTGAGATAAAACGTCCCATATATATAAAGAATGTAGACTCTAAGTTAAAACAACTTACCATACATTCAGTAAGGAACGGATTTATTATAGCTCGCCAGTTGTCCTGCTATGTCAGTCGCCATATTTTGATTAATTTTTATTACATTATTATTGTCCATCAAAATTAAACGTAGTCGACAATTTAAACTATTATCATAATATCATCATAATATTAATTCTTATGTATTAACCATCAAAAGTGTCATTTAAAACGACGATGATGTTAATACTGTTCAAACTAGGGACTATCACTACCACTATTTATTATATATAGACCACTAAATTAGCACAATTTAAAAAAATTACTTTTCTACTTAGACAACCAGATTGTAACTGAAAAGGTTTAATACCAATTTTCGTTATGACTTCAATTTATAAACTTTTATAAAAGTGTTTGTAAAAAGAATTTTTTTTTCGTAAAATAGTTGTTGATTTTTTAAATTGCAAAAGTCTCTTTGTAAAGTTTAAAAAAAATCTTCAATATTCGTATTAAGTTTTACAACAAAAATTGTAGAATGTTATTTTTCTGTTCACAAAATTTTACAAAATTTTGTACAATTGATTTTCATTTTGTTATGGATACACGATTTATGATTTAAAATTTAAAAAAATCAACATAATCTTAAAAATATTTTTGTCAAAACAATAAAAAAAAGTTGTAATTAGAAATATTTATGATTTTGTACTTTTTTAATCCAAATCACAAAAACAATTTGTAAGTTTACAAATGTTTTTCATATTTAAAAAAGTATACAAAATTTTCTATAAAGTTTAGGATTTTTTGGTAAATTCACAAAAATATTTTGTTAGCAATTTTACAAAACGATTTTGTAAATCTTACCTGCAATATTTTTTTGAGTGTTGCTTTGATAAAATTTTTATTTTTCGTAGAATTTAAACAAATACAAATGCTTTTTACTTTTTTAGACGTAGCTATGACAACAAAATAAATAGTTGAAAAGTGATACTTTAAAGCCGCAAATCACAGTAATAAAGTAACACTTTAATATGTAGGCGAATAAAAACGATATTTATTTTAAATTATTAAATTAAAAACCGACAACACAACATTTAAAATTCATATTCTATTTTTTCATGGTTGCTTTGTTTTAAAATCTTTGTAAAATTATATGTAAATCACAACTACTCAGCAACTACAATTTGTTATTTAGTAAAAAAATCTTTTCCACTAGAGGAAAAAAACTATTCACGGGGGATTAAGCCTGCTTGAAAATAGACTTTTCATCTGCTATCAAAGAAAATATATTTATTATTTCACGTCGCTTCGGAGGTGCGTTCTAATGTCGAACCGTGTTGAGCTTTCAAGGATGCTTTGTGGAGTTGACTTTTCTTTTTTGTTTTCACCCACTGAATTGTCGGATGATGTCAAAATTTTAATAAGGATCGTCAATTCAAAAAACAAAACTCGTTATCCACAATTTATATCTTTTATTACACAGTCGACTTTTTACTTTTTGACACTACCCACAATTCATTGCCTATATATTAAAATTATTTCATGCGTGCAAAAGTGGGTTGTGTAACTTTTATTTTATATGGTCAAAAAGGCTGTAAATTATCACGAATTAAAATATTTTTTGCTATAAATCTATAAGTTTATATATACATGAAAATTTACATAAGTAGTTGGCCGATAATGTTCAATAAAGTGGATAGTGCTGCTGTTGTATGAAAAGCTGAAAAGAGGAAATGGCAGATATGTAATGGAGTATATAGGTGAAGGACTGTATGGAAAAGAAAGTTTTGTATTGGATTAAGAGTTTGGTTTGGAAGAGTTTGGTTTGGAAAGAAGAAATGGCATTGAAATTGGTTGATGTTATGGACAATTTATTAAGGATATTAGTAGACTAACAATTTACATGGATTTGAATCGGATCAGCATATATAATTTTCCTGTAAGCTTTGTTTCTTCTTGATTTGATTTATATAATTTTTGTTTGTCAGTTTTTTTGTGTTAAATTATTTTCTAATTGTTATGATTTTTATCATTTTTCATGATTTTTAATTGATATCTGTTTTTTGTAAAATCTTATTTTGATTTACTAATCAGGATTCCCATTTATTTCTATAATAAATGTCCAATAATTTCAAATTTCAATATGTAAAGCCTGGGCTTTTCAATTTAATTAAATAGATGTTTTATTTATTTATCCAAGGGATTTTAGAACTCTATAGAATGATAAACGGAACGTACGCAGAGTCCACCGAGGGAAAAATCTCTAATTAAACTTACTAGCTTATAAGACCATGTAACGACGGACTATTTCCAATTTTTACTTTGAAAATAATGGTTTTCAAATTCAATAATAATTTTATTAATTTTCTCCAATTGTGCTAAACATAGACATTTATGCGTACTACTGTACATTTTTTTTGATGATTTAAATAAGTTCAAGTAAATTAAAAATACAAATTTTGATAAATGATGCAAAATGAAACAGAAGATCGAGGATAATATGATATAAAAACGATTAAATTGTTTGGATCGAGTTAGTTAGTATAAATTTAAAATCAGTAAATTATGTAAATTGAAATAAGATTAAACTCAGTCATGACTGAATCGTCATACAGCTTATTTTTGAGTAGTTTTAATGTTGTTAATTATTTACAAAATTTTATTTTAAAACTAAAAAGAAAATAAATTTGCTTTTCATTTCAATTATTGTGTTAATATTGTTAAGGTTTTTTATAGTTGTGAATTTAATAAAATGTCAAAACTTCAATTGCATCTATAAAAATATGTAAACGAAATATGTTTTACATTCAAGAAATAAAAGTTATTTATCAAGCAAGTGTTATGTTATCAGTTTTTGAAAATGAATTTGTAACTTTGTGAAGAAGGGCACGTCTCGCCAAATGGTACATGAGTTTTGATGATGACGAAAAACAAAAATTAATTGAAAAAGTTCATGCTGTTGTTACCGTACGAGATGCTAAACACAAATTGTCTAATTCTAGTTGTAGAATTGATCATCAAATCTGTTTATGAAGTTTCGTGCATTGATATTATTATGTATTGCTTTTTGTAGAGGAGCGGATTAGTTTCGGCTTGATATAACAAAACCTTTAATTAACCATCAAGATAAACGAAGATGTAAAATAAAACATGAAGAAGACAACATTGAAGAAATTAATTAATGTAAGCTTTTTATTGAATTTTAATTTATATAATTTTTGAATTGTTTTTTAAATAAATTATTTTTCATGTTAGCCAATTAATAGTTTTGTTAAATTATTCATTCATAATATAAGAGATCTCCAAGTGTAATCAGTTTGTTTGTTATAAATTCCGTGTACCGGTGTAATATTACAGTACACATATATTTCCGGTGTAGTGTAATATAATTATATTCGTGATAAAGTAATAACCATGTAATATAAGTAATATCCAAATTGTAATAACCATGATGGTCTTATAATATAATCAATAAAAATTCAAGAATTTAATAACAATAAAATAGTGTATAAAAATAAAATCTAACCTTAACCTTATAATTGAAATTGTTGGGTCGGAGTGACGTGAATAATCCATAATATATGTTTTAAATATTTTTAATAATTACAAAAACACCAATTTTTATTCACTTATTTTTTATTAACGACCGGTTTCGATTTTCAAAAAATCATCGACAGGTTTAATTTGCAATTAAAGATTATAATGAAATTACCAACTATATATACTAAATTTACAAGTTATAAAAACAGAATTAAGAGCTATGTAATAAACAAGGGGGAGGGGTAAAACTTAAAATTTAACTATTTAAACAAAAAATATAAAAGTAAAAAAATAAAAAACTATACAAAATAATAGGTAAATTACTAATTACGGGAGGGCGGTGATTTATATTTGAAATGGTTATAAAAGTAATTAAAATAAACAAACATAAAAATAAATTAAGATCATGTAAAAATAAACAAACAACGAGAAAAAATAAATTAAACTTATTAAAAAATGGAAAAACCTAATTAACAATTTTTTTAAACATAACTTAAATATTAAATAAATTTTATAAGCTAGATTTAAAGATTTAAATTGAACAATGGTGATATTATTTTGGCTTCTTCTAAATTCATCAAATTAGGTTGATTTGTTATATAGTATGATTCGTATGCATCTAATTTCCAATGTTGTTGTACAATTTTTATTAGTTTAGAGTTATTTTCGTCTATATTGTGTTGTTTTCCAACATGTGTTCTGTTACGCTAGATTTGTTTTTATGTTCATTATACCTTGTTTTGAACTCTCGAGATGTTTGGCCTACGTATATTGCATCACAATTTTCACAACCTATTTGGTAAATTCCCGATTTAGTATTTTCTGGATCTTTGTCTTTGTAATTATGTATAGATTTTTTTAAACTTGTTAAAGGGCGAGTTACTAGTTCTATATCATGTTTAGCGAAGATTTTTTGTAATTTATTGGTTATGGTTGGGTAATATGGAACGCTAATTCTTTTTTAATCTTATTTTCTTTTTGTAGAGGTGTCAGTGTAGATATTTGTGTTTTGAAAAATTTCTTCCTATGGGTTTTTATAATTTGTTCTGCAAAATCTTTTGTATATCCATTGGCTATTGCAGTTTCTATAATATACATTTCTTCTTTTTTAAATTCTTCTATATCCATCGTAATATTGAACAAACGGTGTGCCATTGTGTGAATCGCAGCTTTCTAATGTGTTATATGGTGAAATGAGTCTGCAACTATGAAACGGTTTGTGTTGGTAGGTTTTCTATATATTCCAAATTTAATTTGTTGGTTGGGTAATATAATTATTTTTGTATCTAATAAATTTAATGTGTTATTCTCTTCTATTTCTTTGGTAAATTGTATGTTTGGATGTATGGAATTTAAGGTTGTAAATAAATCATCTATTTGTGTTCTATTGACTATTGCAAAGATATCATCTACATATCTTAGCCAGATTCTGGGTACATTTGCTCTTGTTTCTAAAAATTCCGTTTCTAGATGACTCATGAAGATATTACTTAAATATAGTGCTAATTTACTTCCCATCGAAGTTCCTGATATTTGTTTATAGTATTTATCTCGAAATTGAAAATAACTTTGTTCCATACATGTAGATACTATGTTTAGATAAACTTTTATTTTAGTTGGTGGTACGCTATGCTTCAAAAGGTGTTCTTCAAGGTATTCTAATGATAAATCTATCGGAATACTGGGGAATAACGCTGTCACATCAAATGACACCATTATCTCGTCAGCATTTATTTTTAAATTTTTTAACTTTTCAACTAACTGTAATGAATTTTTTATGCTTTTTCCTTTTGGGGGTGAGATTTGGCTTAGTTCTTTCAACACCCATTTTGCCATGTTTTCTGTTGGTGTATTTATATTGGAACATATAGGTCTCATTTTATTTCCTGCTTTGTGAATTTTTGGTAATGCGTATAATTCAGCTATTTTTGGACTTGTTACATTGAAAATATATTTTAATTTAGGTTCTTCTAACAAATTTATTATTTCTTTTGTGACATCTTTTGCATGTTCAATCATTGCTGCAAGAGGTTTTCTGGGGTTTCCGTTTTACCAAATGATTTCAACATATGGTCCTTCTTCTATCGTTTGCAACACTCTTTCATCATATGTTGTTTTATCTAAAATTACTATTGCGTTTCCTTTATCAGCTTTTGTAAAAACATCATCCATGTTCTTTAATGATGTTAATGTAGATTGTGTGTTTGTTGTTAAATTAGAATCCTTTGATTCTTTTTTTATTATATCTTTTTTATGAAACCTGACGTTGTTTTTAACTAAATTTGAACATTTAGAAATTGCTGTTTCAATATCTACTACTATTTCTTCTATAGGTGCTTGGTTTGGTTTTGTAGCATAATTGAGGCCATTATTCAGTAAAATTAACTGTTTTGATGTGAATTCCTTAGATGAATTATTAATGACAAAATTTTCAATTTGTGGAATAACCTGTTTTCTATTGATGAATTTTATGGAATTTGATTTGATTAGTTGCTTTATTTTCTTTCTATGGATTGTGTTGATCCTTTTGTAAGTTATATGAACTCTTCTTTGAACATATATATATCAAATTCTATCCAAAAACAGTTAAATATGATATTATCTGTGTAGTAAGTTGATAATTTTTTTTATGAATGAATTTTTTTAACCTTATAGTTGATTGGAGATTTTGTAGCGGTTCCAGATTTTAAGTTCATTGACGTTTTTTTGTTTATTTTTATATGATGCTAACATACGATAATAATAATATGATGCAAACATACGATGATATGACGTGATGCTAACATACGATAATAATAATATGATGCTAACATACGATGATATAATGTGATGCTAACATACGATAGTAATAATATGATGCTAACAAACGATAATATGCCATCCGCTATTGGGTGACAGTAACAGGAATATGTGGTCGACTTCACCTTCTTTCTCCCGAAGTATGACCACCCTAGGCTATTGTAATTCTTTCATAGACACATATATATTCTTATAAGTGGACTTTTATTCTGCCTTGATGTGAATAAAAAATATTGACAAATAATTTGTGTATAAAAATTTTCTAAGTAATATTTTTATTCTGCTTTAATTTGTTTTGTTTTGTAACTAAATTTTATGTTTATAATACACTTTTTGGTTTTTACTGTCAACCAGCTTACCAACACAACATTTAATAATTTTTTTTTTTGGTTAGAAATACAATTTCAACAATTAAATAATTGTAATGCTAATTTTTTTTGACAATAAACATTCTAATTTCGTTATTAATTAGTTTATAACAATTCACCATTTCATAAAAAGGAAATATAACGATAAGCGTTCACGACCGACTGTTAATTCTTTTTATTTAAATTTGAAATTTTTATTTTCAAAATGGCACAAATGAACTCGATTAAAACTCACCGAAACATTAGTTTTCGATTTAATAATCAATACGGGCTTTGTTATATCATAATAAAGCACCAACTAATTCAATAAAAAAAAGTTTTAATAATTTTGCGCACGGCGTTTTCATTTGATATCATTAATTTTATTTCCAAAAATGTAAAATCACAGATTAATTGATTTTTATAAGAAAATCACCCACTAGTAAGTAATTGGTACAAAAAAAAGAATTTTCTTTTCGAATTTAATATGTTTTTTTTTATTTGAAATTCAAAATCAAACTGAATGGTAAATTGAGCTACATCTCTCATATATATCTTCTCATTTCTTGGATCTAAACAAGACAAAAGAGGGTTCATTGTCATTCCGTCTCTATCTTTCGTTATACCATCAAAATGAAAAAAACTAGTTTGTGGTTAATCATTCAAAGATTGTTGTTTTGTTTTACTACACAAAAAAATGTTAAAAGAGATTTTAATCTAGATGTTGCAATCTCTTTTCATTTATGTATGGTAATTAGAGAGCGTATACAATAAAAAAAATTCACAAAGGAAAAGTCGTTTACCGCTTGTGTATTACGTTTAACATGAAAGTTTTCTATTGCAATGTACCTCGTCGATTTTATTCATTTAAACGTTGAATACAAAATTCTTTACTATAGCAATGTGCTTCGTCCGATTTTATGTATGTACATTGTGATTTGTCGAATTTAAATTACGATATGACACAACATATAGGTTGGTAGTTTAAGGATGGGATGTATAGGATGAATTAACTTGGACCCAATCTCTGCTGGTAATGCACCCTGTCTAGGTTTCTGATCTGTCGAGCCTTAGATAACAGTTAATCTATCCTACACAGACCAAAATTGTTCTAAGTTAGAACCTACCAACACCACATGCTGGACAGAACCAAATTGCGAGCATAACAAATATAATAATATTAATTGAATATAATTTCTGAAGTTTTTACAGAACGGAAAAATTAACTCAAATAATAATTAAACAATTCTATTTTAGTTTTATTAAGGTCTTTGGTCTAAAACTTTTAGAAACGGATACAAACAAGTTCAACAAACTTGTTTTTTAAGTTTATAACTTACTAACTCCTGCATTATGTAAAGTTACTTAAACATTTATGATTAGATTCTAACATCCATAAGCATCTCAGAACACATGTTGTTGCTCGACCTAAGTCTTAAAAGGTATATATATATATATATATATATTTATATATATATATATATATATATATATATATATATATATATATATATATATATATATATATATATATATATATATATATATATATATATATATATATATATATATATATATATATATATATATATATATATATATATATATATATATATATATATATATGGGTAGTTCTACAAACATAGGAATTTTGGACGGCTCTGCTTATTTCGTATATTAATATGAAAAAAAAATTTTTTTTTTGCATGAAATTTGTAAACCTTAACTATGTCTAGCTGGTCACCCAAAATAAGCCCGTTTCGAAATATATGTCTTAGAAAAAAAATTATTCAAAACGTCAAATTATCAGTCCCCTGGCGTGTCCAACCTTGAAATTCAAAGCTGGTAGACTAAATAATCAATGATTCTAAGTGTGTAGAGACAAATTTACTCTGTAGTAATAATTTTGAATAATGGTGCTTTAATAATGTGTAAATAATCATAACATAACTCTATATTTCATATTAGATATATCCTATTAAAGTTTGTCCCACCAATTTGTTATTATTCTCCTGCCCAATCAAAACACATTGAAAATATTGGAAATTCATATTTCTATCAAGTTATCGCTCGTCACAGGAATTAATTAAAGTTCAATAAATATAATATTGCAAGTGTTTTACTTAGTCGAGGTTTTATCATTCAAAACAGTCATCATTAGTAGCAAGATCGTGTGTTGTCCAGTCAAATTATCAGTCCCCTGGCAAGTATTTTCGTAAAAAGTATTTTAATTACAGGTAATTTTGTAATTTTATACGTCGTGAATATGTATTGCCTTGGTATAGAATCCGTTTATTTTTTTTTTTAGACGTAATTTTGTCATTTTTAAGCGAAATACTGATAAATTATCAGTTCCCTGTTCTCAGTCCCCTGGAAGATTTAAAAGAAGGCAAACTTAGATAAATGTTTATTTCGTATTTTGAGATAATATTGAGATAATTTTGAGTTAATTTAGGATTAAGAAGGATATTTTTTAATTTTGGCTCTTGCATTTTTTTGTTTTTTTTTTTTTTTTGTTTTTTTTTTTTTTTTTTGACTGGCCACATTCAGAAAAATTGAAAGAACGTCATCAACTTTAACGAAAACTAGTTGCCAGAACTTATACGCAAAAAACATGTTGTGCCGTAATTAGCTCCATTTTCTTCCTTCGTGTGTAGAACTACCCATATATATATATATATATATATATATATATATATATATATATATATATATATATATATATATATATATATATATATATATATATATATATATTATATATATATATATATATATATATATATATATATATATATATATATATATATATATATATATATATATATATATATATATATATATATATATATTAGGGTGGCCCTTAGATTACACTAGAATTTTTTTTTTCATTGTACAGTTTGCGGCACCCTCCCATTTCGTGTGAATACTTATAAAAATATTATTTGCAAAATCTGATATCAATCGGTCAATTCTAAGACGTGCCTCCGACCACTTAAAGTTGGGAAATTTTGTTCTGGACCCTAAAAAAAAATTTTTTTTTTGTGCGACACCCTCTCATTTCGTGTCAATACCCATAAAAAAATTATGTGTAAAAATTGAAATCAATCGTTCAACTCTAAGGGGTGCCCCCGGCCACTTGGAGTTGAGAGGTTTGGTTGTGGCCATTATAAAGAAAAATTTAAATTTTTGTACGACACCCTCCCATTTGGTGTCAATACCCATAAAAATATTATGTGTAAAATTTGAAATCAATCGGTCAACTTTAAGGGGTGCCCCCGGCCACTTGGAGCTGAGAGGTTTTGTTATGGCCATTATAAAGAAAAATTTAAATTTTTTGTACGGCATCCTCCGATCTGGTGTCGATACCCATAAAAATTCTATGTGTAAAATTGAAATCCATCGGTCAACTCTAAGGGGTTCCCCCGGCCACTTAAAGTTGAAAGGTTTGGTTGTGGCTATTACAAAAAAAAATTTAAATTTTTGTATGACACCCTTCCATTTGGTGTCGATACCCATAAAAATATTATTACTTAACCTAAAATGTGAGGGGTTTTGTCGTGGCCATTATAAAGAAAAATTTAAATTTTTTGTACGACACCCTCCAATTTGATGTCGATACCCATAAAATATTATGTTTAAAATTAGAAATCCATCGGTCAACTCTGAGGGGTGCCCCTGGCCACTTAAAGTTGAGAGGTTTGGTTGTGGCCATTACAAAGAAAAATTTAAATTTTTTGTTCCTTCCATTTGGAGTCGATACCCATAAAAATATTATTTGTAAAATTTGAAATCAATCGGTCAACTCTAAGGGGTGCCTCCGGCCACTTAAAGTTGAGGGGTTTTGTTGTGGCCATTATGAAGAAAAATTTAAATTTTTTGTACGACACCCTCCCATTTCATGTCAATACCCGTAAAAATATTATGTGCAAAATTTGAAATCAATCGGTCAATTCTAAGACGTGCCTCCGGCCACTTAAAGTTATGGCCCTTAGAGTTGACCGATGGATTTCAAATTTTACACATAGAATTTTTATGGGTATCGACACCAAATGGAAGGGTGTCGTACAAAAAATTTAAATTTTTCTTTATAATGGCCACAACAAAACCTCTCAACTCCAAGTGGCCGGGGGCACCCCTGAGAGTTGACCGATTGATTTCAAATTTTACACCTAATATTTTTATAGGTAGCGACACCAAATGGGAGGGTGCCGTACAAAAAATTTAAATTTTTCTTTATGACGGCCACAACCAAACCTCTTAACTTTAAGTGGCCGGGGGCACCCCTTAGAGTTGAACGATTGATTTCAATTTTTACACATAATTTTTTTATGGGTATTGACACGAAATGAGAGGGTGTCGCACAAAAAAAAAAAAATTTTTTTTTAGGGTCCAGAACAAAATTTCTCAACTTTAAGTGGTCGGAGGCACGTCTCAGAATTGACCGATTGATATCAGATTTTGCAAATAATATTTTTACGGGTATTCACACGAAATGGGAGGGTGCCGTACAAAAAATAAAAATTTTTGTTTTAAAGGACCACCCTAATATATATATATATATATATATATATATATATATATATATATATATATATATATATATATATATATATATATATATATATATATATATATATATATATATATATATATATATATATATATATATATATATATATATATATATATATATATATATATATATATATGTATATATATATATATATATATATATATATATATATATATATATATATATATATATATATATATATATATATATATATTTTATATACATATATATATATATATATATATATATATATATATATATATATATATATATATATATATATATATATATATATATATATAAATATATATATATATATATATATATATATATATATATATATATATATATATATATATATATATATATATATAATATATATATATATATTTATATATATATATATATATATATATATATATATATATATATATATATATATATATATATATATATATATATATATATATATATATATATATATATATATATATATATATATATATATATATATATATATATATATATATATATATATATATATATATATATATATATATATATATATATATGTTGTTTTTGACACATATTTTAGTTCCTATTACCATTACGCAACACGTTTTATAGAAAAAAATTTAATTTGCTTTCTAAATTAATTATTTTGATATTGACATGTATATCCTTTACTAAGCCAAAAAGGAATAAAAACCAACTCACTTCATCACATTGTATGTTTTTTTCGTTTTCTTCAATTATATAAAGTTTCACATATTTCTGCGATGTTCTCAGGTAATCTGTTTTAATTTCTACTGACCATATTTATGATATTCGCAATTAAATTAAAGCAAACGGAAAACTTGGATAAAAAAATAAGAACAAATAAATTTTTTTTTTAAATTTCGTTATTTATTTTTTTATTTTGTTTATTTACTTAATTTTAAATATCTGTAAATAAATACATGCGATATAATTAAACATTTTAACACAAAAATAAAGCTATTATAATTAAAAACCAATTTGCAATTATTACTTTTTTTTGTTATAATCGACCAAAAAAATAAATTAAGAATAATAAATAAATAAATAACGATAACGAAAAACAAGAATAAGATCTGAACAAGAAAAGTAGTAATTTAACATTTCAAAGTATATTTTCCTTTCGTGAACTCTAATTGTTGTTGTTCTCCTGATCATGCACAACTGTATATATAGGTTTCATATAATTATGGGTGTCTGTCGAACGAATGGTCATTTACAGATAATTTACAAGTTATGAAAATCTTGTAAATTATATAGTTCTTACAAAGAATATAAGTGAGTGTAAATTAGATGAACAAAAATAAAGTGAAATATAAGAAGAACAATAAATGGATAAATACGGGTAGAGCGGAGGAATGCAAGTGATCAATCGTTTTATAATAGGAAATTTGTTTAATAAAATTATCGGCAATTTGATTAAATGGACCAATTTATTTATATGATAATAAATATTGTATCTTAAGTAACCAACGATTGGACTGTGACGCTTTTATATCGATAACACCATTCATCGAATTATATTTATTGGCTATGGAAAGTCTTGGCTATGGAAAGGTTTGAGAAATGCTGGCATTTTTTCACCATAACATCATTAGCTAATACATGCAGTCGATTAGAATTAGAATTTTTCTTCAAAATCTTAATTAATTAACGCTGGTGTGTAATTGACGTTTAGTTGTGTCGCATACTCTGTTTTATATATATAAACAGTTTTGCAGATAAAGTACTCTATACAAATCATTGGTTCCATCATTTTTGAAGAGTAGAAT
The DNA here is from genome assembly GCA_963693315.1 of Diogma glabrata. Classification (NCBI taxonomy): domain Eukaryota; kingdom Metazoa; phylum Arthropoda; class Insecta; order Diptera; family Cylindrotomidae; genus Diogma; species Diogma glabrata. Next base: position 300,397,910 of record OY856187.1, on the reverse strand, counting down.
GTTAAAATGAATTTAACCCGCGAATTGAACCAATCCTTTATTACTTAGCATTAAGCAGAAGAAAATCGTACAGTAGTTTAAAAACAACCCGTACTTATTTCTGTTTTCTAAAATAAATGTATACCTTTAACTATACTTAGCAATTAAGGTAATTACCATATTTTTCCTAAGAAAATGTTTTCGTATTACTTTTTCAAGAGTTTCACCTTCTGTTGAAAATAAAATAATTTTCTTATTCGTTTGACCTTTTCACAAAATGAAATATTTGATATATATCTTTAAAATATTTTCTTATATATTAAAAGAAGCTGTAATTTTGCTTTTTAATAATAGCATTTCTGGTTAAAATTTATGAATTAAATGTTCGAATCGTAATAAAAATCAAGTTCAACCAGATTTAGTAATACTTAATAGTATATTGAATTATGAGCACATTATGATAACATTATACCACGAGTAAGAAGGATTAAAGCACGAGCGTAGCTATTTGAATGGCACTCAAAATATTTAAAGCAACCACATCAATATATTTTTTATCCCTAAATGATTTAAATTGAGATAGTTTAAAATTTTTACAACTGCTGCTCTGACTCGCAAAAACAGTTCAATCATGGTTTCAATTCTTCAATGAATTCTTTTTTATTATTTTGCAAAATATTATTGCGAACTGTCGAGTTTTTGCATAATTTTACTATTACCCTAATTTTGGAAATCGTTACTCGTATTTTCGTATTTTGATTCAATAATAAATTGTCATGTTAGATCTCACGTTCCTCAATTTCCATTTCCCAATAATTAATTAAATCCAATAACCAAATAAGGTAATAAAATATGTACAAACTCGTCAAAATTCAGCAGAAGCATTTTAATCTCACATGAAAGCGTTTTCATCATAACAATTATTTTAAACAAAATACATAATTGATTTGGAGATGTATGAATTTTTGCAAATAATAATTTTTAATTAGATAATTACCACTGCTTGCCGTTAGCACTTAATAAATAATTTTAAAATCACGCCCTTTCCTTTTATTTCTCCAAATAATAAATTAAATAAATTAATATATACTAACACTCCACTCCAAAAGGAAATAAATTACTTCAACTTTAAGAATAGTTATTACTCTTGGTAAAATGAAGGGACTCCGAACGCTGATTCCAAATTAAAGTCAAGATTTTATTAAGATTTGGATCTAACCATTATGTAGTTTTAGAATTATAAGTCACTAGAAATGAATGTATTCAATTGAATAGAATGATGGCTTTGAAAAGCACAAAAATCCGTAACAAATGTTTTATCTCAATTCCGGTTCGGACATGGAACCAGCGTCCTTCTGATCAGAGTTTATGGTTAATTTAAATTGATTAGTGGCCATTCTTCACTAGTAGGGATTTGTCTTCCACATTCGTAGATCCATAACGGTATTCATTCAATGTCAACTTGGTTGAAGTATGAAGTACGGTAAGCCGTGTTCGTAGAATAAATGAAAAATAAGACAAAAATTGACACTGAAAATGAATTAAAATAATTGTGATGTTAAGTCGATTGTCCAATCAGAAGGTCGCCGGCTCGATTCCCGAACCGGAATTGAGATGAAACATTTGTTACGGATCTTTAGCGTGTCAAAGCAATTTTTCATTATATTCTATTGAATAAATTAATTTTTGGTGACTTACATTTCCCAAATTAAAGTGTTTAAATTTTTTATTCGGAAAAGTTGCATGCAGTATGTATACCAGGACGGTTTGAGGTCCACAACAGTCATCTAAAAGTTCATTTTGTTGTAGAATTTAATAGGATTTATGGTGGTTTGTTATAAATCTTGTGATTTTCGACAATATTTCTCAAGAAATGAGAAACTCGAAAATGTGGAAATAATTCTAAAGCTAGTTTTAGCTATAGTGTAGAGCAGAGTAACGTTGCACAAAAGTTGAACACAATATGCGATAATATAGCTTCTTATAGCTTGACAAATCTTTCCCGAGGATCTCGAGACCGTATTTTTCGAGTAGAAACTCTTCTTGAGACTTTGAAAGCCATTTTATGTGTGAAATATGATTTAAGAAATTCTTGTGGGATATTTGATGACTTTTTAAACAACAATAGTAGCCTCATAAATTGCTCAAATTTATGCAAATAAGAAATATTCTAAAGAATGAAATAATATTAAATACATAATGTTTTCTATTTATTATATTTGTAAGTTGTACTGTCTAGAAATTAAAAAAATTATGTTACAATATAATTTTTTCGTTCTATGAAAATTTTTGCTGCTTCATATAGACCCTCCCCTGACAATGGTGTCCCGCTTTGCCAAAATGAAAATCAGGTGACCACATTTATATAGTACTAGAATATCAAAATAATAATTTAAATAACTTACCGGACAGTAAAAACATTATTTTGGGTTATCAAAATAGCTATCTGTCAAAATGTTTACAAAGCTATACGTGGATTACTATGGCTTTTAAGAGTTCGAAATTGTGTGTAGCCAGATTGCTCTATTCATATTTTTAAAATTTATTCATAATATAGTATTATTTATTATAATATAGTATTATTTATTTAAACTATTTATTTAAATCAAGATTTTGTGACACTTTATATGTTTAATTAATGAAAACAAAATGTAATCAAAATTGGTGGATTTCATGAAATCAAATTTAATGTTAACAGTTTTGTACAATTAGCAGTGAACTACTATTTCGACATATAATTACAACTATTACAACGAAGATGGCGCACTTTAATTATTAAAATATCATAAATTTGTCTATAACCTTGTTAAATAAATAAATATTTATAAATTTTGTGCGCATTTGTTACAAAAACTAGTGTGTATTACTATTGCGAATGCGTTTTCCAAGCGCGAGTTATTGCACCTACACTCTTGTGTGGAAAACGCATTCGCACTAGTAATACAATCTACTGTTGTTTCACATGGAAAAACGAAAAATAATAATAAAAACAATTGATTACTCATCGAAATATAAGATCCGTGAAATAAAAAAATAAAAAAATTATGAACGTCATAAATAGACAGATGTTATTTATGAAACGAATCTTAAATTGTTTGATAGTACGTATTACGAAATGTATGTGTGATTATGTGAAAACTGTTTGTTTTCGATTTTAAAAGATTTCCACTGATCAGATGTGGTCGTTACATACGATCGATTCTTCTGGAACGGTATGAATGCTATTTAAACAAAATAAGTTTTGGATAGAAAGAATTAATTATAAACGGAACACTGTATTGTGAACATTAAATCGTGTAAATAAAAGTAATATAAATTTGTATTTGTATTGTTGTATTTAAAAATAATTATTTTTTCTATTATTTCCGAAGCGTTGGAGTTTCAGAAGCTATTGGCAGAGTATTCTAGATAGAGAATATTGTTCGCTGTAATATTTTTCTGTTGTGAAACAAAAAAGTAGTTGAATACATCATAAAACCTGGTGTTTTGCATACTAATTATTGATTGAATTCAGGAGGTCATTTGGGAATAAATTTTATCGAATAGAGAGTTCGACAAATTCAAGGTAGGTAGAAAAACGTAAAAATATAAACATTATACTGAAAAATATATCAGTAGGACATTTAATCAGTAATTTATTAATGATACCATTTTACGAATCTACCTCATATTTTCAATTCGTGGAGGTTCGGATCATGTCTGTTTGAGTTAAACAATGAAAGTATGTAAAATTAAATATTTTATATATTTTAAACCTGCACCTTGATTCTTGCACCCTCTAAAACATTTGTATCATTTACAAAAATCATTTAAATCAAATTAATCATGCAATTATATTTGTAATTTAATTTAACATTTACCATCTTGATTATTAAAATTTTATTGCGTGCGATCTTCCTTAATTCATTTATAATTGCTTGCTTAAATTTATAAATGTTATTCTGATGTTTGATTATAATTTCGTTCATGTAATTTTTTGGGCAGAAGAATGTGAAATTAATATGATTAGGAAGGAAAAGTATTGATTTCAACTAATTCCATTTCATATCGTGCTAAAATACTGTAATTACTATGGGAAAAATTATTGAAATAAAAAAATCTAGTTTCTAAACTTTTAATGATGACCTACTTGTTCAACCAAATTTTCAGTCGTTAAAAATAATAACAATAATAACATTTTATTTCAGTTTCAGATACTCAGACATTGGAACATGTGACAAACGAAGATGCTTATTAGATTTTGGTAGAAGTCGTTTGTATAAAATCAACAAATTAATTATATTTTGCATGTGTGGGTATTCTCTCAATTCATAATCGCTAAAGTTCTGGGTTGTTGCGTTTTCAATATTTCTACCTATGTTATTTATAATCAGAATAAACCGCCGGCACTTGTTGCTGTATTTTTTTAGAGATGTTTTCATGATCGACATCGTTCTTACACAAAAGCTCTTCGGATATAGTTTTTATAATTTTGAAAGTAAGTCCTTTGTGTCACTTTGAAATAGAGACTAGTTATTCGATTGCTATTCCAATAGAAGTCATTTACTAACTCTAAGCTGGGGAGGGGTTCTGTTCAATTGTGGATCTATGATGATATGATATTATGATAATGTGACGAAGAAACCTAAAAGATGGAAAAAATCACCTCTAAAGAATATAAATTATTAATTTATAACGTAAAATAAGCATACTATAGAGATTATAGAGCTTTTGTTCCAAGTTTTTGGTTTGTTTCAAACTAACGAGTTTTTGAAAGGCTTCTCAAGACTTTGTTTGGTGCACCGTTAAAATCATGCATTGTAGTTTTGTAGCGACGAAACTATTTAGAATTTTACTCTAATATAAGATTTTTTTTTTGTTTTTATTTATAAATTAGAACAACTGAGCTACGCTCATCTAGTAATTTACATATCATATTTATAACACAAAATAAGAATATTCATATTTAAAGAAATTCTCTAAATACTATTTTACTATTTTAATTCGGTTCCTGCTTTATTTCAATTCATTATAATAAAATAACCCATATCAACAAACATAAAAACATTTATATGTGCTACGGGTCAATTAACATTTAACCTTTTCTCAGTTATTTGCTTTGTTGCGTCACACAAGGAGTAATACATATTTTTATCTACATAAATAATAAAAATTTTGTTATGTAAAACTTTTGTCATATTATTATATGTAGATATAATAAGGTTGTTCAAATTTATTAAAAATTAGAAAGGTCGTAATTGTAGAGCGTAACTGTAGAGCGTAATTGTAGAGGAGAATATTCTCTCGTTTGACTAGAATTGTTTATTGAGATGATATATGGAAATGGTTGTGTAGCATTTTGTATTGAGATGATTTGGGGAAGTTTAAATTTTTGTGAGATGAAAAGTAATACTAGAGATGGACAATCAAACTTGAAATTATCAATCACTCGTTCAATCGAATCATTATGCAAATTTGAATCATAGGATAAGTTGTCTACATAACATACATATAATATAGCAACATAACGTCGCTTTTACTTTATAACAATAAAGTCTTGAATTTAAAAAATTTTTTAATTAATTGTGTTGCTAATAAAAAGTTGTTAGAAATACTTTAAGGATTAAGGCAATTTATGAGTGGTCTACAAATAAAAGTCTAAGCCTGAACGAGAAGAAAACGCAAGCAATGTTAATAACTCATCCTCAATCAGATACAGATTTAGTGCCACTTGTTCATATAAATGGTTGTTCCATTAATTTTATCCAAAAGGTGAGAAATTTAGGCAAAATTATGAATTTAAAATTTGCGTTGGGAATATCATATCAATATTCTATTCTATGTCGCGTGTGGAGATAAGCTTGATATCTGCCCCTTAAAACACGACAACACTTATTCCATTCGTTAATTTTGCCGCATTTTACCTATGGGTCTATTATATTTGGTATTTTCTCTATTATTTTCCTCTGCAGACTTATGGAGAGCAAATGTCTAGAATATCTTTATAATATTTTAAATTTCTGCCGATCTAGCGGAACCTATAACTTGAATGTCCCTAACTTTTCTTACTTGGTTATATCGAATTCATTTTTCGTTTACGCTATTAAACTATCGAATGCATCACCGACTGAGGTCAAAAGGAGCAGTGCTGTTGGGTGACTAAGGAACCCATTATGTGTGGTAAAATTGGATGATTGATATAGTTTATTAATATACTGTCTATTCCGCTTAATCGGGACACATTGGAACTAGTGCAATTTGTCCCGATTAAGCGGCTGGCCCAATTATCGGAAGTCCCACAAAAAGTACATTTTAAAAGTAAAAGGATTAGTAATTTTTAATGTATTTTGTTTCATAAATTGCACAAAATTGAAAAAAAATCTCAAAACTATACGTATGTATTAAAAAATTATATAAAATGGATGTATGTACCATGTACATTAATATTAATATATGTATATATATACATAATAAATATGTAATATGTATGTACATATATGTAATACATTCTGTTAGAAAAATAAGGTTTAAGCTTTAATTAAATTTTTTGAAGAAATTCGTCCAAAGAGGTTTGCCTTTTGTTTTTGCTGGATTGTAGCTGAACAAAATCAGAGCACAAATTTAATGCTGACATGGGACTCCCGTCATCTCCATATTGCATAAAATAACGCTGTAATCGGTCAACATTGTTTTGCCTCACGATTACGACCACAGTTACGACACTACAGTTACGACCACAGGTTCTTCATCATCACTCTCATCGGATTCCACCAATGTTTGATATTTTGATTTGATTGTTACTACAATTACGTCCTCACAATCCTCATTCTCATCATAACACAGTAAATGTTCGTCAATTGACGAAAATTCAATATCAATACCTGGTGAGATTTCATTTAATCCGTCGCAGTGCTCTGCAATCTCCATAGATTTCCTCGCTGTTGACGTACATGTAAGTATATTTTCTTCGATGGATTCCAATATGTATTCGAAACGACGAAAAAAATCATTCTTTTTCTTCTCTTCTTTTTTATTTTTTATTATTTTTTAATTTTTTTTCTATGTTTACTATGATTAATAATTTTTTTTAGCATGATCTGTCCCGATTAAACGAAATATTGTCCCGAAAAAGCGGAGTAAATTTGTGTTATTTGCTTGGTTTTGCTTCCGTTTTTTAGGATTTGTCCCAATTAAACGGCTGTCCCGATTAACCGGTGTCCCAATTAAGCGGAATCGACTGTATTTGCTTTTAGATTGTAGTTTTAGATACCACAAATCATGTCGTTTAACAATTTATTATAATAGTATATTGTAGGCTTATATTATATTATATAGTTAATTATTAAAAAAAATTTTTTTAATTTTTTTGCAAATGGCAAAGGATGTTTGCCGAAACGTGAAAAAACGTGAAATTTAAAATAATTAATTTGTTTTTAATAGGCTCTATTCCCAATATATTTATAATAAAATTATTATTATGTGGTTGAATTGCTAAAATGTTATTTTTGAATTGTATTTTTTTTTAGATTGAGCCAAATTTAGAACACTATTGTAAATTGAATCAAAATTATGCTGTTATTTCAATAACAAATGAATGAATTACTTATGCACTAAATTTAATATATGTACTACGTACAGTTGTGGGATAGAGATGTCCTGATTACAAGATATTTTATCTTAACTGTATATATCTTTGTAAATAAATAAACAATACAAAAATAAATTTGCTGTACATGAAGAAGGGACTGCATTTGCCGGTATAAGATTTTGTCAGGTTTTGTAGGTAAAAAAGATAAGGAATATAAAATAATTTTGTATGGATGTAAGAAATTGTGTTAAGATGAAAATAAAACTAAGGCTTGTATTATAAAACTAAAGTGTACAATATGAGCTAAAGCTACTACATTATACAACATGTCTTAAAACTTGGTTTATGAACTTACTTGAATGTTTGTCATACATTATTCGACGTGTTGGTCAACTAAGTAAACTTACAATTTTAAATGCCAATTTCTATAATGTTATTTTAGTAAACTCTTCCATACACAGGTCAACACAGGTTGTTTAATTAAATGAATAGATTTATTTTATCATAATTATATTGTGGTTGTGCAAAACACCACACCTCGGAAGTAAAACATGCACTTATCTCTTTTGGTGTATAATGTGCTATTGTCCACGTCTACTGAAAACAAAAAAATTATGAATATTTGTTTTTATCTTAGTTTTTTTAAGGAATCGAGTTGGGTTTAATAAAATCGGAAAATAAACATCCTAACCTATGGCAAATTACTTTGCTCATGGCTGTAGATATGTCAAATGCAATACCAACCGTTTCGGCATGGTTGATCGTCACCCATGTTTGGACTGATTTTAGATATTCATGCAATTTTAGTAATTCAGTTTTTCTAAGTATGGATCACTTTCCCAAATAGATTTATTTTTAAGGCTTACTTCAACTGTATAGTATTCAAATTGTCCTTATGTTGCGACAAATAATTAAAATTTCAAAATTGCAATAACAGTTGGATGAATAACATTTAAATGGAACCTCACTAATTTTTTCGATAGTTGTTTTTAATGTAAAGTTCGAAAGTTCAAATAATCTACAAACTCGCCTAAGTATTCTGAAAATGTTTGATTGCAAAATCTAATGAAAAATAAACAAAACCATTTAACTTTTTCCTTCAGATATTATTATATTAAGTTATTTTAAAAACAACCAATAATTTTATCTTAAACTCAAATCGTATAAATAATACATATAGTGTAATAGAAATAACAATAATAATAATAAGAATTTAAAGAACAAAATTAAAACACAAAAAATAAAAATAAATCTTAACCAATAAATAAAGATTTTTATCACGTGTCAAAATTATTATTGTTAAGACTTCACCTTTTAATTTAATTCGAAATAGATCATCAATTTAAATAACAGAAATATTTGAAATTTTGAAATAATACTTTTATTCATTTTGTTTTATTAAAGTAGAATAAATGATAAGCTAGTTTCAGTCATTACAGATGAGGTTTGTCAAAATTTGTAATTTTAATATATTATACGTTTATGCATGCATCCTATATAAAAAAGTCTATTAAATAGTGTTTTGGACGATCAAATTTGGTATAATTGGAACAAGAAATCTTCTCAGCTAAGTAAAGGTATAGTTCGGCAGCAGTTGCTGCTACTTCACGAAAATAAGATTCGGAATTGGAACAAGTGTTGATTCAGTTAAACCAGAAACGTTGGGTATAGACCCAAACAAAGTAGTAATATCAGTAATATAATTATGCCTAGTTAAATTCTTACAAAAATTCTATAGTTTCTCATTCTACAGTTAAATTTTTTTAAAACGAAATTCGAATTAAGTTCAAATATATTTTTGTGAATGTAACCCATAAATCAGTTCTCATATTTTATGAAATATAGTCAATCGTTATTTTATGGTTATTCGATATAATTTTGTAAAATTCATATTTTATTACTTTCAAAAATCAAATTGATTGCCAACACTTAAATTTAACAAAACATAAGAACAATAAATTAAAATAAATATAAACGCGAAAAACTATAACTAACAACAAACAAAATTCAACGATCAATAAAAGCTGAAAATTTAAAATTGATAAACTCAGTGAATCTCTACATTCGCACATATGTAACTAAAATTTTTTTTCACATATCTTTTATGTGTGTATGTGAGGATAAACTGACAAGTAGCTATCTATACACATGAGCATATAGATGCTGTACTGTCCGAAATTTTTTTCTATATAAGATGATCACCAACTTATAGGCCTGCCCTAATAACTTTCAAAATAAAAGAAAAGTGAATATAAATATGTTTTCCGCCTACACGAAATACTCATATTAACTATGGTGAATGATTTTTGTTATACAATTAAACATCTTTCATCGCCTCGTTGATTTTGCTTAACAAGAACATCTACGCCACTGGATATTACACTTTTTTCTGGTTTTATGTCTACACTTTTTGTTTTATTTTTGATTATTTATAAACATTTTATTCCTTTTTGGTTTTATGGGTAATATAGCAGAAAATGTGTTGAGCCATTAATAATAATGTTATCGATTATCGAACAATTTTTTGTCTTTAATATTTTCTTAAAATTTTTGTATTTTTTTTCATCTTTCTTAAATATGTTTTGTGATTTTATTTTGTTTTACCGGATATCATATTTTTTATTTATTAACATAGATAGATAAAAGAAGTTCGAGGATTTTTTTTTTGCTATACGATCATTAAAATTTATCAGATTTATTTAATCTTTATAAATTATTTTATTTGCTGTGATTATGTTTTGTTTATTTAAGGGTATAATATGATAGGGAGAACAAAATGATTTAAATCTAATTAAAAGCGAATGTAGTTTAATGGAATGTAGCAGGAATACATTACCGTCTATCGGGGGCGTTGTTTTCCAGTCATACTTTTCGTTTTAAAATGACATTTTTTTAATGTCATAATTACTGTATCATTATAACAAACTGTAAAACAGTTTGAATTTCATTTCGTTTCATTTCTATCGACGCAATTTTGCTGAAATTTGATGATTCGATGACATAACCCGTAAAACAATTTGGAAAAAAGTGCTTGACATATGCATTAATTGGTCTTGTTAAAAAATTGTGCAAAATACATGTGATGCGCATGATGTGCACCATACATGATACAATGGACATATTGTAAAACACATATATGTGTTTTACAATAAACAAACAATGGACATATATATGTGCACACAAATGCTTGCCCCATGTTTCCGCAATAATTAAAAACGAAGGAAACGAAATTTTATTGAATGATAATAATAATAAACAATGAACAAACAAAATGGAGAGTGAAAATGTAGTTTAACATTTTCTAAAATGACTGGTTTCATTAAACTTCTTATTAAATAATATGACTTTTGTAATAATAAATTGATAAATTTAATTTTATTACTTCGGTCTGAAAGACCTAAGTATTACATTCTTGAGCTCAAAGGGAAATTCTTACCTCCACTTTTTTGGCATTTCTCGACGTTTTAGGACTTACTGATTCTAAAAAAGCAAAAAAAAATGTATGTCTGTCTTCTGGCCGGCCATCCGTCCGTCACAACCGACGAAATCTAGAAAACCGCTAGACGGATTTGAAAATTTTTTTTCTAAAGATAGGTTTACTCAATGGAAAGAGCCGAAAGGACGATGTGTTCGATAACTGTACCGTAAATGTGTCAAAAAAATCGTCAAGTGTGTCAAAACAAGGAAATATGCATATTTTTTGCATAAAAAACGTTCATTTTAAGTGATTACGAGTAGGAACATTAAATTTGGAGAAATCTTGATAGTCGGGATTGGTATGTGAGACCAAAATGTAGATTATTGCATTATGAGTTTGTCAAAAAATGTTGTCAAGTGTGTCAAAAGAAAGATTTTTATTTATTTTTTTACCCAATTTTTGGAGAAAAAATAAAATTAATAATATGTATGACATGAAAATATATAAGGGCTATTATTTTGAAAACGTACATCGAAAAAAAAACAACTATTTTTTAAAAATCTGAAATTTTGATATTTTGTTGGTATTGACGAAAGGAAAAAAGTCATTTCTGCTTTTATTTTTTGTGTACTCTGAATCGGAGTTATGCGCGGTTGAATTTTGAGGCTTTTTCACGTAGTTTTTGGTAATGGTGGCAATGTTTTGTGAATAGGTGCCACAAATTTCATCCAACTTACGTATATTTTTGCAAGTAAAAAGGAAATTAATTGAATAATTGAAATAAGTAAGTTTAAAATTAATAACTTTTCTCTTTTCCGCTAGGCGGCGCGTAAAACCTTGGTTTACTTCAAAGCTCATATCTCAAAAAGTAGGCTTTTTTTTTTTTTGTTTTTCACAAATTTTAAAGTAAACATATGCAGCTATGAAATTGAGAAATAAAAAGTCAGCAATTCAATATGGATTTTTTCTTACGATTTTTTAAAGTTTGGTATATGAAAAATTCACATGTGTTTTTTTATTAAGTTAATAATCCTGTACTAAATGTGGATCTAATAAATTAAACATTTCATATTTTAACACCTGCAATAAATTTGAACCATTTTTTGTGTATTTCTGATTGAGAAACAGGTTTTTATTCAGAATAAGAATTGGAGATCCCAATGATCGAAGATTTTGTTATAATTTCAACATCACCAACACTAACATTAGAAAAAAACATTAAAAAAATATTTTTCCTATAAACATTATAATTTAATCAATATTATAAATAAATACATTAAAAAATTAATTTATATATTTTTTTTTGCCTTTAAATTGAAATATTTATGATCATCAGAAAAAGAAAACATTTTGGCAATTATTTTATCGGGTGTAGTGTTATCCGGTAAAAAACAGTGGAATTCTTGAGTTCTTTGTTTTCTTCCAAGAATATTTCGTAAATGTCGGTGAGGGTCCATAACACCAACCGCTTTGATTTCTTAATTTTTGTCGATCCTTCTGTAATAGTAACAACATCTTTAAGGCCAGGCATTGTTCTACTAATTTCCTCTGATAAGAAGTATGTTTGAATTTGTTTTACTATATTTTGTGACAAACTGTGCACTTGTTTGCTTTGAGGCCAACTGTAAGGACCTACTGTTTCCAACAGATCCATGGCGAATTCTACCAGTCGTCTTGATGCATTAAATTCATCCTGGATACGTTGATTTGACCAAAATTTACGTGGTAAAGTTGTCAACAAAAACACTTGTTTTGATTTACAGCTGGCATCTTTAAACTCTTTTTTAAGTTCATAAGCCATGATGTATATTCACATTCCTCGTTTGGTGATAACACTTTCACTGAATCTACTTGAAATATTCTTTGACTTATTGCCGATGTGACACTTGCAATTTTTTTATAACTTCCTGTTGTAATATGATTTTGTTTGATAGGAGATTCGGCTAACCTTCCAAGAACATTGTTAATATCTTCTAAAATGTCATTAAGTAGATCAGGAACTGGTGGAGATCAACCGAGTATCAACCGAAACTGGTGATGGATCTAAAGATGCTGGAGATATTTGAATATTTTCGTTCGTTGTAACATTTTCAACATCCTGATTTATAGAAATAATTTCACTATCGATAGTTTCCGAACATGAAAGCTGCTGTATAGAAAATATTAGTTGCATATGAATTTTTATTCATTTTAATAAAATAATTAAATTTAACTTATTTTTATAGATATAAGTGCGACATGTTTCACATATAAACTGGTCATCACGCAAAGTAAAATTTAGGGTCGCAGCTTTTTGAATAACAGCTGGTGTGACCAGTTTCACATTTTTTGACGTCCGCTGATGATTTTTGAGACCGTACAAGTTACAGCACAATTTGAAAGGCATTTCTATTATTATCTTTTCTAAACGTTATGCCTTCTAAATATTTTGGAACATAATTGATTATAAGGCAATCCAATCAATATATATATATATATATATATATATATATATATATATATATATATATATATATATATATATATATATATATATATATATATATATATATATATATATATATATATATATATATATATATATATATATATATATATATATATATATATATACCCTTGAAATAGTTCTGACATAGGTAGAATCAGGTAAAATTAGGTAGGTACAATTTAATATATTTTGATTGGATGCAAGTATAATTTGGTCAAAAACCGTTTGTGGGCGTCATTAGAAATTTTAAATGTTAAAATTATGAGCCTCTAATGAGATTTTAATTAGTAAAAAGGGGCTGAATAGACATTTTTTAAAATTAATAAACATTTTACACACCCTTTTAATAATTTAAATTCCTTTATTTTACCAATTAACTTAAGTTAATTTTTAATAAGTTTTTAACCATTTAACCGCACAGAAAATGGTTCAAATTTATTGCAGGTGTTAAAATATGAAATGTTTAATTTATTAGATCCACATTTAGTACAGGATTATTAACTTAATAAAAAAACACATGTGAATTTTTCATATACCAAATTTTAAAAAATCGTAAGAAAAAATCCATATTGAACTGCTGACTTTTTATTTCTCAATTTCATAGCTGCATGTGTTTACTTTAAAATTTGTGAAAAACAAAAAAAAAAAAGCCTACTTTTTGAGATATGAGCTTTGAAGTAAACCAAGGTTTTACGCGCCGCCTAGCGGAAAAGAGAAAAGTTATTAATTTTAAACTTACTTATTTCAATTATTCAATTATTTTCCTTTTTACTTGCAAAAATATACGTAAGTCGGATGAAATTTGTGGCACCTATTCACAAAACATTGCCACCATTACCAAAAACTACGTGAAAAAGCCTCAAAATTCAACCGCGCATAACTCCGATTCAGAGTACTCAAAAAATAAAAGCAGAAATGACTTTTTTCCTTTTGTCAATGCCAACAATATATCAAAATTTCAGATTTTTTAAAAATCAAAAATTTAAAAATCAACGAAAAAATGTACGTTTTCAAAATAATAGCCCATAATTATTATTGAGAATTATGGCATTATAAGTTTGTCAAAAAAAAAAGTAGTGTGTGTACCAGAGTACACAGGTAAGAAGTGAAACTTCTTTATGACATATCATTTTTCTACTATTTAGAACTTCACAGAAATTGGTTAGATAAGGCTTAGGAAAAAAAACGCCGATTATTGATAACCAATTGTTTGGTGAGTATATATATCTTCGTATATATCTCTGATACACTCCAATTCACCATGACCACCGTGACCAGATTACCACCATAACCAACATGACCACCTTAACCACCAGGACCACCATGACCACCATGACCAACATGACCATCTTGACCACCGTGGACACCATGATCATCATGACCACCGTGACCACCATGACCACCGTGACCACCATAACCACCATGACCACCATAAACACCATGACTACTATGAACACCATGACCACCATGACTACCATGACCACCGTGAACACCATGACCACCATGACCACCGTGACCACCATGACCACCGTGACCAACATGATCACCATAACTACTATGACCACCATGACCATCATGACCACCTTGACCACCTTGACAACCATAACCGCCATGACCAACATGACCATCATGACCACCGTGAACACCATGACTACCATGACCAGCGTGACCACCATGACCACCGTGACCACCATGACCACCATGACCGAAATGACCACCATTAACCATGACCACCATGACCACCGTGAACACCATGACCACCATGACCACCGTGACCACCATTACCACCATAACCACCATAACCACTATGACCACCATGACTACCATGACCACTATGACCACCTTGACCACCATGACCACCATGACCACCATAACCGCCATGACCAACATGACCATCATGACCACCGGGAACACCATGACCACCATGACCACCGTGACCACCATGACCACCGTGACCACCATAACCACCATGACCACAATGAACATCATGACCACCATGACCACCGTGACCACCATGACCACCATGACCACCGTGACCACCGTGAACACCATTACCACTATAACCACCATGACCACCATGACCACTATTACCACCATGACTACCGTGACCACCATGGCCACCATGACCACAATGACCACCATGACCACCATCTACAATCTACAAATCCAACTCATATAACATTAAGTACAATACTAAATAAATTAATAAAAATAAAATTATCAAAATCGTGACGAGATTTTTAATTTTTATACTGCTTTAAAATTTCTCTCATACGCCGATAAAGAAGTTTCACTTCAATAATGTCAAGCGTGACGTAAAATATCGATGGTTGCGTTGGCTGTGTGACATATGGCCCCGTCTTGTTGAAACCATATGTGGTCCATGTCATTCTCTTGAATGGAATGCCATTCTCTTGACATTTGAAAATGTACTGAAAAATTGAATTGATCGGATTGAGGTACTGCCGAGCCCGTCGTGGTGGTCATATGAATGAAATTGTGTTCCATTATTAAATTTCAAAATTCAAACTTTCCAATAAAACAGGAAATTTGAAAAAATTACAGGTAGTTTTTTTTATAGCCGATTCAAATTTAGTCTAATGTGTCAAAAGAAAGGTTTTTATTTATTTTTTGCCCAATTTTTTTAGAAAAAAATAAAATTAATAGTTTGTATGACATGAAAATTTATTATTATTATGGCATTATAAGTTTGTCAAAAAAACAATGTCAAGTGTGTCAAAAAATGATTTCATTTATTTTTTGAGCCAATTTTTTGGAAGAAAAATAAAGCTGTTTTTACGACGTAAATGTAATTTAAAATGAAATTGGACATGGAAATTTTTTAATTTGTTATAGTTTTTGAAATATTTTTGGAATTTTGAAAAAGTTTGTATTTTTGATTTTGTAATAATTTTTGCAATAGTTTTAGAATTTTGGGAAAAGTTTTAATTTTTGATTTTGTAAGAATTGTTGGAATTTTTTTGGAATTTTGAATTTTAAATTTTTGATTTTATTATGTTTGGAATTTTGAAAAAAGTTTCAATTTTTGATTTTGTAATAATTTTTGGAATATTTTTAGAATTTTGAAAAAAGTTTGATTTTATTATAATTTTTACAATATTTTTGGAATTTTGAAAGAAATATGAATTTGTGATTTAATATTTTCTCGAATCGCTAAATTGAAGGTTTTTGAATAGTTTGCTGAAAATGTAAATGAAAATGAAATTGGACATGGACATTTTTGAATTTGTTATAGTTTTTAATATTTTTGGAATTTTGAAAAAGTTTCAATTTTTGATTTTGTAAGAATTTTTGAAATATTTTTAGAATTATGAGAAATTTTAAACTTTTGATTTTATTATGATTTTTATAATTTTGGAAAACGTTTCAATTTTTGATATTGTTATAATTGTTGCAATATTTTTAGAGTTTTGGAAAAAGTTTGTATTTTTGAAGTTTTTAGAATTTTTGGGATATTATTAGAATTTAGAAAAAGTTTAAATTTCTGATTTTAATCCTAATTTTTGGAATATTTTTAGAATTTTGAAGAAAAATAGAATTTTTGAATTTTATTAAAAAAGTTTCAATTTTTGATTTTGTAAGAATTTTTGGAATATTTTTGGAATTTTAAGAAATTTAAAATTTTTGATTTTATTATAATTTTTATAATTTTGGAAGGAGTTACAATTTTTGATTTTGTTATAATTTTTGCAATATTTGTAGAGTTTTTGAAAAAAGTTTTAATCTGTGATTTTGTAATAATTTTTGAAATATTTTTAGAATTTTGTTTGAAAAAAGTTTGAATTTTTTATTTTACAATATTTTTGGAATTTTGAAAGAAAAATGAATTTGTGATTTTGAAATATTTTCTCGAAACGCTAAATTGCGAGGTTTTTGAGTAGTTTGCTGATTGTACAATCTTTTCACTAAATTATGTTAATATATGATCTGTTATAATTTTCCAACAACGTATTGATGTTTCGTGTTAGTTTTGTAATACATATCTAAACAGAGATAAAAAATACATGTACTTTAACAAAAAGTTATGTTTGATATACATCGCTGCCCAAAACTAAAAACCATGTCCTCATAAAAGTTTTTTGCCGAAAACTATATCAAAATCCTTAACCCAGACCGAAGTCTTGATATCTCAGAGCTGTGAGATTTCAGCCCCTCCATATTTTTCATCTGAGATTATGTGTAACAGAAATTTGTTATTGAAGGTAGTAAAAACATACACAAATAATAAACGGGCACTTATAATTAGTTTTGGTGATTCAAAAAAATTAAAATATTTATTTAATATTTTTTGTTGGTCATTTTTCATGTTAGTTTACTGATATTAATTTTAATTTTCTATGATATTATGACAATTGTGGAATTTTGTGGAATATTTCAAAATAAAACCTTTCTTACCTACCTTTGAGAAGAATTTTAGAATGTTAAAGTCTTTGACGGGGTTGTCAATGCTTCTAGAAGCCGTATCCAGGTAGGGGTACTCTCATAGGCTGAAACACTCTAGCTTCACCACGTATTCAACGTCGATAATATATTAGTTATAGTGAGAGGTAAACTGACTTCATTTCGGGAAAAGTGTCCAGGTAGCCTTGGAAAAAGTGATGAAATGGTTGTTACACCATTTCATCATTATTTGCAAAGGGTTGTTGCTCAATCTGCCAAGAACTATAGTACCGGAGTATTTACTAACAGAACTAGCTTCAATTTTGATCTTCCTTTTCTAAACAGTGAATGGACACAAATAGCCAAGAAGATTAACTATTTAGGTGTGATTCTGGACAGCAAACTCACCTGGAACCTACACCTAAAATACATTTCAAACATAGCAAACAAGCCCTTCTTCACCTGCAGAAACATGTTTGGTAAAACCTTCAAATTATATGCAACAAAATAAAACTTTGGTTACATCATACTGTCATGTACGCAGCTACCATTGACGTCGATGCTGCCATAAACCGATATACGCAACTATAGAGATAGCGAATGGGGTCGAAAAACTTTCTTATTTCACCTCTAAAAACATGCGATTTTGAGAGAGAATCTCTAAAGAGAATAATATGGTGTGTCACAAGATACGGGTCGATCAACCATCACCAAAGAAACTAGGACTAGCTGCCTCTTAAAGAGGTAGATTCCGCCGGAGACAAAAACGATGGAACAAATTTTCTGCAACTGCCCTGACCTGGCATGGCGCAGTGCAGGTATATTAAGTTTGGTATAGGTCAAACGACACATTTTTGCAAATAATTGAATTAAGTTTTCTACCGACTTTCGAGATACCATTTCATATGACCTCGATCGCATATGTTTTGTGCAAAACAAACTAATAAAATTAACCGTGTAAATCGGCTTCTGTTTTTCGAACAACACCGATTTTGGTGGAAAACAGATCTAATAGATATCGGAGTTGATATCCTCCATGATGTGAAAAAAAAACAAAATTCAATTCTAGAATAAGTTTGAGATTAAAGCAAATAGCAGTTAATTTGTTTATCAAAAAAATATATAAATAAATAATGTTATTTATTATCAATTAAAATCAATGATAAAATTTTGAAGTGTATAAATAAACGATAGATGGTCAAGTTATATTCAAAAGTAATATTTATTGATTTATGGTAATTATAATTTAAAAAAACATTTGGTTTCATATTTAACTTTTGACATCATCAAAGGTATTGGTGAATTTTGATTTTTAAATGTTTTAACTTTAAAAAGATTGATACACTAAAATTTTTTCTAAACATTTTAAGTGAATAGTTTTATGTATTTTAAATTAACTGATTGTTCATATTAAATGTGAAATTGGTAAAGTACATTTAATAATAAAAGAGTATTAAAATGGTCGATACACAAAGTCGACAAATCATATTTATTATGGTTTTAATTTTAATAAATTTATAATTTTTGAGTAAAATTATGAATTGTAATCATTTCTTTTATGAACGATTTGAACAATCAAAGGATGCTTTCGACTTATATATAGATAGTGGTTATGCCGCAACAGAATATAAGAATTATAAATTCAAGCGCAATAAATGCACTAATTAATTTCTTCTCTGTATTCTTTATTACATCAATCAAAGTCTATACGATGACATAATTGTTTTCTTTTATAAACAAAAAACTCAAATCGAAAAGAAGAATCGATTTATTGTGTCATTTGTTTTACAATACATTAGTTTCTATTGTATATGTTTTAGTGAACAAGCTGGCAACTTTGTTTACAATGGTCGGTAAGGATATTGTGGTTTCGTTAATTTGTTGTGTATGATGTCATAACAGACTGGTACCTAGTTTTTTTTTGAAGCGCAAAATGTTTTTCAATATAAAAGTAATGATACATGTTGTATTTCCAATACCCTGTAGTGACGTTCATATGATGAAAATACTAGTCTCCTGAAAAAGTAACGAATATAATAATGAAGAGACAATAATAGGATGTGTATATGTTTTTCTTTTCTTTTTTTGATAGGCTTTTATTATGAGCATGGTTATTTTTGAATATAACCGTTCAGTCAATTTTGATTTTTCAATCGAGACAGTCAGTTTTTGATTTTTAATCGAGAAGATAAATTTTTGATATCCAATCAAATCGGAAAGAAAAATTAATTTTTAAAAACGCTAGCATTATTTTAAAAAACGCTGTTAGATTCGATAAAGTTTTTTTTATTGGAAATTAACTCATTTCAAGTTAAAGTGTTAATTGTGGTATTTATCATAGTTTATTTAAGCCAATAGATAAAAAAGGAGAATAATAATAATATTAAAAAAAAAAAATATTTCTGAATTTCGAGTTTGTTTAAAAAATAATATTTAAGATGTTTTGTTTTGTGTGAGATTTGTTTTTAGTGGAAAACGGCCTCGAGCATAAACAAACCGCCGTTAAGGCAATACGGTAGTTAACATAAAGTTAAATTGTGGGAACTGCTATCAAAAATGCAATACGGTTAAAAGATTGATTGTCAAAGTAAAGTTAAATCGCTGATGGGTACTAAAGGAAAGGTAAAGGTCAATTGCGAGGTGGATGTGAAAAACTAGGGTAGTAATAGTGAAAACTGAAATTTAAATGTTTTTCGCTCTAAAGTGAACGCAACAAAATACAAGATTTATATAGGGATAGTGTATTGGGCTCAATTTGTAAATTGAGCTTGGAGCGGGCGTCTGTCTTGAATCAAGCGGCTCGCTATATAAACGTGTAAAAAAGGTTGTTTCTGGTGACCTTAATATGCAGAACGGACCCATTTACGACAATTTGGGTTGGGCCTAAGGTTAACACCCTAACCCCGGAAAAAAACTAATATGTTAAATTTGGTTATCAGAGGCTGAGAGGTATAGGATGGATATTATTGCTCTACAAGAAATTAGACAGCCGATAATCGGAAAACAAGATTTGGATAGTCACTCTCTATACTGTAGTGGTCATCCATCTCGAAGAGAGTTTGGAACTGGCTTTCTTGTTGGTGCACGCATTCAAGAAGCCGTGATGAAATTCATCCCGGTCAGTGAGAGGATCTGCTACCTACGTGTACGCGGTACATATAACAATATTTCTCTTATTGCCGTGCATGCACCAACTGAAGCTAGGACCGTCGACGAGAAGGATAATTTTTACATAGCACTGGAAGAGGTTATGAAACAAACACCAACACGCGGCTTCATTATGGTTCTTGGTGACTTTAATGGACAGGTTGGAAGAGATATCTCTTATGGAAATGTGGTGGGTCCCAACAGCTTGCATTTGAATTCGAATGATAATGGTGAGTGAATGACTGAGTTTGCATTATCAAATAATTTGAGAATAGCCAGTACGTTCTTTCCGCACCGATCGATTCATAAGCAGACTTGGATCTCACCGAATGGAAATACTTGAAATCAAATTGATCACGTTCTAGTAACAACACGTTTCTTTTCGAGCGTTCTGGATGTGCGATCCTTTAGAGGTGCATACATTGGAAGTGACCACTTCCTTGTATGTGCAACGATAAGGTTCCACTTCCCAAATCCAGGCATTCCAAAATTCAATCAACGGAAACGTTTTAACATCTCATCATTAAAGAATGCTGAAACAGAAGAGAGATATCAAATCCATATTGCCGAAACATTGGATAAATCAGAAACCTTTAATGGGGACGTCGATAAGTCATGGTATTTGCTCAAAGATGCTGTTTTAAGCGCTGCTGAGGGAATACTTGGGCGACCACAGAACCACTCCCAGAAGCCATGGATGGATCAAGCATGCCTTGATGCTATTCAATACAAAAGAGATTGCTATCTGAAGTGTCTACAAGGACCCAACACCAGGTCCACGAAGGAGAACTATAAACTGGCAAGACAAGCCGTTACAAAGCTATGTAGACGAACGAAGAGAGAATGGTGGAAGAGACAGTGTGAGGAGATTGAAAGCTTCAACAAGGAACATCAATCGCATAACTTCTTTCAACAGGTTAAAACCTTAAAGAAGGGCCCTCAAACTAGATCGACTGCTATTCAAAACGAAGATGGGGAGCTACAAGTATCTCAACTTAAGTGATCAGCAACAAGTCGGGCGACGAGCAAAGCTTATTCGTGCGTCAAAGGTACATGTAGACGAACCCACCAAAGAGGAATTTGAAGCGGCGCTGTCTAAATTAAAACGCAATAAAGCACCTGGTATCGACGATATAACATCCGAAATGATTGTACATGGTGGCGAAACTCTATCCCCAAGATTGTTTGAACTTGTTCAAATGATCTGGAGGACTGAAACCATGCCACAGGACTGGAACACAGCTATGCTGATACCAATCCATAAAAAAGGTAATCGAACTACAGAGGAATCGCTCTCCTTTGCACAGCATATAAAATTTTTTCTTACATTCTGCCATCCAAAATCAATCCTTTTGCTGAACAACTGTTTGGAGAATATCAGTGTGGTTTCCGGCGGGGCCGAGGTACCACCGATGCACTTTTCTCGATAAGGATGATTTTGGAAAAGTGTCGAAAGTTCAACATACCTGTGCACCAACTTTTCATTGATTTCAGGCAGGCCTACGACTCTCTCGAACGAGAGACTCTATGGTCTGCTCTGGTGTCAATGGAAATTCCTGGTAAACTGGTATCACTATGCAAAATGACAGTACAGAACTCTCAATGCTGTGTACGAGTAGAGAACAAAATATCAATGTTTTTGATAGTCGACTCCTGTTTATGACAAGGTGATGCTATCTCTCCTATACTTTTTAATTTAGCCTTGGAATATGTGTGCCGTCAAAAGAAACTACCGACTAATAACAATATCTTGTCAATAAACTCAGTACAGATGATTGCTTACGCTGATGATGTTGTCATCCTCGGCCGAAGTGAAGCTATTATGAGTGAGACTTTCAAGTCGCTTGAGAGTGGTGCTAGAAAAATTGGTCTGCAAATTAACTACAATAAAACCAAACATATGAATGTTTCAAGGGAGGCTGAGAAGAAAGATTTGATGTGCGGCGATGAACGAATTGAGGGAGTAGAATCTTTTAAATATTATCTCAAACAACAGCATACTTACAGATATTAAAGCTCGAATCGCTGCAGGTAATCGAACATTCTAGTCAATTAAAACTCTCCTTGGATCACCATATGTATCAACTAACACCAAGCTCAAGTTATACAAGACATTGATTAGACCGGTTGTGATGTATGGGTAACAAACGTGGACCCTTACACAAAATGACGAATCGCATTTATCTGTATTTGAGCGTAAGATCCTACGCTACATTTTTGGTCCACTTAAGACGGACGATGGAGAGTATAGAACCCGGTATAACTTTCAGATCACAGACCTTCTTGAGGGTCCTGATATAATAGGTTGTATCCGTTCTAATAGGATTGCTTGGTTTGGGCATGTTCTACGAGCCGATTCACAGTCTGGAATGATTAGAAAAATGTACGTTAGTACCCCAGGGAGTGGGCGACCGCGAGGTAGACCACGACTACAATGGGAGACTGACGTAATAAACGACCTTAAAAAATCGGCTGCCATGGTAATTATGTCGCTGTTGCGAATGACCGTGGTGAATATTCAAAGCTGATCAACCTGGCAACGCTCCTACATGGAGCATGAACGCCTTAAAAAAAATAAAAATAAAAAAAGAATTTCTATTTGTTTTGGCTACAACGGCATTAGAATTGGAGTAGTATTAACATTTTTTTCTGTATTGAACTACCTTTTGTTGCGAACAACAAATACCCTCTAATTATAAGAACTTGTTGTGGAACGCAGTTGAGGCGAAGTGAAATCAGGAACCGGAAAGCATCTATATCATCAAATTTTTAAGTTAAGCGCATGAATTTCTATTATCAATCTTTTACTGTTTATATTTGTATTTGTTTTCTACATGTATACATATATCTTTTTGTTTTTTTGACGGTACGATTTTAAGCATGATCTATTGAATTCATAGTTAGTAGTTAGAGATTTTCCTGGGCCAGAGGCCACATGATTATTTAAGCTTCCTTTATAATTATTAATCCCGGCATAGCCGTAATAACGGTTATTACATAGTCTACTATTCGAACTACTTGAAGTTTAGTAATAATCAATAATATTAATTGCACCTAACATTACTCTTGTTTAAAGAAAAGAAATAAACATGGGAATACCATAGAAGTTTCAGAAGAAAGAAGTATTTAAAAGGAGGATTACCTTAAAAAAGAATTGTTTCGAAAGGGGATTTGATTGTGCAGAAATTGTTTGTAAAAGGGATTACATTAAGAAAAAATTGTTTGGAAAGAAGATGACGCTATCAACTGTTTTTAAGTTTTATTGAAGAAGACAACAACTTCTTTGCTTTAAGACTGTTGACTTCACATTTAGATTATAGCTCAAACCTATATTTGATTTACGCTGTTTGTGTAGCAACATCGAAAAATTAAAATACAAATTAAACCGTTAAATAAGTTTTATGCTAAGCTATTTAAAGGTTTGCTTTGTATTTTAATTTTTAAATATTTATGTATGTGGGCAACAAATTTTATGTTATCGAAGGTGCAATTGCCTGCTTTCTGTTTTCTATTACAATATTGTGTGGGATTAAACAAAAGCTTATACTTGTTAGAAAATTGCTGATCGTCAACATTTACTGATCGTCAACTATTTTGCGCTGGATTAATTTTTTGGGACTCATTATTTAGATTACTAATTAATTACCATTACAACCGATTCGATATAAAACGATGTCTATAGCTGACCAAATGTGTTCTTATATTCAAACACGTTACCGTGACTGTTTAAATAAACACAGATTTCATTTTAACTAAGGTGACTGTTTAAATAAACACAGATTTTATTTTAACTAAGAAAAGAAATCACTTTTGCACAAACTTGCAATTCTTAACCAAAATTTGTAGACATAAGAATACGAACTATTTTTTATTATACGTGGACCCCACGTGGGCCCCACAACAAAGTATTGTTTGCACATTTCCCCACGTACTTTCCGAACCCCTTAAATTAATTACGACCCAACTTTTATTTTGTATGGAAAAATTACGTTGGAAGATTTGGAGTCTTCTTATAAGTAAACTACCAATAAAATAATAATCTTGTCTGAATTTTATTTACAGAACTGTCTGAATTTTATTTTTCAAAAAAATTTATTATTTTAGTTATTTTATTTCAATTAAAATATGTTTCCTTAAATGCTTTTTACTTACATTTGTTGGTCACGTTTAGCAGTGCTACTATTTAACATGGCTATTTACTCCTAATACTCCTAACGTACATCGAAAAAAATATCGACTGTTTTTAAAAAATCTGAAATTTTGTTATATTATACGAAAGAAAAAAAGTTATTGCTGGTTTTATTTTTTGAAAACTCTAAATCGGAGTTATGTGCGGTTGAATTTTTGAGGCTGTTTCACGTAGTTTTGGTAATGGTGTCAATGTTTTGTTAATAGTTGCCACAAATTTCATGCGATTTACGTATATTTTTGCAAATAAAGAGATAAATAGTTGAATAATCGAAATGTGTAAATTGGAAATTAATAATTTTTCTCTTTACCGCTAGGCGGCGCGTTAACACATGCAGCTATGAAATTAAAAAATGAAAAGTGAGAGATTCCATATGGATATTTTTATACGATTTTTTAAAGTTTAGTATATGAAAAATTCACATGTGTTTTTACATCAAATTAATTATGCTTTATTAAATGTGAATCTAATATATTGAACATTTTATATTTTAACATCTGTACTAAATATTGAAACATATTCTGTACATTACTCATTGAAAAACAGGTTTTTATTGAGAATAATAGTTGGAGATTCCAACGACCGAAGATTGTGATTTACTTCCAACATCTTAACACTAATATAAGCATGAGACTATTATTAATAAATATTTTTTCTATAAAAATCATAATTTCATTTAAAAATCAAAAATTTAAAAATCGACAAAAAAATGTACGTTTTCAAAATAATAGCCCATATGCATTATTTATACTCTTTGACAATTCTATACCCAGGTGGCATAATGACTGAAATCTAAAGTAATGGCATATTGGAAGTATTTGAAGTACAGTTTAAAACACCGAAGCAATATTTCAATACTGGTTTAAAGGTAGTAAAATTGAAACCTAGGATACCTGTATGAAATTCGGCTTTGGATATTTATGAAAATGTCAAAATAAATCTACATAACGGTTTGATTTTAGCTCGGTTTGTTCCAAGATGAGGAATTGCCTCCATTAAGAAATTTAAAAGCGAGCAAAATTTTTTACAATCTGTTTTTTATGTATTAGGATACTTATCTGTTACAGTTGCATCACCATATTTTGAGAACATGACATCATTTAAGCAATTCGAACTCATAACCTATCAAAAATAGTTCATCGATCGTTAGTTAGATCTTTAAGCATATTCAGACCAGGAAAACATTCATCACATTTTCTGACCAACATCAAAACTATGTTCTGTTGGTGACCTGGACGCTTACTATGCTATCCGAAATGAAATTAAAAACGAAACGAAAATTAAAAACGAAACCCATATATGTTGGTACTATGGTAACTATGGTACTATGGTAATTAAGAAGAAATATAAAAGATAGCGCGAATACGATTTTCATAGTTTTGACATTTAATCTTCTTGTTCACTTTTAATTTTTTCGTAAGTTTATATCAATATTTAAATAAAATTATTAAAATTCAATTATTGTTAAAGAATTACATCAATGTGGTGTTTTCTATAAAAAAATTAAATTTCTTCATTTTCTTGAAAATCGTTTTCGTCTTTTTGTATGCATCATCCATTTTGTCCTCCATATTCCATATTTAATATTTTATTCTTATTAAATCCATTTCAGAGTGTTTTTATTTTTTAGGAGATTATTTTATTAGATTTTAATTATATATAATTGCACATAAATATTAAACAATCGATAATTGGTCTATAAAAATTTTCTTTAACAAAATCGTTTATTTTGAAAATTTATTTATTGATGTTAGTTATGTGACAAAGTTTTAGGAAAAATCCATATTTTTTGAACAAAATTGATTTTTTCTGGTAAAAGAATATATATTTTGATTAACTTAGTTTATTTTTGCTATTGCAACTTTTAAGTGAAAAAATTCAATATAAATAAAAAAACGATTCACAAATTAAATTTTTGCAAAAATTAAAAATATAATAATTTCAGTTTTTCATCAGACATCCTTGAGAGCAGATATGACACCATTCTATGACTAATAAGTATCAAAATACTTATTATAACCTAAATATTTTCTCTAAAAAATAGATAGAATATATAAAGTAGAATTAGTAGGACCCAATGAATTTTTACACACTTTTATTTTAGCTTATTTAGGACCAAAACAGGAGTTTTATTTAAACAATTTAGCGCCTATTTAACAACTCAAACGGGATTTTTTCCCGGTAACTCGCTTTTGGAGGCGTTATGTAGAGGTTATTTTTCTATTGGAAATAAGTGATATTTAAATATTTTTAAGTTTTCGATCCAGATAAATCAACAATAAGTGTAAATGATTGGATTAACGAATTCGAAACTTCATCAGAAATATTTGGATGGAATACAGACCTGAGTTTCTTCATAGCAAAGACATGATTACATGTCTTAAACATAGCTTAATAACAACGTTTTCAAATTTCAACGACGAAATTGATACTCATAATAAATTGTCAAATCGCCGTAAAAAAGACGAATCTGATTCTTCGTATTGTTTTGAAATGATTGCAATGGGACGTCGTGGTAATTTAAGTGATTCAGCAATAAAACGATACATAATCAACGGAATAAACGATATGGAAATTAAACGGATCTTGTTCGCTAATCCATTTAGTACATCCGGCAAAATTTTGGCAATCTAACGGTACGCAGAACGATACAATCGAACACCACGAAGTCAATTGGATATCAATCATCATTTCGTGAAACGGAAAATGGCTTTACACATCATAATCAACGCAATAACTTTAATCAAGGTACCAAAAGATACGTTTCCCTTCAAAAGTGTTTTCAGACGTACTACGTAGCAAGCAAACCAAACTAAATATTACAATGGTAATAAATACGGTCATAAATCCATCAACTGTTCAGAACCTCAAAAATATTCTCGCTGTTCGTCATTGCTCATTGCTCATTGTGTACGTAAAAAACAAACTATCGCCTTAGTGCCAGATATAACGCCATTTGAATTAGATATGAACGTTTCACTAGGAGAGGAAACTGAATTGAAGTCGTTGATTGATACGGGGAGTCCAATGAACTAATTAAAACAAATTTTGGTTCCAAATGAAACAAAAATTCAAACTTGTGAAAATCTGCAACAATATTTTGGACTAAACTTTTCGAAATTAAGTATTCTAGGATATATTGTAACATATTGTAAAATTAACCATAAATTGTTTTCCAATAGATTCTACGTCGTTCCTGATAATACCATGGTCTATGATTGCCCAAAAAAATAATAAAAATCCTGGAACACATCTATTTGTTTATGTAGAACCCGTAAAAAAATTTTCAGCTAAATCAAAAATGTTTTGGTCACATTTTGTCGTAATCTGTTCCGTATGAAAAAAATGACCCATTTATGGAATTTTTGTGATCCCGCGCTCAATGAATTAATTTATTCCTAACAGTAAAACTCATTTCTCGATTAATTAAAAATACGATTTTTATAGAAAATTGAACATAGAATACGATTGTCATACTAAAAACTCATTCGGTGGGTGGGGCAATGACTAAAGATCGATTTGAACATTTTATTTGTTTTTAACAATAGGAAATTGTTAATAATTTTTATCGATTTTTTTTTTTGAAAACTAGCATCTCTTAACTTTAAAATGAAACAACAGTTTTTATCTTTAATAGAACCGAAGTTATGAATTTTTGAAAATAATTAGTCAAGCCAAAAATCACAAAATTCTCGAAATTTAGACCCACTATATTTTCAAAAAAAAAAGAAAAAATAATTCTCGAGCACGTATATCTTTTTTTCGATATAAAACCCATAAAAAAAATTTCAGCCAAATCAAATATGTGTCGGTCAGAAAGGTGTTCGGTTTGTAAAAGAATGACCCATATAGATGACATATTGACATATACTTATTGCGACAGATACGTTAGAAAATCATTCCGCTGTTTTGTTATAATTGTATTATGGATAAAATGCATCTTAATTGCTTAGAAATGCAAACGTCGAAATGTTCTTTTGTGAAATCAAAAATAGAATATCTTGGTTACGAAGTTAACGCGGATGGCATAAAACCTTTTCAGCATCACATTGAAGCTGTGAATGAATATCCTAAACCACAGAATGTAAATTAATTACATCGATTTATTGGTCTAACGAGCTACTTTCGTAAATTTATTAGGAATTATTCTCTAATCGCGAAACCACAAGTCGTAAGTTGAGAAAGGATGCAAAAATGTATTTTTTTTAACTACTAACTTGAGAAATCGTCATTATTTACTCGGTTGCCCCAACAAGAAGTAATTTTTCTCAAGCTAGGTCAATAATAATAACAAAACATTACCTAGGTTAATAATGACAAATTTTCCTTTATTTTTAATTGAAATGAACAAACAAACACAAACAAATAATAATTGCATTCCTTTATTTCGTTTTATTTGTATGAAACTAAACTTCCAGGCTACTTGATATTTTAAGATATTTAAAAAATAAAATGGAAAATGACTAATATCAAATTCTAATCAAAGCAAATCAAGAGACGCGGTAGTGCCTTGCGCGCCATGTTTTGAAAGACACTACTAGTATATATACTGTGCACCGAATAGGTTTTAAAGGTTAAAATTTTTATTTCGAATAATATGCATTTTTTCTACAACTGTATTCAAAGTTATCAATAAAAGTATATCTTATTTAACTATATGTTTCTCATTAGTAAAAAAAAAGTCAGCATTCATGCTTTTTTCTGAAAGTTTATAAAATCAAAATTTTGCTTTCCTAAACTTTTAGTAAAATTAAAATGTTTTTACAAATTTTTATACCACGTTGGTAGCATTGATATGAATGTAGTAATTTAGTATCATTTTGGCGAATTTTCAAAAACCAACCAAATGTACAGAATTGAAAAACACAAAATTATGCGAATTGAAATTTATTATCCCTCAATATTGGTAATATTTAACAACAGTTAAAAAACTTAAACACGAACCCAGATTAGTTTGCAAACATATAGTGCAAACATAACGATAAAAATATTTGTTATGTTTGTATCCAGAAAACCCATCAAATGTTTTATTAATATATTTTTTATTCGCCTATATATTAAAGTGTTACTTTATTACTGTGATTTGCGGCTTTAAAGTATCACTTTTCAACTATTTATTTTGTCGTCATAGCTACGTCCAAAAAAGTAAAAAGCATTTGTATTTGTTTAAATTCTATGAAAAATAAATTTTTTTATCAAAGCAACCCGCAAATTCAAAATTTCATTATCCAATTAAAATAGTTGTTGTTATCATTTGTTGTCATAGAATTTGGAAAAAATAATAAATATTTTTTCAAAGGTTACTTGTTCCACATATTTTTATTTTAAAATTTATGAAAATTTATAATTTTAATTTAGAATAAATAACTTTTCTTAAAATATTTTGCTTGCGGCGAATAAAAAATAGTATATGATGCGCCTCGATTTGCAAACTCCACATCCGTCCAAAATCTTTAGCTTTACGTCCTAGCATCATAATGTACTAAAATGGAAGTTGGTAATTATAAAAGTATTAGAAAAAAGAATATATTGAGAATATGCTTTCAGCAAAAAGACCTATTATTGATGTGTTAAGAAAACGATGTTGTGAAAACATGTATTTGGTCTATTATGTAAATTTGTTATCTGAGAGAACCCAACAAATGTTGTATCGATAATAAATTTTAATTTTTATTTCATTTTATTTTAGAACGTTGGTAGTTATTTTGAAGTGATGAGATTAAAAAATAATTTAGTAGGCTTTAAAATTTTGTGTTTTTAAGCTTTATGAGATATAAAGAAAAGAATTTGAAAAAATTTTATTATTATTTTAAGGGTTCCGTACTTTGAAAAAATAGAACAAAACCCTTATGGTGAGGACTTGATTGTTTATTATCCATTATTCACAACGACTTTCTCACTGAAAATGAAAATATATGTATTTACGTATATTTATGTGGTAAGATAAGGCGAAAATGACAAATATGTGCCGATTTCGAGATTGAGGTCATATATAACCGTAAAAACTGAAATTTTTGAAAACTTTCAGTCAATCATAGACTATAAAGTTTATGGAAGACACCAATGGTACTTGGCTGAACATAATCAATAATTTTTAAAAAAATTGTTTAATTGCGAAACACTTAATTTCACATCTTTTTTCGCACAATGTTGTTTTGTTTATTATTTATTTAGATTAAATAACAATCGATTTAAGATTTTATGCTATCTTCAAGAACTTTTATAAAATTGTTATGTTAATTTTTTAAAATTATTAGTCAAAGACTATAGTTTTTATGTGTGTGTTTCCGTTATATGTAATAATTCTATTAATTTTCGAATGCATTGCTTTAGACTTGTTTTCGAATATTTCTTTTACTTTTTCATGAGTTGTTCATGTCATGAGTTGAGACCTGTTTACATAAAAACGATACTTTTATTTTTTAAAATATTGCACCTAGGTCCTAGATTGATAAAAAATCGAGAGTAAAGTTCTCTGTAGAAAACATTTTACATGGATAATAATAATTTGATTCTCCCATATTATATTAGAACTTTACAAAAAACAGTCAAATCGTCACAAAAACAACCAAAAGGCTGTAAAAAAGCCGCGCCATGTTTTTCTTTAGCTTGAAACTATCATTTTAACTATAACAAATAAATTCTTGTATCTTATTCTTTACAAAAACTTCTCAAATCATAAAGCACTAGTTATAAAATTTCTTATTGGCATTTTGTTTTCTAAACATCTAGCTATATTATATAATTTAAGTAATACTCTAGAACTACATATCATAATTCTAAAATTTATAATAAATATGCACATTTATTAAAATTTATTTAAACAGAGGAAATATAATATACTTTTTTTTCGATAAAAAACCGCTCACTTTCACTTACATATTTCTTGAACAAAAATCTTGGCGCGACCTTTTCTCAATTAATTTAATAATGTCATTCCTAAGGTCTATTTTCAGACGACTGTGAAAAGCCGATGAATTCAACAGTGGATTTCTAATTATATTAATTGAGTCAGTATCATATTTTCTACAATTTTCCTGAAGTATAGTAATCTTTTTGAAATTCCCTTTATATTATTACGGTATGCTTAATTTTATATAAGACATGATTTGCTATAAGAATATCTAGCAAATGGCAACTATAACAATATAACGATGACTATGAAATAACATTATCAATAAATTTCTTTTCGTACTGAATTTTAACATTCATTGATATTCATTTAAGGTTGCTATTTAATCAATGGTTATTTCAATATAATGTTTATTATGAGTCAACCATTGTCACTATGCGGTTGGCTTTATTGTCATATTAAGAAAAGGTCGCGCCAAGGTTTTTGTTCAAGAAATATGTAAGTGAAAGTGAGCGGTTTTTTATAGAAAAAAAAATATATTATATTTCCTCTGCTTAAATAAATTTTAATAAATGTGCATATTTATTATATATTTTAGAATTATGATATGTAGTTCTAGAGTATTACTTAAATTATATAATATAGCTAGATGTTTGAAAACAAAATGCCAATAAGAAATTTTATAACTAGTGCTTTATGATTTGAGAAGTTTTTGTAAAGAATAAGATACAAGAATTTATTTGTTATAGTTAAAATGATAGTTTCAAGCTAAAGAAAAACATGGCGCGGCTTTTTTACAGCCTTTTGGTTGTTTTTGCGACGATATGATAATTAGTGTTAGTAGTTAAAAAAATTCTATATATACCTCGGTTGAGAAGACTAATATAGACCTCGAACACTATATCTTTCGGCGCTACGCGCCTCAGGATCTAAAAGTTCTCGGTCAATAATAGCTTACTTCTCAACCTTGTTCTATAATGTACTATTATTTATTAAATATTTTGTTTTATACTATACGTTTTATACGTACATACATAATACGTGTTTAATACGTTACCGTATTATACGTTTCAACCATGCTAAAAACAGATACATTATACACATTTCAGACCTATTTTCTACTACGAGATTTGATTCTAATACTACCTTAATTCGAGATTTAATTTAAGCTTTGGATATTTTATACCGAAAAACGTAATGACGCTAAGCATAAATTGATTGAAAAGTTAAGCATGGTGTGTGTATGTAGTGGGAATACCGTAAAACTAATAGAAAAATATAAACATGAGGTTCCAAGGACTTCGGTGTGCGTTTAGCGACTTTTTATTTAGTTTAAAAAAAATTTTATGCACAAGGTTTTTGAAAATTATTACTAGATTTATTATTAATAGAATCGTCGGAGCCAAAACTCACCCATTGTGAATAGATATTGTAAATAAACTCCCATCAAAATTACTACAACAATTAAAATAATCGATAAAAACCACCAAAAACAACTTCACATTTTTTCATTTTTATCACAAAAATCATCCAAATTAAAAAAAAATGTGTTTCGGCACATCTACTGCTCAAAACATTTCCAACGATATATTGCTTCATTTTGTTGAAGATTTAACAAAACATTGATATGGTTGCTTGGATTTAGTTTGAGATGTAAATTAAATATAATTTAAATGTTGAATTTTTTCAAATGTATTAAATATCAGATTAAATAACGGTTGGAGAAAATATTTAATGTTTTACTCGTACTAAAAATACATTTTGGAACGCCCCTTTTTACTCGTCCCAAAATCCATAATTTTTTGTCCTAGTGTAACAAATACAGGGGCGTCAATTGGGTAGGGCTGGGGGGGGCATTGCCCCCCCCCCAAGGATCTGATACTATGAATACATCGATTCAATAAAACCATCCAATCGTGATAGAATTATACACTATAAAAATTTCAATGCACTGTTATTTTGTAAATTCGTCTAATTTTTAGAAGATTTACTTAACTATATACCAATTTTATCGCATACTATTAATTGAAATATATCTGATAATATAATTATTAGGTTACATATTATTTTGGCCCGACTAAAGTACAGTTCACCGCAATATTCAAACCGTTATCGTTCTTTGTATCAAGGACTAGAGCGCCACCGATACGAAAGGCGGTCGTATTGCTTTTAATCTTCTGATGAAATCAGTTTTATAAACAAAACACGATCGTTCTTCCAAAAACGCCGTGGGTGCGTATTTTGACAAAATTTTATGGTACTATAAGGTGCGCGGCATCACCGCTTTTAGAAGAACGATTGTGTTCTTCAGCCACGATTTCATTAGTATAGCGTTCCTCGAGAGTTCATAGTGCAGTATTTAACATTCAAATTTCAATTGTTACTGGTCATTGGTAATTTATATAAACTTAAAAGTAAGTACATGCAGGAGAACACAACCTAATTATACCCCACTTATTTGGAGAACCCTGACTGTTTGGTCTTGTTTTTTATCTATATCATATTGTACAAACTTTACAAGACTTTTTAAAAAACGATAAATTAAAAACAAATCAAAAATGTAAAATCCTATAACATATCAAAAGTTTTCTTGACAGTTGTGCTAATTTTTATAAAATGAATGAAAATAATTACGGGAGTAATTTAAATTTATTGGGTTATTTCCAGTAATTTTATGATAGTGAATGTTTTATAATGGACAAGCAATATTTTCTAACGACACGAACAAATATTTAAGTTATGCAAATATTTTCAAAGTATGTTATGAAAACTTGCTGTCAAATTCATTTTATGAATTTTTAATTCATAAAATAGCAAAAATTATATGTTTGGTTGGTTATAATAAAATCCAAAACGTATCCTAAACGTCAATCTTTGTTCATTTTTTTTATACAGTCACAGGGAGGGAGAAACTATTATTTTTTTGTGGTAGGTTTTTCTTATAGATTTAAAAGAAGCTCGCAATAATTGTACAATTTTGAATCAAATGAAAAATTTACGCACGTTTATGGGTAGTAAGCTGACCAGACGTCCCACGCTGCGTGGAAATGTCACACATTTTATTGCGTTGTCCCACGGAAAAATCTGTCCCACGAAGCGTCCCACGAAACAAATATTTCCACCACATTTTCCCGTATTATCGAAATAATCATCTACCTACGTATAGTTTGCGTAATATCTTAGTCAGAGCAATGGCTTCACAGTTTTTCCTTGCAGTTTGTATAATGTTATGTATATGTTGATTTAACCATATTGAGAGAACAAACCAGTGCAATATTATTATGAAAAATAAAATACAAAATATTTTACTTAAAAAAATGCAGTTTTGCGTATACATTCATAAAAATTTAAATTTTTAAACCAGAGTTTACGAGTCTTTATACGAGCACTCATATCAATCCTTTGAAATAATATTCAAAAATTAAAATGTTCATAATTTGAATATCGTTCTTACTCGTAAGAGTAAAATTTTTGTTTTTTCGATTTTACTCCTTTGGAGCAGATTACATTTTCCAGTTCGAATCGAATTAAACGATTTGTAAAAGAAGAAAATTAGTCACTCTACATCATCCTTTATATTCATTTTTTTAACAATGCATGAATAATTGAACGAATCAAGCATTTTACGTTGAAAAGCATCAAATTTGACGCAAAAGTAAAAGTTTTGAGTATTTGAAAGAAAATATTTATTTCAATTTAGTAGCAAGAATGATATTTTATTATTTTCACTCCTGAATGTGGAGTGTTATATTTTTTTTAAGCTACGCACTGAAAGGACAAAGTAAAAGAGTGATATAAGTAGCGTTTTAAACTCTGTTTAAAACACACTTTAACTAGGAAGCTCAAAAGTAAAATTATTATTTTCTAATATATAATTTTTTTTTCTCAATAAAGAACAAACAAAGCAAACAGCATAAAAACTTGATAAATGGTATATATTTGCAAAAGATAGAACGAGAGGTATACTGTACACCTCTTATACTTACAGAATACAGAAAAGATGTTAATTATTTAGTAAAATTAATATAAATTATTTCAATTGTTGTAGTAAGGACTGTTACTTGTGTAACAAAAGTTTAAAAGGTAAACTATAAAAGGTAAATTTATACTAATTTTTGAAATTATATTTAAAAAGTTCTCCCGCAAATCAAGACGGATAGAAAACGTTTACGTAAATTCTCATACGATATTGAATTGGACTATCCTTTTATAAAAAAATCAAAATATAACGACGCAAAAGTTTAGTGCATTACCAGTCGGAGTGAATTTGAAAATTAACAGTGGACATTATGATATTAAAAGACATATAGATACAGATAAACATAAAAAAGCGTTGCTATAAGCCGCCAGCTCCAGTAGCTTTAACAGTTTTTGTTGTTATTTTGTTTTCTTGTTGTTATTTAACATTAACAAAAAGTTAGTTGCAATTTGCGCTGATGACACGAACACCAGTTTTAGTGGTGTCACGTCAAGGGGTGAAAATTTAAAAACAAGCTAAACTCGAATTTGAACCAGAGTGTATTGGGTATTGGATTCGCAGCCCATATTCTAAATAATGCAATAAGAAATGCTGCTGATTTAAATGGCAGGGTTAAAAAAATTTGGATATTTTACGGTCTTTACTGGAGACGTTGAAGGAGTTCTGCGGAAAAAGTAATGTCGAACATAACCAACTTATTGGATACAGTGAAACTCGCTGGCTGGCGGTAATGCCAGCACTAGAAAGAATTTAGAAAATGTACGAACCACTGCAACCACATTTCCTGACGGTTGAATGTCCAATTAAAATAAAAGAATTTTTTGAAGAATTAAATAGTAAAAAATAGTAAAGGAAAGCATTAAATAGTAAATTTATGCACAATCTAGTTAGCACGTTTTCACCGTTCCACTTTCTCGCAATAGAAATTCTAATTAGTTAGTATTTGGAAGAATGTTTGCATTTTGTCGCACATTTTAACGATTTGGCTCTGGTCAGTTTAGGGCAGACATAACCCTTTCTCTCTGAGACAAATGAAGGAAAACAAACAAAAAAACGATTCGACATAAGAGGAGTCACGTAGGGTTTGCAATCCCGTGGTGTTTTATTTTTCCTGGGACTATGTGACTCATAAATTTTAAATCCCGGGATGCCCGAGATCTAAAAAATCGTATAGAAAAACCATCCTTTTTTTCTATGCTGCACGATCTGCTGTCGTTTACAAATTCACTCTCTGAACAGTTACAAAGCAAAGATATAATAATTTCTAGCACAAGCGCTTTAATTAAAACTACTTTCTTGATGCTTAAACAATGCAGAGATGATACTAAATTTAAAATTATTTTTAACAAATGAAAGGATTTTGCAGAACTTGCAGAACTTTGCGGCATTCTCTTCGATGAAACATCACCAGAAGACTAGCAGAGTAACCAATGTAGCTCAGAAGCATTTTATTTTTATTTCTAAGTCGATGCATTTAAATGCTTTTAAATATATGTGTGTATAAAAACGTGTATGTTATGTTTTACGAAAAAAATTTTTTTATGTCATTTAAATTCTCGCGACCCCCCCACCCCCCCCCCCAAGATTTTGGTGAAATGACGCCACTGAACAAATAACTATTATATAACATTATCGCAGTCGTAACTCGTATTATTCATCGTGCTTGTAATATTTAATATTTATAAAGCCTAGTTTACACGAGGTTCATAAACGTGCAAGTTGAGTAGGCGAGTTTTTGTAGTACAGTTTCTGGCATCGTGTCAGCATATAAAACGAGCCCATGTGCGAGTAGGATAGTAACTAGAAGACGAGTTACTACAACACATTTTGTTTTTACGTAAAACAATTATCGTATTGTATTCGGTTGGGCTTCGAACCTAGAACAACCTCATCAGGGCCGTGATTCGAATCCTTGACAGACACGCTATTCAATTACCATAACGAAGCGTTGATATTACGAAGTTGAAATTTCGTCATTATTTATCTGCTTAAGTTGAGTTTTTTCAATACATAGTTAGATATTTCTGTTTTTTATTCAATTCCAGTATATTTCTAAGTCTGATTTTTAACTCTACGAACACAAAATTTTCATCATCTAACTAAGTTAGCATTGTATGAAACTATGTAATTTACCAGTTTGGCGGACGATTTTCAACTAGTTGATATGGTTAGTTCTAGTTGTTAGGAAATGAAAACTTCTTAGAAAACCTCTCCATTTATTCAAATTGCTTCTTTTCAATAAATACAAATTATGTGAAAATACGACATTCTATCTAATAAATAATTATCTTTTAAAAAGAAGCATTTACGTTAAATTTAGAAGTTTTCTATGAAGTTTTCTGAACTAATAGGAACAGCTGATTTTTACCTAACTATTCCTATTGGTTAAGAAAACTTCTTCATCTAACGTACATGTTTCTTATCAAAAGATTATTATTTGTTTCAAAACAAACAAAAAATTTAGTCTACAACAATTTGACATTTCCAACCGTACCTATTATTCATCAATTAATTATTTGAGAAATTCGGTTGTGGACTTGTGATTTAGTAAACATTTTTTTGTTTAGCTTTAAATCATACGATTAAATAAATAAATTCATCAATGACCAAAATTGAATTCACTCTAAAAAGCTTCTCACAATACCTACTTTTCTGTTTGGCGTAAATGCATATTTACGCCAAATATTTATTTATTTATTTCTGTTTGTGTTTTGTCAACAGTTGATATAGTTAGTTTTAGTGAGTTGAGATTTAATTTAAAGAAAACAAGGTATTTTTAATTATTTCGAAATATTTTCGCGCGTGTAAATTATATTGAATTTCGAAATATGCAGTAATAAGTAATTCGCTACTATAATAGAATAGTTTACAATGTTGAATTGTTGAGTTATTTGCTGCATAGTTTAATATGTTGCACAACAGAAGTAGCTGAAGCTGAATTGAGCTATATTTCATATTCAATAACTTTTCATGATACCAAATAATTAATTTTATGTGCCAAATGTTTCTAACCCAAAATGTTTCGCATTAGGTAAATGTTTGTCAAAAAAATTTGGAATCAAAATGGATGCAAATCGTTCTTTTGACACACTTATAATAATCAAGTCTTACATAAAAATGCCAACCATCAAGATTTCTCTACATTCAATTTTACTGGTCATTATCCCTTAAATGTTTTTTCAGTAAAAAAATATTCATTTTTTTTAAACTATAAAGGAAGTAGATGAGGAAAATGGAAGGTATGGGGATATAGGGATAACTATACTAATTGTTTTAAATGATGATGGACATTTTCTTTATATGCCTGAGGGGAAAATTCATCGGGAAATACAGAGGAAAGCATTGAGTTCTACAATTTGGCCATTAAAATAGTCGTTCTGGAAGGACACAGTTCTACAACGAGGTATTTGTGCAACAAATGGATGGGATAACTCGGCAGCTCTTGTTCGTCGATTATACTGCGCACACGATGGAAGGATATTTTGAATTTCCTTAGAGGAGAATTCGCTAAAGTTATATTTATAGTAGATTGACAATTCAGCCACATTTCTTCTGTGCTGGAGTGAATCAAGCTGGTCCGTTAGTTCGGTACTACCAATCAACCGAATTGCTTTTCTCTGTACAGAGTCTAGACATTTTATTGTTGACTGACAAGCACCTCCCCAAACATGACAGCAGTACTCCATACATGGACGAATAAAGGACTTGAAGATTAGCAAAACTTGCTCGAGATTGAAATACTTTTTACATCGACTCAAGAATCCTAATTTTTGCATTGCAGATTTAGCGAGGTTGAACACATGTTTATTCTATTTCAGGTTATTTTGAATATCCACTCCAAGAAGTCTAACTGATTCCACCTCACGCAATTCCTCGTGGTTAATCTTAATAGGGAAATTTTTATGTCGCTCTATTCGTGACAGACAGCATAGTTTGGTTTCGGTTGGATTAAATGAAACAAGATTACGATCAACCCTTTCCATTATCCGCTCCAGATCTTTCTTGATAGAATCAATTAGCAGCTCTCTATCAGTGGTAACTGCAGTATGAGATCGAAATTTAGGAGATGCATGTGATGCATGCAATTTGCTGTCATCAGCAAAACTATGGATTGGGTGCACTGTGGAAATAAGTAAGTCAAATAATGTATAGAAGAAACAAGGTTGGTGAGAGCACAGAACCTTGGGGAACCCTAGCATTGGTTGTGAAAATATTGGATGTGATATCATCTAAATTAACATGAAATTGGCGACCTGTAAGAAAACTATGAATCAATGAGACAGTAAGATGGTCTATGCCATAATGCCATAAGATTTTAATTTAGCTATGAGATTTTTATGCCATACTTTATCAAATGCTTTAGAAATATCAAGTGAAATACTGAATGTTTCACCATGGTTTTCCAGCGATTTGTTGCATGACTTCGATTTGTTTCCACATGTTGCATAGCTTCTACGAAAACTGTACTGTTTATCATAAATAATTCGCAACATTTCCAAATAATCTATTAAATTGTAGTTAACATATTTTTCAAATATTTTAGCAAAAACCGACAGAATTGCAATTGGTCTAAAAATGTTAGGGTCTATCTTACTGCCTTTCTTTGATATGGGTTGAACGCCGGCCAGCTTCCAAGAATCGGGAAATATTCCGGTTTTATAAGATAAATAGAAAATTTTTGTTAAAATTGGAGCTAGTTGCCTAGCAAAGTTTTTAAGAATGAGGGGTGCAATACCGTCGGGGCCAGCAGATTTGTTGATATTGATAGAAAGAAGCATTTTCCGTACAATATTGCAACGAAAAATAATTGGTTTCATTTTCGTTACAACTGGGGGAATGAGTGTAGGAGAATGGGGAGGTTCAACTATGTTTGAGTTTTCTGCGAAAATACGACCCAAAAGATCCGCCTTCTCTTTCCAGTCGCTCACGAGAATATCATTCAGAACTAAGGTTGGAATAGGGATCGAGTAAAATGGCTCTGGACTGATTTAACTGCCTGAAAGAAACTACGTGAGCCAGATGGGTGCTCGGCCAATTTCTTTGCTTTCTTCTTGCTAAACGCGTCTTTGTCCAAGTCAATTTTGAATTTATTAATATTTCTGACTTTCTTATAGGCGCTATGGGTTTCAGGTGTTTTATTAGCATTTTACGTCTTAAATGCTTTGCGTTTATTCCTCACTGCCTCATCAACATCCCGCGTGAACCAAGACTCAGTTTTAGGAGTGATTAATCGATTTGTAATAAACCGCCGCATTCCGTCTTTTATGATTTCAGAGATTCTCATTGCCGATGTGCTAGGATCTTGATCGATGCAACAAATAGTTCTCCAAGGTGTTTCATCATAAAAGTTTCTCAGTCCCTCCCAGTTGGCGCGTTTATAGTTCCAAACGCGACGAGGATTTGCTTTAATTTGTGTCGGTGATGTAAATTGCACTATTGCGGATATTAGTAAATGGTCCGATGTTCCGAGGGGCTGTTCAACTTTTGTTTTCGTAGTATCTGGTTCGTTTGTTAAAAACAGATCCAGCAAATTATTGTTATGATGTGAATTGTCTGCGATTCTAGTGGGACACTTTATCATTTGCGTCAAACCACGATAATCTGCGAGTATCAGTTCGGCTTGTCTTCCTACGTCGTCAGTGCGAGATGAATACTTAAGCCATTCTTTACTATGAATATTAAAGTCTCCAAGCATGGCCAGTCTTACTTTGGGGTAGTCCGTGGTAATCTTGTCTAGATTAGCCGATATTTGATCGAAAAAGGGACATCCTGGGGGAGAATTTGAGGATCTGTATAATCCTATTATAAACATAGTTTCATCAACACCTGAGATCTTCAGTGCTATAGAATTATGGTGCTTAGAGTTCAACTCGTAGGCCTTAATTCTCATACATGAAAGTGAATCTCGAACAAATACACAGACACCATGCTTGTTATAAAAGAAATGTTCCAATATAACTAGGTATCCGGTATTTGTAACTAGGTATCCGGTATTTATCGAGACCTAATTTCGATGCTTTGCCACTAACAATTGTTTCGGTAAGAAATAATATGTCAGGTTTATTTTTTTCGATGTAGTGATGAACCACGTTTAGATTCGAATTGAGACCTCTTATGTGGGTGAAGTCAATGCTAAGCTGTTGGTTCACTCTGCTGCCATTTTGTTGAGACAAAGACTTAACAGTTGCAAAAAAATCTCAGTATTCAGGTACAATCACTGTAGCTATACATATATGTGAACTAATAAATAACAGCCAAAAATCAAGGATTGGCAAATAAATTACTAAGTTTACAAGTGTCAAATGCCCAGTTAGAATAGTATTTTCTAGCTGGTCATATATCTAACTCTCTCCGGAACCGTTTGGTTGCAGAAGTCAGAACGTTCCAGGAAACTATTGAGTACATACTACTCACTTAAATTGAACGAAAAACCCAAAGTTCATCAAATCAGCATTAATTATATTATTTATTAGGTTTAATATATTATGGTTTAATATTTTAGTTTAAATAATTGAATTGAATCTACACATAGACTATGGGTATATTATGTTGATAATTTATAATTTTTACACCTACATTAATTGTAACCCTCCCGAAAATTCTTGCAGGAAAATTATATAGGAACTTACATGATCATACGATCAAAGAAAAATTTTAAGAAGCTTACAAGATCATACAAGAAAAATATGTGATAAAAGTATCTTTCTTGTTAGAACATTGCAAGAGTATGCAAGAACACATTTTGTATAAAATCACTGTTAAAATTTTATAAAATCTATGAAATCGAGTTCGATTTTGTTTAACAAAGGTAAAAAACACATACTCGTGCTGTTTGATTTTTACTAACAAAAACACTTTTGTCATTTAAATTACTTTATTTGTACTATACCTCTCCACAAAAAACTAAAAACAATTGCATTTTAAAAATTATCTTCTAAAAATAATACACAGATATAAAACCCTTACCAGGGACTAAAGTGCTGACACCTCTGAGCCCGATCGGTTTTAGTTCTAAATATTTTCATATTGGATATTCAAATATCCTGTGGGAATTTTCGAAAGATACATTTATAATAATATTGATAACAAAATAAATATATTGAACATAATAATATGAAAAACAATTTCGGAGTGACGTGAACTACCATTTTAATATATGATTTTTTGTAGTTACACTACTAACACCAAAAATAATTCACCTTAAAAATAAAAAATAAAACAAAATTGATTTGATTTTTAATTTTTATCTAATTTTAGGTAGATTTCATAAAAAAATCTATCCATTGTAATGTGCCTCATCTCGGAATTTCGGAAAAATTTATGTGCCAAACGACTAAAAATGATAAGCGGAGACGAAAAAAAAAATATATATATATATATATATATATATATATATATATATATATATATATATATATATATATATATATATATATATATATATATATATATATATATATATATATATATATATATATATATATATATATATATATATATATATATATATATATATATATATATATATATATATATATATATATATATATATATATATATATATATATATATATATATATATATATATGTATATATATAAACGATATGGGATATAATGAAAACGCACTCTCACGGTCGTATTTGTTGAGGTAGGTCAAAAAAATATCTGTACATGTGTATCCTATTAATATCTTGGACTAGTTCGTGAATCAGCCAAATCCGACACGTGGTTAAGAAACTAGAGACTTTTTTCTAAAAAAATTGATTTTTTAAAACCGTTATAACGGCCGTTTGGATACTAATATTTTAAAAAATTAACAAATTCAAAATTTTTGGAATCTTTTTTATCAATTTGTTTTAAAAATAGATCTCTGCAGTTAGAGGTTCTTGAGTGAGCGGCTCCAACAAAAAAGTTTGCAAAAAAATTTTTTTTCGAAACAACCGGCTCTCTCACGGTTGCATTTGTAAAGCTAGATCAAAAAGTCTTTTCTAAAAATGTGTGTTTTATTAATATCTTGGACAAGTTTGTAAATCAGCCAAATCCGACCCATGGTTAAGAAACTAGAGGCTTTATACTAGAAAAAAAGTCTGTTTTTTTAGATCCGTTATGGATATTAAATTTATGGTTTGTATATTAATATTTTTAAAAACTTTATAACTTAAGAATCTTTGAAACCTTTTAAGTCAATTTCTTACAAAAAATGGACCTCTGCAGTTGGAGGATTCTGAGTGAGCGGCTCCAACAAAAAAGCGTGTAAAAACAAAATGCGTTTGAATCAACCGGCACTCTCACGGTCGCATTTGTGGAGCCAGATCAAAAAGCCTATCTTAAAAATGTGTGTTTTATTAATATCTTGGACAAGTTCGTAAATCAGAAAAATCTGACACATGGTTAAGGAACTAGAGGTTTCATACTAGAAAAAAAATTGGTATTTTAAATCCGTTATAACGGCCGTTTGGATACTAATATTTTTAAAAACTTCATAAATTTAGAATCTGTGGTAAAATTTTAATCCTTTTCTTATACATATAAACCTCTGCAGTAAGAGGTTTTTGACTTGCTGGCTTCAACAAAAAAGTTTGCAACAATTTCCAAATACCTTATAACAGTCAATGAAAAAAAAAATAAAAAGATTTGAATAGAAGAAATTAATTTTTTTTCTTAGAAATAAACTATTTTGATATTTTGCAGTAATTGCATGAAATATGATATAGAGCAGGTTTGTATCATAAAAATTGTCACACATATGTTCTGTGGTAGATTTGATATTTGTTTGTTGCAAA
This sequence comes from Diogma glabrata, assembly GCA_963693315.1. NCBI lineage: Eukaryota > Metazoa > Arthropoda > Insecta > Diptera > Cylindrotomidae > Diogma > Diogma glabrata. The sequence continues at coordinate 300,353,105 of OY856187.1, read as the reverse complement.
ATTGGATAGATATAGTTTTGCTTATATGTAGCTAATTTTTTTTAACTTTGTTCGATACCTGTTTGTAATTAATTTGTTTTGTTTAAACTAATCTGATACATCAGATTCTACTGGCACACAAAACTGTCTGACCTCGAAATCTACCTATTTCTTGCGGATATACGTCCGCTTGGACTTTTTTTTATTTGAAAGCTAAAAAATGGAATTTTTTGAAAATAAATATGTTCAACTAAAGTTATTAACAAATTCTTATTGTTATAAACAAATAAAATGTTAAAATTAAATTTTAAACATTGCCCCACCCATAAAATTAATTTTTAATATAATCATCGTATTCAACGTTCAATTTTCTATAAAAAGAGTATTTTTTATTAATGGAGAAATGATATTTACTGTGCGAAATAAATTAATTTATCGAGCGAGGGACGACAAAAAAATCTATATATGGGTCATTCTTTTACATACCGAACAGATTAGGACAAAATGTGACTAAGACATTTTTGATTCAGCTGAAAATTTTTTTACGGGTTCTATATAAACATGACGATATATTTGTTTGAGGATTTTTCTTTTTTTTTTTAGGGATAATAGAGCGGTTTACATTTCGAAAATTTTGTGATTTTTGGCTTGAAGACTTGTTTTCAAAGATTCATAACTTATTTTGTTTCTGGTGGAGATATACACTTTTTGTCTATTTTATTTTAAAGAATGGAGATGCAATTTAAAAAAACAACTGTTATTTATAAAAATTATTAACAAATTCCTATTGTTATAAACAAATGAAATTTTGAAATCTGTTTTTAGTTATTATCTAAAATAAATAAAGAGTGTTTAGTGTAATCATCGTATTCTACGTTCAATTTCCAATAAGAAACGTATATTTAGTTAATGAAGAAATGAGTTTTACTGTTACAAATAAGTTAATTTTTTTAGCGCCGGACGACAAAAATTTATAAAATTTTTTAGTTTATTTTAAATTAGTTTATTTCTAACAGTAAAACTCATTTAATACAAGAGAGGAAGTAAAATCTCACATAACTAATTGACAATAGTTTCAGATCAACCTAAAACTTTTTTTAATTCGTTAAGAAAGGTGTGCAGAAGTACTTTAAACAACTTCTGGTTTCCGGACTTGGCACGAAAGTGGCCAATTTTTTGGCCAAAAATAATAAATATTCATTATCTCGGGGGAAAGTTAATGAATTTTCAGGAAAATAGGTAGGGGCGGCTTTTTGGGTCGCTGATTATGATTTTAATCTCGGATTTTTTTCCAGAACACCCTCAAAACTGCAAAAACTACCCCTTTTTAGGGTGTTTTTTGCTATTTTGTGGACGTAAAGCTAAGACTATAAATAAATGCAATTTTAAAGAATATTTAAGAGGAATTTACATTTATTTTGTTATATGCCAAAATTGGGGCAAGTGGGCTAATAAAAGGGGGTTAAAACTACCCCTGAAACAATAAAAATTAAAAAAAAATGATTTGAAAGTATTTTTCTTACTTTTTATTTTTTAATAAAGTATTAAAAAAATTTTTCACTGTAATTTTGTTTAGGGAGTGAAAACTACCCCTAAAACGAAAAAATTATAAAAAAGATAACCTTTTTTTTTTAAGATTTATGTTTTATAATCGATAAACTAGAATTATTTTTAGTTACAAAAATTGTTTCACTTCCCCACCACCCCCAGGGTGTGAAAAATACACTGAAATTGATAAAAAATATACAAAAAAACGTTATAAAATTGTCTAGAAAAATAAAAGCTGATAACTTTTAAAAATGTTTTTGAATTATATTAGTAAATTTTGGATAATTTGGTTTTAAATAATGACACAATTACGTTTTTTATGGAATTCTTATTTTTATTATACAAATTTTATACATCTGAGTTATTAAGTGCATTATTTATAGGTTGTGGATCAATTCCCAAAAAGAAATCATTGACTTCATTACCAATTTCCTCGTCACTTTCGCTGAAAATTTCTTGTTCTGGAGGAGTAAAATTAATATTATTTCCTTCATTTTCTTCATTTATTGGCCAAGAGTTTGTACAACTACTTCCACGGCAGTGAGTACAGGCAGTCGAAAATTCTAAACCTTTCTTTCGGCAAACGCAAGCTTTACCACAACCTGTTTTACAGCCCCAAACAACAACATTTAATACACTTATTAATGAAAATGTAAGTATAATAAGTATAAGTATAAGTAATGAAAGCATATTAAAATGCAGAACTATCAGATTATAACAATAATAGAAAATTAAATAATGAAGTTTGCTGATTTTTATATATGTTATTTACTTTCTGAACAAGCATTACTAACCTCCAAAACACTTGATATCCAAATCCAATTCTATGGTGAATTTTATTTGAAAATTGCATATGTTCAATGCGAATTTCGATTGGGCAAATAAAATACTACTAATATGTTGGGTTCAAACGAAAAGTTTGAAAAAAATTTAATTACTTCTTTTTCATTTTTTTTTTCAATTTAGGGGTAGTTTTCACCCCCTAAATAAAATTACAGTGAAAAATTTTTTTAATACTTTATTAAAAAATAAAAAGTAAGCAAAATACTTTCATATCATTTTTTTAAATTTTTTATTATTTCGGGGGTAGTTTTAACCCCCTTGACCCAATTTTGGCATATAAATAAATAAATTTAAATTCTTCTTAAATATTCTTCCAAATTGCATTTATTTATAATCTTAGTTTTAAGTCCCAAAATAGCAAAAAATTCCCTAAAAAGGGGTAGTTTTTGCAGTTTTGAGGGTGTTCTGGCGAAATCCGACATTAAAATCATAATCAGCTACCCAAAAAACTCCCCCTACCGATTTTTCTGAAAAATTATTAACTTTCTCTCGAGATATTATTAAATATTTTTTATTTATGGCCAAAAATCGAAAAATTGGCCTTTTTCGGGCCAAGTCCGGAAACTAGAAGTTGTTTAAAGTACTTCTGCACACCTTTCTTGACAAAAAAGTTTTAAGTTGATCTGAGACTATTGTCAATTAGTTAATGATTTTACAAAAAAAATTACTTCCTTTCTTGTATTAATTAATTAAATATACGTTTCTTATTGAAAATTGAACGTAGAATACGATGATTACACTAAACACTCTTTATTTTTGTTAGATAATGGAACAATAGGAATTTGTTAATAATTTTTATAAATAACAGTTGTTTTTTTAAATTGCATTTCTATTCTTTAAAATAAAATAGACAAAAAGTGTCTATCTCCACCAGAACCAAAGTTATAAACCTTTGAAAACAAGTCTTCAAGTGTCGAAATTTAGAACCGCTTTAATTTCCCTATAAAAAAAAAGAAAAAATCCTCAAACATGTATATCGTTATGTTTCTATAGCAACAGTAAGAAAATTTTCAGCTGCATCAAAAATGTCTTAGTCACATTTTGTCCTAATCTGTTCGGTATGTAAAGAATATCATTTCTCATTAAAAAAATACTCTTTTTATAGAAAATTGAACGTTGAATACGATGATTATATTAAAAATTAATTTTATGGGTGGGGCAATGGCTAAAATTTAATTTTAACATTTTATTTGTTTATAAAAATAGGAATTTGTTAATAACTTTAGTTGAAAATATTTATTTTTAAAAAATTCCATCTTTTAACTTAAAAATAAAAAAAAGAAAAAGCTTCTATCTTCTAAAAAACCGAGGTTATGAGTTTTGAAAATAAGTCTTCAAGCTAAAAATCACGAAATTCTCGAAATTTAGAACAGCTCTATTTTCCAAAAAAAAAAAAAATCCTCGAACACGTATATCTTTTTTTTCGATAAAAAACCCCTGAAAAAAATTTCAGCCAAATCAAAAATGGGTCGGTCAGGATTTGTCCAAATCTGTTCGGTTTATAAAAGAATTACCCATATTGTAAACCCTATAACAACATTTTTTATTTAAAAAAACTATTGCGACGCTGATGCATAGGCTGACTTCACCACAGCTCTGGAAACATAGTGTTCTGGATATATAATGAGCTAATATCCATAAAATACTTTAATTAAAAGCTAACCAATATTATGGACTTCGTAGTTCTAAAAAAATTTTATCGGAAGTTACAAAGCGGAAGTTAGGATGCAGAACTGTTGTAAACCGTACTAGATGTGTATGTAACAAATTTCATCCAACTCGATTATCAGGTACAGAATTTATTGAGCTTCCAAAATAACAGGTGCTTGGAGGACCCCCTACCACTTTGTTCACTATCGTTAAAAAAACTAATCAGTTCCTGGCCATACATATTTGCATCTTTTTGCAAAGTGTAATCAAAATTACTTAACGAACGAATGTTGTATGCTTCCAACAAACATTGAAACAATAAACAGGTGTTCGGGAGGATCCCACCACTTATCCCAATATTGTCCAAAAACTAGTCAATTTTTTGTCAATAAAGTCTTTATCTTTTATCAAAGTGCCATTAAAATTGATTGATGAATGAAATCTGTATGCTCCCAACAAACTTTAAAAACCAAGTGTGAAAAGTCAGCAGTTGTATGATAGATCCCCCGCCACTATGATGAATGTGTCCCAAAAGATGATAATTATCTTCTTACACTAATTGAAACCTTTCCATAAGTTTTATCATAATCACTTCATTATTGTAGGCTGTAGTGTGCATAAAGATACTGAAAAAACTGCCAACAATTAAAAAAAATTTTTTTACCGGAAGTAAAAAACCGGAAGTTGGGATGCAGAATTTTTGTAAATCATACTAAATGCTTATCAGTGGCGTCATTTCACCAAAATCTTGGGGGGGGCGAGAATTTAAATGACATAAAAAAATTTTTTTCGTAAAACATAACATACACGTTTTTATACACACATATATTTAAAAGCATTTAAATGCATCGACTTAGAAATAAAAATAAAATGCTTCTGAGCTACATTGGTTACTCTGCTAGTCTTCTGGTGATGTTTCATCGAAGAGAATGCCGCAAAGTTCTGCAAGTTCTGCAAAATCCTTTCATTTGTTAAAAATAATTTTAAATTTAGTATCATCTCTGCATTGTTTAAGCATCAAGAAAGTAGTTTTAATTAAAGCGCTTGTGCTAGAAATTATTATATCTTTGCTTTGTAACTGTTCAGAGAGTGAATTTGTAAACGACAGCAGATCGTGCAGCATAGAAAAAAGGATGGTTTTTCTATACGATTTTTTAGATCTCGGGCATCCCGGGATTTAAAATTTATGAGTCACATAGTCCCAGGAAAAATAAAACACCACGGGATTGCAAACCCTACGTGACTCCTCTTATGTCGAATCGTTTTTTTGTTTGTTTTCCTTCATTTGTCTCAGAGAGAAAGGGTTATGTCTGCCCTAAACTGACCAGAGCCAAATCGTTAAAATGTGCGACAAAATGCAAACATTCTTCCAAATACTAACTAATTAGAATTTCTATTGCGAGAAAGTGGAACGGTGAAAACGTGCTAACTAGATTGTGCATAAATTTACTATTTAATGCTTTCCTTTACTATTTTTTACTATTTAATTCTTCAAAAAATTCTTTTATTTTAATTGGACATTCAACCGTCAGGAAATGTGGTTGCAGTGGTTCGTACATTTTCTAAATTCTTTCTAGTGCTGGCATTACCGCCAGCCAGCGAGTTTCACTGTATCCAATAAGTTGGTTATGTTCGACATTACTTTTTCCGCAGAACTCCTTCAACGTCTCCAGTAAAGACCGTAAAATATCCAAATTTTTTTAACCCTGCCATTTAAATCAGCAGCATTTCTTATTGCATTATTTAGAATATGGGCTGCGAATCCAATACCCAATACACTCTGGATCAAATTCGAGTTTAGCTTGTTTTTAAATTTTCACCCCTTGACGTGACACCACTAAAACTGGTGTTCGTGTCATCAGCGCAAATTGCAACTAACTTTTTGTTAATGTTAAATAACAACAAGAAAACAAACTAACAACAAAAATTGTTAAAGCTACTGGAGCTGGCGGCTTATAGCAACGCTTTTTTATGTTTATCTGTATCTATATGTCTTTTAATATCATAATGTCCACTGTTAATTTTCAAATTCACTCCGACTGGTAATGCACTAAACTTTTACGTCGTTATATTTTGATTTTTTTATAAAAGGATAGTCCAATTCAATATCGTATGAGAATTTACGTAAACGTTTTCTATCCGTCTTGATTTGCGGGAGAACTTTTTAAATATAATTTCAAAAATTAGTATAAATTTACCTTTTATAGTTTACCTTTTAAACTTTTGTTACACAAGTAACAGTCTTTACTACAACAATTGAAATAATTTATTTTAATTTTACTAAATAATTAACATCTTTTCTGTATTCTGTAAGTATAAGAGGTGTACAGTATACCTCTCGTTCTATCTTTTGCAAATATATACCATTTATCAAGTTTTTATGCTGTTTGCTTTGTTTGTTCTTTATTGAGAAAAAAAAATTATATATTAGAAAATAATAATTTTACTTTTGAGCTTCCTAGTTAAAGTGTGTTTTAAACAGAGTTCAAAACGCTACTTATATCACTCTTTTACTTTGTCCTTTCAGTGCGTAGCTTAAAAAAAATATAACACTCCACATACAGGAGTGAAAATAATAAAATATCATTCTTGCTACTAAATTGAAATAAATATTTTCTTTCAAATACTCAAAACTTTTACTTTTGCGTCAAATTTGATGCTTTTCAACGTAAAATGCTTGATTCGTTCAATTATTCATGCATTGTTAGAAAAATGAATATAAAGGATGATGTAGAGTGACTAATTTTCTTCTTTTACAAATCGTTTAATTCGATTCGAACTGGAAAATGTAATCTGCTCCAAAGGAGTAAAATCGAAAAAACAAAAATTTTACTCTTACGAGTAAGAACGATATTCAAATTATGAACATTTTAATTTTTGAATATTATTTCAAAGGATTGATATGAGTGCTCGTATAAAGACTCGTAAACTCTGGTTTAAAAATTTAAATTTTTATGAATTTATACGCAAAACTGCATTTTTTTAAGTAAAATATTTTGTATTTTATTTTTCATAATAATATTGCACTGGTTTGTTCTCTCAATATGGTTAAATCAACATATACATAACATTATACAAACTGCAAGGAAAAACTGTGAAGCCATTGCTCTGACTAAGATATTACGCAAACTATACGTAGGTAGATGATTATTTCGATAATACGGGAAAATGTGGTGGAAATATTTGTTTCGTGGGACGCTTCGTGGGACAGATTTTTCCGTGGGACAACGCAATAAAATGTGTGACATTTCCACGCAGCGTGGGACGTCTGGTCAGCTTACTACCCATAAACGTGCGTAAATTTTTCATTTGATTCAAAATTGTACAATTATTGCGAGCTTCTTTTAAATCTATAAGAAAAACCTACCACAAAAAAATAATAGTTTCTCCCTCCCTGTGACTGTATAAAAAAAATGAACAAAGATTGACGTTTAGGATACGTTTTGGATTTTATTATAACCAAACCAAACATATAATTTTTGCTATTTTATGAATTAAAAATTCATAAAATGAATTTGACAGCAAGTTTTCATAACATACTTTGAAAATATTTGCATAACTTAAATATTTGTTCGTGTCGTTAGAAAATATTGCTTGTCCATTATAAAACATTCACTATCATAAAATCACTGGAAATAACCCAATAAATTTAAATTACTCCCGTAATTATTTTCATTCATTTTATAAAAATTAGCACAACTATCAAGAAAACTTTTGATATGTTATAGGATTTTACATTTTTGATTTGTTTTTAATTTATCGTTTTTTAAAAAGTCTTGTAAAGTTTGTACAATATGATATAGATAAAAAACAAGACCAAACAGTCAGGGTTCTCCAAATAAGTGGGGTATAATTAGGTTGTGTTCTCCTGCATGTACTTACTTTTAAGTTTATATAAATTACCAATGACCAGCAACAATTGAAATTTGAATGTTAAATACTGCACTATGAACTCTCGAGGAACGCTATACTAATGAAATCGTGGCTGAAGAACACAATCGTTCTTCTAAAAGCGGTGATGCCGCGCACCTTATAGTACGATAGAATTTTGTCGAAATACGCACCCACGGCGTTTTTGGAAGAACGATCGTGTTTTGTTTATAAAACTGATTTCATCAGAAGATTAAAAGCAATACGACCGCCTTTCGTATCGGTGGCGCTCTAGTCCTTGATACAAAGAACGATAACGGTTTGAATATTGCGGTGAACTGTACTTTAGTCGGGCCAAAATAATATGTAACCTAATAATTATATTATCAGATATATTTCAATTAATAGTATGCGATAAAATTGGTATATAGTTAAGTAAATCTTCTAAAAATTAGACGAATTTACAAAATAACAGTGCATTGACATTTTTATAGTGTATAATTCTATCACGATTGGATGGTTTTATTGAATCGATGTATTCATAGTATCAGATCCTTGGGGGGGGCCAATGCCCCCCCCAGCCCTACCCAATTGACGCCCCTGATGCTTATGTACAAAGTTTTATCCAATTCGATTATCAGGTACAGATGTTATTGAGCTTTAAAAAAAAACAGGTGTATGGGACACCCCCCACCACTTTGTTCACTATCGCTCAAAAACTAATCAGTTCTTTGCAATACATGTTTGCATTTTTCCCAAAGTGTCATCAAAATTGGTTCACGAACGAATGCTGTGTGCTCCCAACAAACATAGAAAAAATGATGACACAGTAAACAGGTGTTCGGGAGACCCCGTACCACTTATCCCAATATTGTCCAAAAACTAATCAGTTCCTTGTCATTTAAGTTTCCATCTTTTTCCAAAGTGTCATTAGAATTGATTAATGAATGAAGTCTGTATGCTCCCAACAAACTTTAAAAACAAAGTGTGAAAAGTCAGCAGTTGTATGGTAGACCCCCCGCCACTTTGATCAATGTGTTCCAAAAGATGATAATTATCTTCTTACACTAATTGGAACCCTATTCCATAAGTTTCATCATAATCACTTCATTATTGTAGGCTGTAGTGTGCATAAAGACACTGGAAAAACCTCAAAAAAGTACAAAAAAAAATTTTTTACCGGAAGTGAAAAACCGAAAGTTGGGATGCAGAACTATTTTAAACTGTACTACATACTCATGTACAAAGTTTCATCCAATTCGCTTATCAGGTACAGAAGTTATAGAGCTTTCAAAAAAACAGGTGCTCCAGGGACCCCCTACCACTTTGTTCACTATCGCTCAAAAACTAATCAGTTCTTTGTCATACATGTTTGCATCTTTTCCAAAGTGTCATCAAAATTCATTTACGAATGAATGTTTTATGCTCCCAACAAACATAAAAACTTTGTGAAAAAAACCACCTGTTGTATGGTGGACGCCCAACCCTTTATCCAATGTGCTCCAAAAGCTGATATTATCTTTCTCATGTTATTTAAAAGCTTTTCGCAACGTTTCATGAAATTCGATCGGTAATTGTAGGCTACAGTAGGGATAAACACCTGCAAAAAAAACTTTTTAACCGGAAGTGACAAACCGGAAGTTGGTATGCAGAAATCTTGGAAACAGTACTAAAACCTTGTATACTAAGTTTCAATAAGATCATATCCCACGATCAGAAGTTATTCAAGATTTAAACTTAGAGGTGTTCGGGAGTCCCCCCCCGCCATTTTGTCCAAATTTGAAATGACTAAAGATCTTCCATTTTCAAGTGAACCTGTATCATTTGCCAAAGTTTCATCAAGATCCTATGCAGAAAACTCAACCGCCCACCCACCCAAACAACCATAAACCAAACCCACCCAACCAAACACACCCACCCACCCACCCACCCACACACAGACGTACACCAAATTTTTGTTTGGCTATTTAGATAGAGAATGGTCCAAAACAAAAGAAAAAATAAAATTTAGGGTATGTAAGGTTATTTTTTTTCACGATAGATTGCATTACTTCACACAATTTAAAATTGTGGTGAAGTAAAAAACAATGGCTAACTAAATTTTTCTCAAAAATAGTAACCGGCAATCTTCCAAAGCATTTTAAGACTACGAAAGTGATAGCGATACTTAAGCCGGGTAAACCATCCAATGAACCAGGAAGCTATCGCCCAATTGCCCTTTTGAGCAACTGCTATAAATTTCTAGAACGACTCATATACAACCGTGTCGCACCAATTTTGAATGACCAGATCGCAGTCGAACAAGCTGGTTTCCGTTACCAAGCGCAGTTGTACTGCTCGCTTGAACATCCTATATCGAAGCTGGGTATCAAAAACAATTAAAAACAAGCGCAGTATTTATCGATTTGACTGCAGCATATGATACGATCTGGGGAATTGGGATTATATATTAGATGTTCAATGCAATACCTTGTAACACCATCTCGCGTTTAATTAACAACATGCTGAGTAATCGTGTATTCATAGTTCATCTAAATAATTCCTGTAGTAGGTCCAAAATGCTTATTAATGGTTTGCCACAGGGTTCCGTCCTGGCACCATTACTTTTTAATTTGTACATCGATGACATTCCTGACACAACATCATAGAAATTTGGTTACGCTGATGATTGGACCCTGGTCACCCAAAACAAAGACATGGGTGTCATGGAAAATTTGCTCTCAACTGACCTGACGATAATGAATGACTATTTTCGAACGTGGAGCTTATTTTCTAATCTAAGTAAAACTGAGAGTTCGTGTTTCCACTTAAACTACAAACTGGCAAAACATAACTATCAGTGTTATTTAACGGCACTGTCATTAAATACAATCAACAACCAAAGTACCTGGGCATTACTCTTATTAGAACTCATTCTTTTAAACTCCACCTAGAGAATACGTCAAAAAAACTTAGAGAAACAATATATTGCACAAACTGGCAGGCTCGACATGGGGTACTACTCCAGCTACCCTCCGCACAACTGCTCTAAGTCTGGTTTACTCAGTGGCTGAGTACGGCGTACCATTCTGGTTGAATAGCACACATACTCAAAAAGTTGACTGCCAGCTGCATGCCACGTTGCGTACTTTAAGTGGTATTATCAGGTTAACTCCTTTACCTTGGCTCTCTGTATTAAGCAATATCGCTCCACCTGCACTCAGACGCTCACACGCGCTCAGGCGTGAATATAAAAAGGTAACCAAGAACAGCACGTTGCCCTTGCACGAATATTACGGTGACCACACTCGTTGTCGATAAAACTGCCAGTAACCTGCTGGCAGCTAATTTTAATATCTTGGATGCCTGGGACACCTCCTGGCATCAATACAACACACCTGGCCTTTTAAAACTAATCCTTCTAGCCAACCTGGTTTCGCTCTTTCACCTAGACTACCCTAAACCGAATAAGAACGAATCATGGACGTTGTGCTGATTCTTTCTACAAGTGGGGCATTTCAGAGTCCCCTTAATGTGACTGCGGAGGTCCACAACAAACCATAAAACACATTGCAACAGTGTGCCCAATTCGATGATACAATGGCGACATCCCAGACATCCATGTTCTAATATTCAAATGTACTGCCCGATGTTCAAATATTTTACTTTTTAGCTAAAAGACGCGCAATCAAATTGATTGTAAGGTCATTTAATGTGTATTCATGTTATGTTTTAGGTAGATTTCATAGAAAAATCTACCTATTTTAAGTTTTATTTTTATTTTTTAATGTGTCACAACAAAAACCATACGCTAAATAAATAAAAACATAGGATCTTTTATAGTTCATGCAAGATCCTATCAAAAATTCCTTCAAGAATTTTTGGCAGGGAAGAAATATTTTTAATTTTTTATGAATTAATTTCAAAAACATATTATACGATTTGTACGTTATATTATACGTTTTATATGCTACGTTTTATACGTGTATTACCAACTCAGGTTTTAAGCCTAAAAATGAATATCTTTTAGAATTGCGTTTCCTTAAATAAATTTGAGAAATCGAAGAGAAACTAAGTTAATCGAAAGTGTGCAAAAACTAAATAAACATTATTCAAAAACGAAAACGGTTTCAATAAACCAATGATCCTTAGGATTTAACACTAACCATTAGGTAAAATCCATACCAATTATACAAAAACTAAAATATTGACAGCTATACCATTAAATATCCAATAAATATGTTTCTCATTCCGTAATCCTTCCTTTGCCCAGAGCTACAATTATAAAGTAACCAAAACAAAACAAAAATCTAAAATTCAATTTAACTTAAATGCTTCAAATAGATACAGAAACGATTTAAAAATTTAGGTAGATCTTGACAAGCAAATAATTTAAGACAATTATAATCTCAACACCAAATACATTCAGTTTTCTTGTATAATGAATTGCACTTTTCCAGAAATTATATTTCAAGAAAAATAAAATTCACGTACGTTAAAAAACAAAACCACAACGGAAAAAAAACGAATCAACTATAGTTATTAAAAAATATAATTAAAAGGAAGAATATGTTGTTCGAAGACTGGCACAAGAAAATGTTGATACGTTGCAAAAAAACCATCCAGTATTGTCCTAAGCAAATAATTACCATTATACAGGTAAACAGAGCATTCAATTCGTTTTATGTACGCAGGATCAAAATGAAAATAATATTCACGAAATTACATTTTTTTTATAAAAGATTCAAAATTTGCTTTTCTTATTATTATGATTATATCTTCCTCTTTACTCTGTTTGGTTATTCATTTTCGTTGTTAATTTCATTTTATTGGTTATGAATTTATGGCCCAAAATTAATTTTCGAGGCGCCAAATTTTATATAATGATGATTTTATTTCGGTTTTGTTTATTCTGGTACCTTTGGTTCTTGTTCTTATGCAGGTTACATGTTATTTAAAAAAATATAATTTGGTTTATTAAAAATGTAAATGGTGTAGAATCTCTATATATAAGCAAATTAAATTGGCTTCAAGCTATAATGTACCATACCATGAAGGTGCTGAAATGGTAGAAAAAACATGGTTTTTTCTTGCTGAATGATGACATCATCATATGGGATTTTTTGTTGAATGTGAAGTTGTGTATATAAAAATTTGATTTAGCTAGTAGATTAAATGTATCTGTACCATGTTCGATGTAATCATTGGGTTGCGTAATAAGCTTCTCAAACGAACCTTGTCTTTTGTGGTGATTTATTTTTGAACAATTAAAAGTCAGTGTAAAACTACTGAAGTGGCAACTCTGCATTCTTCTGTTTCTCTTGTTTGACATTTGACTTTTGAGTTAGCTTGAGATATTACATACAACTCGCAAACGCAGTCATATATCACAAACCAAGTAGATGCCTTAGGGGCTGGCGCATGAACTCTATCAACAGCATACTCAATCTTACTTACTGAGTATTCCTTGACGATGCCAAGGCTATAGCTTGCTCAAACAAATAACACTCTTAATTATTGAGGCAAGGAGTGCGATACTTTATTGAGCTGTACCACTATAGCTGGATTATTGGCAATAACAATTTAGTTTTGTTCGAGCAATTTTTTAAAATTAGTTCTTAATATCAAATTTTATTTTATTTTCTAAACATTATCATAAAATATTGGCAATTTGGAATATTTTTTAATATTTTTTTAAAAAAATATTCGTAGGCTGTATTTAAATTTTCAAAATTAATACATATTCGTTGGTTGAAGCCTAATCAGGCTTCAACCAACGAATTTGTATTGATTTTGAAAATTTTTTAATATGTTAGGATTTATTGCGAATCTTCTTTATTTAAAAAAATGCCGTCGATCACAACACCTCATAGATCGAATTGACAGTGTTGTCGTGGCGTTCTTATGCATGAAGAGACGATGTGATGAGACGATTGTATACGACATTCGAATTGTTGGACATTTACATTTAGAAGTAATAATATTTACATTTTAGAAGTAATAATATTCAAGCAAGGCGCAATTTTTAAACTGGAAGTCAACGAACATACCAGCTACAAAAGTAGAAAATTAATTTTTGTCTAAATTTGGTGTTCATTCGATTCGGTCGGTGTTCATTCTTATAGAAGACCCATTCACTTAGCTATTTTCAAAATTACGAATATTAAATATTCAATTTAAAGTTCCGTAATGCACTAGGCGTCCTTATTCAATTCCGAGATCATCGTTTCTTTAAAATATTTTACTTCAGTCTTTTTCCGTTTTTTGTTCACTACCACTAGGACTAGTTAAAATTAAAAAAGTTGACAAGAAGCAGTGTTCCCAAGCGGTTACCCACCCATCTAAGTACTAATCACGCCCAATGTTGGTTAACTTCGGTGATCAGACGAGAACCGGTGATTTCAACATGGTATGGTCGTTAACATATATATATATATATATATATATATATATATATATATATATATATATATATATATATATATATATATATATATATATATATATATATATATATATATATATATATATATATATATATATATATATATATATATATATATATATATATATATATATATATATATATATTTATATATTTAAAATAAAGAAAGTGATAATTATTTTTATACTATAACTGATAACTACTACTTTTTTCTATATGAGTTGATGTCTTCATACAAATTTAAAAATAATAATAGATCTCACTATAGATAATGATTTCTTTCTATATGAGTAGATATTTTTATTCCAAATAAAAATATCGTACCACCTCCTAAGTCGTACTACCGAATTATTTATCCTCCTGAACATCTTATACCTACAATTCTTATACCATATACAATTTAGGTATACATTGGTTTGCTTTTTGTGTATCGTCTAAAATTTTCGTTGAGTGTTGTCGTGACACATATTGTAATATCTATCATACGACACCTTTTATAAAAAAGTGCAAAATTTTAATTATTATTATATTTTATTATTAAACTGTGATTATAAATTCAATTCTATTATATAACATTTTAAGTTTATCCTGTGTTTTGTTGTACGTTTTCTTCTCCTTTGGGCAGTTTCTGTAATAATTCAATTCACAAAGTGATTGATATTACTCGTATATTGATCACATTTTTTATTAACGATACATAAAATACACATATATCTTATTTACCGATTTAATAATAATATTGAATTTAATTTACAAAGAAATAACAAAACTAATTTCCTATTTACTTAAATAAGAATAAAACGAAAACGTTTTATGAAAACTGCACAATGCACATAACCTGCAATTAGGAACCAAAGCATAAACATTAAAATTTCATTTAAAAATCTTTTTTTATTCCTTCGAGCAATTTATTCGTGCAAGAGGCGGCCATAATAAATATCTTATGACGATATAATTACTATAGATATTATTTGTTTTTGTTTACTTGTCGAGTAACAAAAAGAATATTAATATATTGCATATCATAGACATTTTATTGTATTGCGGCATTTGCTATCGCTGATTAACTAAAAATGTAAAATAAACAAAAACAACAAAGAATTACTGTTCTTCAGCACACATCGTAGTTGAATCAAGTCAGGGCTCAGTCATCATCTTTTTTAACTTGGTATGTCAAGATGGTTACTTCTTTTTATAAAATTATGCAGGATGGCTTTAGAACACAGCAAACAAATTACAGTCCAGAAAAGCTTATAGAGGCATACGTATTTTTGTTTGTTTAAGGGAGTCCGCTTGTAATGAACATTGAACCTGCTAGTGACTCACTAACAAGAAGCAGTCGGAGTGCTACGTGCCTGTATAGTTGCAATCCGACAAGCTTAAGCCATGTGTGTTCGAACAGTAATATCCCCCAGTTCAGTACAAATAGTCAATCATGCTCGCAAAAGAGACTGTGTAAGCGGAATTAAATAAGAAAAACTCAAAGCAGGGACTCTGACGACCCCAAACACAGAAGAAACATAGAGTACCACACCAACACCAATTACATTAAAACGTTTAAAAAAATGATTCACTCACCCCATGATCCAAATATTCATTCCATCGAAAACTTAATAAATAGATCATCTTCAGCAACTCGAACATACGATTGATATATTAAAACAATTAATAGTATAATATTGTGTAAGCTTCTTTCATTAAAAAAAAGTGCCAATATGTCAGGCGATTGTTAAATTTGTTGGCAATATATTCAATGATGTAGTAAAATACTGTCGCATACCCACGCAGTTGTTGAATTCGTTAGAAATGTATATTAAATGACGTAATAAAATTGTTGAAATTGTTGATAATATATTCAAAAAATTAATGTCGGCAAATGTTGAATTTGTTGTTTATATATTCAATGTCCAATGATATAGTCAAATTAATTTCGGAAATTATTTAAGTTGTTTAACTATATTAAGTAGTTTAAGTAGTTTAAGTATATTAAATGATGTAACAAAATTACTGTCGGCAATTGCTGCATTTGTTGGTAATATATTAAATGATGTAATAAAACGAATGTGGCAATTATTTCAACTGTTGGTAATATATTATATGGTGTAGCAAAATGGATGTCGGCAATTGTCGAATTTGTTAGAAATATAATAAATGATGTAACTAAATTAATGTCTGTAAGTGTTAGAAATATGTTGAATGATGCAACAAAAATGCATGTCGTTAATTGTTTAATTTGTCAGGAATATATTAAATGGAGTACCAAGATTAATGTACACATTTGTTAAAGTTGTTGGTAATACACTATCCTGCAAAAGTTATTGACCACTAAGAAAAAGTTGAAATAATATGAACTTTACTTTTTGTTTGGCATATATAAAAAGAAAAATGAAAATTTCACAATATTTTGACAAACAAATTTTTTTTTTTACATACTGCACTGAAAATTCCAGAAATAATTATTTTCCAATATTTTTGTTTTAGTTTAGTGCTGTCGTTTAATGTTGGCTCATTTTATTTTTGAAGCATTTATTTTGTACGTCGATAATAGTTTTTACGTTGTTTAAGTATTCAGCTTGTACAAAATATTAAACACCACACAAAAAATGTTTAACTAACAAAAAAATGAGTAACCGTGAAAACAACATTGTTTTTTTTATTTCAAAGTATATTAAAGGTGTTAAAATAAATAAACGACGTCTTTTATCGATTCTTAAACGAAGTTTGGTTGTAACTCTAGAGTCTAGAGGACACTGGCAATTCATGATGCCAGATATAAACAAAAATAACAAAAACATACTCGATATCTTGCGATCATGAAATGTATGTATACTGTAGAAATTACTCACAAAACGATCAGCACGGCCTAACTAAATCAACCACTATTTTGGAGCAACGGCATTTTTAATTTTTTTTCCAAATTTACAAAGAGGCGTTAATTTGTGTTAACGACTAAAATTCTAATTTTTCACCACTTTTTCAAACAACTTCCATCAACAAAACATTTTAACTTCAATTAAATTTTAACCTTTCTTTTTAAAAAAAAAATCTATCCTGACTTTAAAATATATCAATTTTTCAAAGAAGCGTTAATTCATATTCTTGAAATATTTAATTTGAAACATTTTTAGTCCGACTGAAATTCTAATTTAGAATTATAAGTCACTAGAAATGAATGCATTCAATTGAATAGAATGAAAAATTGCTTTGAAAAGTCACAAATGTTTTATCTCAATTTCGGCCGGTTTGGGAATCAAACCGGCGTCCTTCTGAGTTGATGGTTAACCATTTAACCAACTAGACCAGCGACGAGATAAAAATTTGTTTTTGGACGATCGACTTAACATCACAATTATTTTAATTAATTTTTAGTGTCAATTTTTGTCTCATTTTATTTAGTCTGTGAACACGTTTTACCGTTCCTCATACTTCAACCAAGTTGACCTTGAATGAAAAACATTATGGATCTACGAATATGGGAGACAAATCCCAAATAGTGGAGAATGGCCACTAACCAATTTAAATTCAATTTTTTTTATGCAGTGTTAGGCATGTTTAGTGTTAACCAATATAGATCAACGTCTCTGAATATCCGAAGATACCATGCTAACTAGGGAACTGGGGCTCGAAAGTGTTATTCAATTTTCCTTGAGGAATTTATTAACGTTGATCTTAAAGTTTTGAGGATTAAAATTATCAGGAAAGACCCACGCCGGTAAGGCATTCCAGAGATGAGAAACGCGCGAAGTTTGCTGGTTCAGGCAAAATCGATTTGATCTCCCTAGACGCCCGTTCGTCCATAATATACTTGTAAAATATCGTCAAATCAGCGACATCTCTCCTATGTTGCAAGGAATCAAGCTCGTTAGTAAGAGTCGAGTTGCCGATCAATTTAACAGCTCTCCGCTGTATAGAATCAAGACATTTCAAGCTACTTATGTAGCCTCCACCCCATATGTGAGAACAATGCTCCATGCAGGGACGAATAAATGATTTATATATTAAAAGAAGCTGCTCGCTATTAAAAACCTTACGACAACGGGCCAAAAATCCTAATTTTTGAACAGCGTTCTTAGCTAGGCTAAAAATATGAGAATTCCATTTCATATTATTTCCAATCTCAACTCCTAGAAGTCTAACAGATTCTTTCTCTTCAAGATCATTTGAATCAAACTTTGATAAAAACGGATTAGGTGTTGATAACCTAGAAAAATGACAAACTTGAGTTTTACTTGTGCTGAATTCAACACTGTTAGCAACTCCCCAATCTAAGATGGCTTTTAAATCAATATTTAATGACTCTTTCAAGTTTGATCTAGCGACATTAAGATTTGATGGTGCATACAAATTTGGCATTTCATGTGACGCATGAAGTGTGCTATCATCAGCAAAACTATGGATGGGATTAACTGTTGAATCTAGCAAGTCATTAATATGGAGAAGAAAAAGAGAAGGTGATAAAGCGGAACCTTGAGAAACACCAGCATTAGTTGAAAAGGTATTCCAAAAAAAAAATTGATGAATAAATGAATAAATAAATATATAAATAAATAAATGAATAAATGAATAAATAATAAATTAATAAATTAATAAATGAATTTAAGTTGGTTTCATGCATGTTGGGGTGTGCCCTATGCTTAAACTATGCACTTTAAAAAAATTATAAAATAAGTAGTATTTTTTATTTGGTCCATACTACTTACATGCCAAGTTTCAGGAATATCAAAAAAGGTCCATATTACTAATATGCCAAGTTTCAGCAGAATCAAAAATCAAGTTCAAATTTCGACTTTTTAACCTTTGTAGATCACGTTTTTCATCTATAGTGACGCGTTGGAAGATTTGCTCTAAATTGACCTGGCGATAATGAATGACTATTTTCGAATTTGGAGTTTATTTCCTAATCTAAGTTAAACCGAGAGTTCTTCTTTCCACTTAAACAACAAACTGGCAAAACACGAACTATCAGTGTCATTTAACGGCACTGTCATTAAATACAATCAACAGCCAAAGTACGTGGGCATTACTCTCGATAGAACTCTTTCTTTTAAACTCCACCTAGAGAATATGTCAAAAAAACTTAAAACGAGAAACAATATATTGCACAAACTGGCAGGCTCGACATTGGGTGCTACTCCAGCTACCCTCCGCACAACTGCTCTAAGTCTGGTTTACTCAGTGGCTGAGTATGGCGCACCAGTCTGGTTGAATGGTTTTAAAATTATTGGTATGGTTTTAAAATTATTTTTTTATTTTTTTTTCTAAATGAACTTCTTTTGAATATGTCGAGAATATTGTGTACAAATTCAAAGTCAATCCGAGTAAAACTAACGGAGTTACAGCGTTTCAACAGGGTTGCCGTTTGACCCCATTTTCCCGAAAACTTCATTTTTGGAGTTCGTGAACATTAAAACTCAAAACCTATTGAACCGATCCTTTTGAAAATTTGACCATTACTTCTTCACATAAATCAACAGATAATCACGAAGAGATTTTTTTTCTATTTTTTAATAACAAATTAACCGCGATTTTTTTAGCTAAAATCACGTTTTTCACTTCCAAGTGCTGCAAAAAATAGAAAAAAAACTCTTCGTGATTACCTCGAGAAATACATTACTTTTAAAATGCATATTAATTTTTTGTTGCACATGATCCGGTAACGGGTTATAATGTTCACCGCAAAACCACTTTTTTTCAAAGCGCCTCTGGAGATTCAACGTCACCGGCTTATTTATCAATATTTTTAATTGAATTGAAAATTTTTCTGACATACTTCAAAAGTTGTACAATAATATGTAATTAAATTTAACAAAATTATATTACTCATGTCGCCGCAAAAAATCACAAAAATATGCTTTTTTTTCGTCTTTAAAACCATACCATAAATCACAACCAGTTAATACTACTAAATCGCTAAATTTTGTACAAAATCAATTTCAACCCTTTTGCAAAACAAGAAATTTTAGAATGGATGAAAATAAAATTTTAAGAGATTGGGCTATGAATATGAAAAAACAAAACGGAGAAGATTACAAAGATCACTCTGTGAAAACAATTTGGAACACCACAGCAAAACTAATTCAAAGAGATTATGAAAAATATAAACGTGTTTTTAACCCGTTTAACGATATCGAATTTAAAGAAGGTAGAGATGCCAGAAATGCTAAAAGGAAAAACCGACAAAACATTCCCGAAAAAAGAAAAGTCAGTGCTAAGGTACTTTTTTCAGAGGAATATACAAAAGTTTTGAAAACGTGTTACGCATCAATCTCTAAAGGACTTCAACTAAAACTTTTTCATGTTACGGCATTTGAACTGGGTTGGCGTGGCGGAGAAGCGAGTCAATGTCGCATTGATTTTTTTCATGAAGAGTACTCTCCTTCAGGGAATATTCGGCGACTCGAATATAATCCAATATTCAGTAAAATGTGCCAGTGCGGCGATAAAACTTGTACTGATTCGAAATGGTTAGTTCAAAACACAAGTGATCCTGACATTTGTCCTATGAGCTGATTTAAAATGCTTGTTGCCAAACGTGGTAATAATATAACCACAAACCGATTATTTTTGACTCCAAATCCATATTTTGATAGAAATGGAATTTGGTATAAAAACAGTCCCATTGGTACAAACGAGATTGCAAAATGGATAAAACAATCTGCCGAAAAAATTGGAATAGATACGCGAACAAATAAAATCACGAACCATTCCAACCGCTTTTCTTTTGTTTCACGGTTTTCTCATGCTGGTATTTTTGAAAAAGAATTATTTAAAATGTCTAGGCACAATAAAGCGTCGTCACTTAAACCCTACTTGCAATTAAATAAACAGCACCACCTAGATATCATAAATAGAGTGCGAGCTCAACATCAAGTAGAAAAAGTCCAAGCGGCACGTATATCCGCTATAAAATGGTAGATTTCGGGACCAGACAGCTTGGTGTACAAATAGAATTGGATATGTCAGATTAGTTTAAATAAAAAATTTAACTAGAAACAGAATAATCCAAAAAAATTATCAAACAACCAAACTAAATACATAAACAGAAACTACTTTGTCAATGCAATTTCGAATAGTTTTGTTTAATTTGGTTAAAACTCCTTAATAACAAATTAAATCCTTTGGTGGATTAACGTTCTAACTACATCACAACTGCCATACTATAATTTATAATCAATAACAACATCAAACAACTTTTACACCTCAAATATAATACAAATATCTATCAATTGTAAATATGTAATCAATATACATATATTTATTTCAACTAAACCACTTCCAAATATTCCAAAGAAACTATTCCCTAATTCAAAACAATAATAAATCTTCAAAACAACAACAACAAACATTCAAAACAAATTTTTAACTTTTTGCGAGAAAAAAAAAAAAAAATAAAAACAAAAAAAATTATATGAAATCCAAACAAAAGAAAATTTATTTAATTGGGATATTTTTGGGATTTGCTTGTAATTATATAGCGTTTTAGTGGCTTGCATTGAGTTAGTATAATGTTAATTGCCGTGGAACTTCTAGGGTTAGAAAGCTGAACATTTCTGATGTTATAGTTGAAAAGTTGAATTAAAAGCTGGTATTAGTTTAATCAAAATAGACTCGAAAATGATGAAAGCAAGGCCGTTTGCGTTTGTTTTTGTTTTAATAGCCCCAGGTTCTCAACCTCTGAACTTAAACAATTCATTTTTTAAGCTTTGGATAGATATAAGTTGGTATCTACGTGTGCAAAAGTTTTCTTTTTGAGCTTGGTCATTTTCATCTAGATCAAGGACAACAAAGTTTAGTAAATTTTTAAAACAGCTGATTTTTCAAGAACCCTAAATGCCAAGGTTGTCATCTGACAAAAAATGATAAAAAAATGTTCAAATATTTCATATTTATCAATTTTATTTAAATTTTATGTTTCAAACGGAAGTTATAACACCTTAGATTATTCGACTTTTAAAACTCTACCCGCTTAAAAGGCACCACGATATGGCCAGTTTGCGAACTTGTCCAAGAGATTGTTTGCCGCAATATACACCGAAAATATTTTTGGTGTAGGTCGAAAATTGCGACCGAGAGAGTGCCGGATAATTCCGTTATACCTCATATCGTTATATATATATATTTATATATATATATATATATATATATATATATATATATATATATATATATATATATATATATATATACATATATATATATATATATATATATATATTATATATATATATATATATATATATATATATATATATATATATATATATATATATATATATATATATATATATATATATATATATATATATATATATATATATATATATATATATATATATATATATATATATATATATATATATATATTTATATATATATATATATATATATATATATATATATATATATATATATATATATATATATATATATATATATATATATATATATATATATCACTGGCAGACGGTACGAAGAAAGCAGGGTCATACCTGCTTACCCAAACAAAATTTAAAATAGTCTTCTTAACAAAAATTTAAATTAATTAAAGAATATAAAAACATTCTAAATTGATTATTAATATCATTTATTTATTAACGATTATTCTAATATTCCAAAAATCTATATTTACATGTCAGCCTTTTTGAATTTTCAACACTCCAAATCTAAAATGCACATTTAAATAAAATATAAAAAAATTTTGTTTTTTGGCAGATTTTATCTATTCTTTGTTCTTTGGTCATCAGTAAAATTTCTGCTTTCAATCGCTATGTATTCCTTAGAAGTTGTATTGAAAAACAAACAATTAAAGTCCCAATAAAATGAGTGAAAATAAGCAGAAGATAATTCTGCTTTTAAAGTTTTTTCTTTCTTTTCCTTTTGTCATTTCACATTTTGTGCGAATGAGCGAATATAAAGAAAATTGTTTGTTAGTTTTTTCCTGATAAGATTGAAATTATTTTTAATCTATTTGTTGTGTTATGAAAATTAATAACATTATTTATTTATAGTTTTAATGGGTGTAATATTTCGTTTATTAAAATGGTGCAGCCATTAAATAATATAGTTTCCAGTGATTTAAATTATGAAATTATTGGATCTTTCATTGAAGGTTTTTTATGTATGTTTCTTGAAAACGGTTCATTCGATTTGGATGATTTAAATTGTATTCTGTTAAGGTAGTGGTCCTAAGGTAATGGTCTCAAGTGGTCCATTTTTTTATGACGTGAAAAATACCGTTTTTCTATGATAGCAGAGGAAAATTTTATTTTCAAGCAGGCTTAATCCCCTATGAAAATGGGCTTTTTCCCTCTATTGTAAAAAGAATAACAAATTGTAGTTGCTATGGTATTTTCAAATAATTTTAAAACAAAGCAACCATATGTAAAAATAGAATATGAATTTTGAATGTTATTTTGTCGATTTCTAATTTAATAAATTCTAATAAATATCGTTTATGTATTTACTATCATAGAAAAAAGTGTATTGCCTACGCGAGATAAAAACATTTTGCGTTCGTGAAATTGTCCAACTGGACGTTAACGGATCTCGTGAACAAATTTTCACTCACGAAAAAGCAGCGTTTTCATCTCTTGTAGCAAAATGTACTATTTTCAGAAAATTGGAAAAACTATATTTTTTTATGTATTTTCGCCGGTTTATCGAAAACAGCTCACTTGATTTGGATGGTTTAAATGTATTCTATTAAGATAGATGCCCGGGTGGTCCCATATTTTTTATATTACGTGGAAAATGGTCGTTGTTCGGAAAATTGAAAAAAAACTATATTTTTCATGTATTTTCGTCGATTTCTTTGAAACAGCTTAATCTATTTGGATCTATTTGGACGGTTGGAGTTGTATTTAATTGATATAGATGCCGAAATGGTCCTAAATTCCTTTCTATGACAGAAAATATCCCCTTTCTCAAAAATATGATAAAACCATGTTTGTTAGATTTTCATCGATGAATGCTTGCCGCAATTTTAAGTTATTACTTCAAAAACACTTTCTTAGCCGCCTTTTGATTTTATGACTACACAAAATGAAATAATAAATAAACTTTTTTAAAAAAATAAAACCGACTTCAGAAAAAACAAAAGAGGCACAAAAAAGTGGAAAATAACTCAATTGTGCCTTTTAGAGACGAAAATACGTATAAATTTTGATTAATTTAATTTAATTATAGTTAGTTACATACAAAAAATTACGCTTTTAAACAAAGATATTATATTGTAAAAGTTATTTTTTTATAATAGCTTTTATATTATGAAATTTATTTTCAATACAAAATGTTCGAAGTCGGTACCACCATTGACATCTCATCGATTGCCAACAGTTTTGTACTACAAATAAATCTTATAATATAATAACTATTACAACAACTATAATAATTATAATAAAATATAAGTTTTATAATATAACATCTTTGTTTAAAAGTGTAATTTTTTGTAGTTAAGTATAATTAAATTAAATTAATCAAAATTTATCGGTATTTCTGTCTCTAAAAGCCACAATTGAAATATTTTTCACTTTTTTGTGCCTCTTTTATTGTTTCTGAAGTCTGTTTCGTTTTTTTTTTAAATGTTTATTTTATTTTCTAAAGAAAAGGGTATTTAAACCTACGATGGTTATCATAATTTAAATAATTTTTTTAATGCCGTTAGTAAACATCAAGCCATATTATATTGTAACGACTCTTCGTTGGTTCTTTTAGATTATTGAACAAACACGACAGTAAAAGACAGATCTTTAATTAACAGAATCTCAAACTTTATTATTCAACAAATTACAGCAGCTTCCGTTTTTCCTTACAATAAATTCCAGGGTCCCCAATTTATGTACCATAAACTTCACTGCTTTTCCACAATTTGAATCAATAATATTCGGAATGGTAAAATCTGTATTTACTATTCCACTAAGTTCAGATTCTTTCTCTATTAGTACCCAGGCTCAGATACCACCGATTATTCCTTAAACTTGCGAATATTTATAAACACTTTTAATTGCAAAAGTAAAACTGACTATCTGATATTTTTGTTTGCTTATTTATATCGAAAAATAAATAAATCGAAACTTCTATAATCCACTAGAAATCAATACTACGTAGTCCGTACATCTGAAATAGGCCACACCTGTTTTCATTCATACTTGCATTTGTATTAGCGAACTCAAATTTAATTTATGGAAAATGTATTAGGTAACTCCTTTTAATTCATTAATGTAAACATTTGTATAACAAATTTAATTTACATTAATTTATGCAATACAATTTGCAATACAAGTAAAAGATTGAAAAAGGAGTTAACTTTTAATTAATGAATGAGTAAATAAAATTAACCCATTCTGGACGAAGTTTATTACATTGCCCTCCATTTAGTTTTGTTCGTCCCGAACAATATCAGAGATCGCATTGGTGATGTTACCTTGGTACGGTGCCAACCTTTGCAGATGTATCACTTTCATCTTGGTACGGGGTCCCTTTTGTATGCGGTAGATGACATCATTAATTCGTTTGATTATTTTATATGGGCCTTCCCAATCTGGCTGCAGCTTGGGTGATCTTCCCTTAGTTCTTCTGGGGTTGTATAGCCATACCAATTCTCCTTCTTGAAAACCGCCACTATTTGCATTTATGTCGTACCTGGTTTTCATTTTGTCACTGGCAATCTTAATGTGGTCTCGAACCTGCTGATGGATTTTATTCATCTTCTCCCTTAGTTGTCCCACATAATCTGTTTTCGTGGATACCAGACCTCCAGGGATGCCAAACTCGATGTCACTAGGAAGATGTAGTTCTCTTCCGAACATGATATTCGCTGGCGTTTCACTTGTCGTATCGTGCACTGCGCTACGATAGGCCATCAAGAATAACGGAAGATCCTTGTCCCAATTTCTTTGGTTGGCTTCTACTACCTTTGACAAATGTTCTTCCATGGTTCGGTTGAATCGTTCTACCATGCCATCTGACTGCGGGTTCATAGGTGTAGTTCGTGTTTTTCTAATGCCGAGTGTTCTGCACAGCTCTTCCATCAGTTGAGATTCGAAATTCCTTCCCTGGTCGGTATGCAACTCGAGCGGTGTTCCATATCTGCAAACCCATTCATTGACTAATGTTTCCGCGACCGTAACTGCTTCCTGGTTCGGTATTGCATAAGCTTCCGGCCATTTTGTAAAGTAATCGATGACCACCATGATGTATTTGTTACCTTTTGTCGTTTCCGGAAATGGCCCCGCGATGTCTATAGCAATTCTCTCCATTGGGGCACCCACATTGTACTGTTGCATCTCTCCTCGAGTTCTAGTTTTTGGTCCTTTGCTCGCCGCACAAGTATCACATCGCCGACACCATTGCTCCACGTCGGTACGATACCTTACCCAATAAAACCTCTCCCTTACTTTAGCCAGGGTTTTATTGACTCCCAGGTGTCCTCCAGAAATACTTCCATGCAGCTTTCCCAGTACCTCCTCCACTCGACTTGATGGCAACACCAGTTGTTCTAACACTTTCTTTCCATCAGCAGACTCCCATTTTCTTTTAAGTATCCCGTTGTCCATAAATAGTGAGTCCCATTGCGCCCAGTAGCATTTCACTTCCGTACTTAAAGGTGATACCTCTTTCCACTCTGGCCGCCTTCCCTCGGTTTTCCATTTCAATACTGGAGCCGTAGCTGGATCTTCTAGCTGCTCTCTTTTCATTGCCTCGGTACACCAATCTTCAGGAGTTTGGAACTTGATTCGGTTCACTTTCATTGCCTCATTTCCCTCAGTTCTGCTACATGACTTGCACTCCTCTATACAGGGTCTTCTGGACAGGGCATCGGCGTTACCATGGATCCTCCCCTTGCGGTGTTCAACTTTGAAGTCGTAGTTCTGCAGGATCTCTATCCATCTTGCTGCTTGTCCTTCAGGAAATTTGAATTGTAATAACCATTTTAGAGCAGCATGGTCCGTGCGAATCAGGAATGGTTGTCCACACAAATACTTGTGGAAATGTTTCACAGCCTTGATGATAGCTAGCAACTCCTTCCTCGTGACACAGTAATTCCGCTCCGGCTTTGACAGAACTTTACTGAAGTACGCCACCACTTTCTCATCGTCTCCAACTTTCTGTGACAAAACAGCTCCGGTTCCTACATTGCTTGCGTCTGTGTCCAGAATGAACATCTTTCCGGATTCTGGATAGGCTAGTATAGGGGTGTTGCATAGTTTTTCTTTTAAACGGCAGAATGCCTCATTACATTCGGTTGTCCACAGAAACTTGGTATTTGCCTCTGTCAATTTATGTAGACTCTTGGCGATATTCGCAAAATTCTCCACGAATCTTCGATAATAGGTGCATAAGCCAAGGAAACTGCGTAGCTCATGAACATTGTTCGGTACTGGCCAATTTTTCACAGCATCAATCTTCTCGGGATCGGTTCTGACTCCATGTTCTGTAATGATGTGTCCAAGGTACTTCACTTCTTTGTGGAAGAGATTGCACTTTACCGGATTCAACTTCATGTTGGCATTACTTATTCTTCTAAGTACTTCTTCGAGGTTCATTAGATGCTCTTCGAAGTTGCGACCCATTATAATGATGTCATCAAGATAAACTAGGCAGGCCTTCCAGGTTAAACCATGCAACACGCATTCCATTAGACGTTCAAATGTTGCTGGGGCATTGCATAGACCAAACGGCATCACATTGAACTCCCACAACCCATTGCCAGTAGAAAATGCTGTCTTTCGTCGATCTTCTGGATGCATTTCAACTTGCCAGTAGCCACTCTTCAGATCTAATGTGCTGTACCATTTGGCCCCTGATAGTGTATCCAGTGTGTCATCAATTCGTGGCAGTGGATAGCTGTCCTTAATGGTTACCTCATTGAGCCTTCGATAGTCTACACAAAAACGAGCTGACCCATCTTTTTTTCTAACTAGCACCACTGGTGAGCTCCATGGACTCTTAGATGGCCTGATGACTCCATCACTTTTCATTTTGTCCAGCATTCCTTGCACTTCCTCGTGTTTAGCCAGTGGTAGTCTTCTAGGAGGCTGTCTGATAGGATGAGCGTTTCCAGTGTTGATCCTATGTCGCACGATGTTTGTTCTTCCAACATCTTCATCTCCAGTAGAGAAAACACTGCTCATCTTCGTTAATACCCTCTTGATTTCTTTGAATTCGGCTGGATTCATTCTTTTACTAAGATCTTGAAGTATTGCTACTAATGCGGGATTGTTTCTCTGCATGAAGACCTTTTTTTCTTCTTCACAGCTGATTATCTCTTTTATGGTGCTGCATTTCGCGATTTCTTCTCCATGATTGATGACCACTCGTTTATTTGAGAAGTTAATCAGTTGCACT
This sequence comes from Diogma glabrata, assembly GCA_963693315.1. Lineage (NCBI taxonomy): Eukaryota > Metazoa > Arthropoda > Insecta > Diptera > Cylindrotomidae > Diogma > Diogma glabrata. The sequence goes on along the minus strand of OY856187.1, from coordinate 300,324,445 downwards.
GGAACTACTCCCTCTTTTGCTGCAACTAGCGTTCGGCCAATCATAATGTTTCCCCCAAAGTCGTTGTTAGCTGGCTCAATCATCACAGGTGAATTTTGGTCACTTTTATCTAGTAGCTTAGTCCATATGATTTTCTCAGATTTTGCCGGGATCTCAGTTGGTCCATCACTAATAACACGGGCCTCAGCATTGTTGTTGGTGGCGTTTAGCACTATTTCTGTGTTTCCATATCTCAGTACGTGGCTTCCCAGATCTAATATAAAATTGTATTCTTTCATGAAGTCAAGCCCAATTATGCAGTCATCTTCTATATCTGCTACAATAAATCGGTGCCTAAATGAATTTCCTCCAAGGTGAACCTCTTGGTCGCTTTCTCCATGAACTAGAACTGTTTCACCCGTAGCTGTTTTTAGGGTGAATCGTCTTGCTGTCTCGATCTGACTATCACAAACCACATCTGGACGCACTATTGATCTCGAAGCACCTGTGTCCAAAGTCAACATGCACAATCTGCTCCCAACGGTTGCCTCTAAGACTAGACTACTATTTTCTCTTTTTACTTGTGATACCACCAATGTAGGGCATTGTAATTGAGCCAGCTTTCGCCCTTCAAAACTGGCACAATCTAGTTTCCCGAATCCGGAACGCGGCCTCTGTCTTCCGGGTGTGGCTCCCATTTACATTCTCTCCGGATGTGCCCCAACTTCCCACAGTTCCAGCATCTTACTCTGCTAGATCTACTTCGTTGATTTTGTTCAGGTTTATTTTCCAAACTTTTGACACGCATGATCACTTCATCAAGCGCTGCTTTCAGTGGTTCCTCAGCAACTTCCATCTGACGTACTCTATCTGAGCCATACGCTCTTTTTCCGGCTTCCATTTGCAGGGCCAATGCTAAGACTTCCGCAGGTAATTTCTTTCCACTTAGATAAAGCTGATTCCTCATTTGTACATCTCGAAGAGCATTGATAAATGTATCAGCTGCCAGTTCGTCTCGATGTTCAGCGTTATAATTCGGATATGATAGATTAACCAGTCTCACAATGTCAGCCTCTAATTCTTGCAAAGTTTCGCTGACTCCTTGTTTTCGTGTCTTGAGCTGCATGCGATGGAGAGCTTGCATATGACTTTCCCCATATCTTACTTCTAAGGCCTCCATTAGCTTGTTGTAATCACGCTCTGTCGCTGATAGTGTCTGCAAAATTTCAGCAGCAGGTCCTTTCAATGCCAATATAAGCGCATTTGCTTTTTGCTGGTGATCGAACCCAGTTGTTGCCAAATTGCATCTTAAATATCTGGTACGATGTAGATCCATCAAATGCGGGTGTTTTCACTCTAGCTGTAGCTGAAGTAGTTGATGGAATGATCATGTTACCTGACTTTACTTGTGCTATTTCTTGGCGGAATTCACTTGAAAGATTGCGTAATTTCTCTTCATGTTCTTCGGTAACTTTCCGCAGCTCCCTTTCCATGTTGTTGATTTTCACCTCTGCACTGGATATACGTGACTCGATTACTTCACGTAGACTTTCTTGCTTTGCCATCATATCAGCAAACTGTTGTCGTTGCTCGTTTCCTTGTTTGGCCATCATATCAGCAAATTGTTGTTGTTCTACTTTTTGTTGTTGTTGCTGTGCCATCATTTCTTTCATCAACGCCATCATCGGATCAATTGCGGGGGCATTCTGAACCGGAGCATCCTCCAGCTCTATTTCTATGACCTCTGTGCTTTCACCTGCTTCTTCTAAAATTTTACGCAGCCGGAATGCAAGTTCTGCCTTCGTTCCGTGGATTGGAGCATTCCTTTTCCTCAACTCGTCCTTTAGCTGGGTCTGGCTGAGATCACTAATATTTACTGTTTTGACCATTGTTTCAATAATCCCACTTCTGACACCACTGTAACGACTCTTCGTTGGTTCTTTTAGATTATTGAACAAACACGACAGTAAAAGACAGATCTTTAATTAACAGAATCTCAAACTTTATTATTCAACAAATTACAGCAGCTTCCGTTTTTCCTTACAATAAATTCCAGGGTCCCCAATTTATGTACCATAAACTTCACTGCTTTTCCACAATTTGAATCAATAATATTCGGAATGGTAAAATCTGTATTTACTATTCCACTAAGTTCAGATTCTTTCTCTATTAGTACCCAGGCTCAGATACCACCGATTATTCCTTAAACTTGCGAATATTTATAAACACTTTTAATTGCAAAAGTAAAACTGACTATCTGATATTTTTGTTTGCTTATTTATATCGAAAAATAAATAAATCGAAACTTCTATAATCCACTAGAAATCAATACTACGTAGTCCGTACATCTGAAATAGGCCACACCTGTTTTCATTCATACTTGCATTTGTATTAGCGAACTCAAATTTAATTTATGGAAAATGTATTAGGTAACTCCTTTTAATTCATTAATGTAAACATTTGTATAACAAATTTAATTTACATTAATTTATGCAATACAATTTGCAATACAAGTAAAAGATTGAAAAAGGAGTTAACTTTTAATTAATGAATGAGTAAATAAAATTAACCCATTCTGGACGAAGTTTATTACAATATTAATCAATCAATTTTTTCAAATTATTCGGTAGTGTTATAATGTTGAAAGTGTTATCAATATATGATCAAGAATTGAAATCATTTTTATAGGAGTCCAAAGTTTTTTTAGGCATTTTCAATCATATACAAAATGATTTGAGTGAATCAAAAGTGTTGATCTAAAAAACTCAATTTTTTTAGAAATCAAAGTTTGTTTATTTATTGCCATACTTCTTGATGAAACGACAGGTATATCTTATAAGTCGCAATTGTCAACAATAGGACGATTTGTAACTAAAACAGAAGAAGTTTTTGAAAGACTCTTAGCTTTTACAGATATTAGTGCAGACTGATCTGCCAAAGCCTTATCACGTCATGCAATCAATACAATGGAAGAACTATCATGTGGGTATAAATTAAAAAATGTTCTGTTTTTTATATAATCTGCTTACCGTCTATCGAAACCCACTGCACGCCACTGATATATATATATATATATATATATATATATATATATATATATATATATATATATATATATATATATATATATATATATATATATATATATATATATATATATATATATATATATATATATATATATATATATATATATATATATATATATATATATATATATATATATATAATATATATATACACCCAATTCTGTTTTTACACGGTCTTTTTTTAGACGGTTTTGATATAACACGGTCTAGAAAAAAAATTTAAATTCGCTTTTACACGGTTTTATTTGAAATAGCACGGTTTAAATTTTGAAGAAAATTCGTATTTTTTTCTATCTACAAAGTTAGGCATGTTTAGTGTTAATTATAATAAATTATAAATTAACGACTCTTAATATCTGAAGATACCATGTCCAACTAGGGATTAGGATTAAGTTTGAATAAATTAAATTTCTTTAAGAAGTTTATGAACGTTATCTTTAAAATTTTGAGGATTAAAGCTTTCAGGGAAAACCCTTGCTGGTGAGACATTCCATAGATGAGAGACTCTGCTGAAAAAATCACGCTGAAAAGCAACACTTCTGATCCTTTTATAAAAAGTGTAAAAGGATGGGCTACAAAATTTACTCTGGTGTTACGCGATAGGTTGCTAGTTCAGGCAAAATTGATTTTATCTCAGTCGAAGTTTGTTCACCCACAATGTATTAATAGAAAATTCTCAGATCAGCAACATTTCTCCTGTGTTGCAAGGAATTTAACTCATTAATAAGAGTTGAGTTACTAATTAGTTTAACAGTTCTGCGCTGAACAAACTCAATTTACTTCATACTACTAAAATCAGATACACCCCATATGTGAGAACAATACTCCATGCAGGGAGTATAAATGAATTATATATTAAAAGAAGCTGTTCGCTATTGAAAAACTTACGAAATCGTTCCAAAGACCTAAATTTTTGAGCAGCGTTTTTAGCTAGGTTAAAAATATGAGAATTTCATTTCATATTGTTTTCAACTTCTATTCCTAGTATGTATGTACAGTTGATCAACTTTCTGTGAAGATTTTTTAACGCTGATTGATTAGTTTGATATGGGTTTGTAGTTTGTTGTATCCGTTTTTGTACCTTTTTTGGAACTGGCTGTGCCTACACTAGCCATTTCACAAGAAAACTAATATTTCAAATTATATATATGTCGTTGGAACAGCATGTTTGATTGAGCTTGTGAAACGTACGTTATCGCTTAAACATCTGAAAAGCATATGATCGAATCTGGCATGCAAACTTCGTGTAGACGTAAAGCATATTCAAAAATGCCTCACCGATCAAAACATTTCGGTATCCATCGATTGTTTTTCTTCTGAATCTAAATTAATTATTACTGGTATTCTCCAAGGCTCAGTTTTATTCCCCACTCTATTTTTAATTTATATCAACGGCCTGTTGAAAATTATCAGTAACACGACAAATAGTTTTGCGAATGATACACAGTACATTGCACAGGTCATTTGCTCCCTTATCTTCAAAGGTAAAATGAATGAAAAAATAAATCTCGCCCGGAGAAACGTTGTTATCAATGTAAACGAGGACCTTGAAGGAGAAAAGGACCGAGGACCGAGAAAAAGTCGCCGATTGGGGTAAAAAAATTTATTCAATTCTAATTCCACCAAAATGCAGCTATTGATTGTTTTCAGATCATAGATCGAGTTCCCCAATGATACTACCATTAGTATCTATGACGAACAAATAGCATCCTAAATAGACGTGAAAAATATTTGACTCCGTATAATTTACTCCACATTTATAAGTTCTACATTCGTCCATGTATGGAATGAAAGTTTTTTTCAGTGTAAAGAAGTTTTTCTGAGAGAAAATGAAAAACGCTTTCAAATTGCTAAATTCCAGTGAATTACAATAATTACTTTGATCTTAATCACTCACCAAATCTCTCAAAATTTTATTTTTTACACCAAAAAGTGTAAAAGTTTTGTTTATTTAACATTATGCCCGCCGCATATTGCCGCTATCTCATAAGAAAGGGAATTCAGGAAAACTCGTTATGAAAATATTCAAGTGTCATTTTTATTGCAACTTATTTATTTTAATATGGAAAAAAATTTCAAAATCTCGTTTTAATTCTATTTATTTATTCAAATGTTTATGAGTACTCTATATGTTTTGTTTTTCCGTCTAGTGCGTACACGAATAAATCAGAAGGTTTTCCTAACGCGTCAGCCACATACAGTTGTCAATGTGAGAAGCACGGGTTCTCCAAATCTAGTCCACATACTTGCAGTAACTGTCCTTGTGCTTTGTTGATCGTCATTGCAAAATCGAGTTGCACTGGAAACTAAACGTTTGAATTCAAATGCCATATCTGTTGGTATAATAGACCGTCATTGGAACAGCATGCTTGATTGAGGTGGTGAAATGTACGTTATTGCATTAGACATCTGAAAAGCATTTGATCGAATCTGGCATGCCAAATTCATGTAGCATATTCAAAATTGTCTCACCGATCAAAACATTTCGGTATCCATCGATAGTTTTTCTTCTGAGTCTAAATTAATTATTACTGGTGTTTTCCAAGGTACAGTTTTATTCCCCACTCTATTTTTAATTTATATCAATGACCTGTTGAAAATTATCAGTAACACGACAAATAGTTTTGCAGATTACATAGAGTACATTGCACAGGTCATTCGTTCCCCTATCTTCAAAGGTAAAATGAATGAAAAAATAAATCTCGCCCGGAGAAACGTTGTTATAAATGTAAACGAGGACCTTGAAGGAGAAAAGGACCGAGAACCGAGAATAAAGTCGCCGATTGGGGTAAAAAAATTTATTCAATTCTAATTCCACCAAAAAAACAGCTATTGATTGTTTTCAGATCATAGACCGAGTTCCCCAATGATACTTCCATTAGTATCTATGACGAACAAATAGCATCCTAAATAGATGGTAAAAATATTTCATTCCGTATAATTTACTCCACATTTATAAGTTCTACATTCGTCCATGTATGGAATATTGTTGTCAAGCCTTGTGTGGTGCATCTATTTCGATCTAGGCTCTAGGCTAAATTTAACATCAAATCTTGATTTCCTACAACATTGTCGCACTGTTGCTGATCTCTGATTTAATTTTTGTTTTTTTATCAAATGAACTGTGCATACATGCACAAAAAATTTAATTTCGCTTTTATATAGACTCTTATAGTTTTTTTGTACAAATCATTTTATTTTACCTATTTTTTACAGAAATAAAGGGTATGGAACCAATCCCCTTTTTTTCTATGTGCTGCATGTCTTTTTATGCACGGTTTTTTTTACACATCTTTTCCTGGAACGTATCTATATATATATATATATATATATATATATATATATATATATATATATATATATATATATATATATATATATATATATATATATATATATATATATATATATGAGCAATTTCACGCAAGTTCAGCAAATTTTTGGGAAATTTTGACTTGACCCCTTTTAATTTTGGTTATTTTTTGTTTATAGATAGTCTTTGATAAATAAAAAATACAAGTTCTCTTAGAATTTTTTTTTTCGACCAGGGGTCTTCACAGGGTGCCCCTCAATTTTTTGTTATTTTGTGATGTGACTGCATTTTGACGAGCGATTGTAGAAAAACTACTGAATCGATTTTCATAAATGATATGTCGTTGAATAGGTATTAGAACAAAGTTTTTAAAAATGTACACTGTTAATTTTTTGAAATAATTTTTAACGGTGTAACATAAGAAAAAAACGGTGTAATTGAAAAAAAGATGGCATAGCCTCTTTTTTTTTTTTTTTTTTTTAATTTAAATTGAAGCTTATTTTATATCTAACCACTTGTGAAAGTTGAGGACACGCGTTATTTTTTGTTTTAAAGATAAAATTCGTTGTGCATATGACTGTCGGGAATCAGTTTTTTTTGTTCTGAAGGAAAATTATAAAAATGGCGTTATAAACTAAGAGATATTTTTTTTTATGTTAAATATCAAATATTTTATTATTAGATGAACTTTTTAAAATATTATAAAAATTATATATGTAGTACAATAAATAAAATAAATACAATTGTTAAAAATGATTTACTTATTTTACAAACAGAAGTTTCTTTTGAATAGGAAAGCACTTCTGCAATTATTTTCTTTGTATTAGATGGCATAAACAATGAAATGTTTATTTATCACTTTTAGTAATCACTTGTCACTCTTATAAAAAATAATTTGACAGTCTTGACTGCAAACAAAAAAGCCGTATAAACAACTAAATCTATTTAGGAACTTTTGACTGGAGAAGTATTATGTTCGTATTATGTTATTATGGAATCATAAAGTAAAAGATTGTTTTTCAACATTAAATTACAAATATTTTATTATTGAATAAACTTTTTAAAATATCATACAAATTATATATGTGAAAATAAATATAGTTATTAAAAATTATTTACTTATTTTACATTCAAAAGTTTCTTTTGAGTTGGAAAACATTTTTGCATTTATTGTCTTAGTATCTACTGGTACAAAAGAATGAAATTTTTGAGTTCCACTTATAGTAATAATTAATTGATATTCATTTTTATCGGCGTATCCAAAGTTCATGGTAGATTCCCATTTTAAAGCCCATTCGAAAAGTTTTTTTGGTGTATCCGCCATACTATAACGGTGTGCAGCACGCTTCAGTGTACCACCAATTCCATCACAAGGTCCCTTTCCATGGCTGGTAGCATGAAAATGCCATTCAGCGTCAACCTTAAAGTCTTCTTTATGGTGGCATAAGTTAATTAGTTAATTTAAGGTTGACGCTGAATGGCATTTTCATGCTACCAGCCATGGAAAGGGACCTTGTGATGGAATTGGTGGTACACTGAAGCGTGCTGCATACCGTTATAGTATGGCGAGCGAAGATAATATTATTAATACACCAAAAAAACTTTTCGAATGGGCTTTAAAATGGGAATCTACCATGAACTTTGGATACGCCGATAAAAATGAATATCAATTAACAAAAGAAAAATTACAAAATCGATTTAAAAATGCGATTACTATAAGTGGAACTCAAAAATTTCATTCTTTTGTACCAGTAGATACTAAGACAATAAATGCAAAAATGTTTTCCAACTCAAAAGAAACTTTTGAATGTAAAATAAGTAAATAATTTTTAATAACTATATTTATTTTCACATATATAATTTGTATGATATTTTAAAAAGTTTATTCAATAATAAAATATTTGTAATTTAATGTTGAAAAACAATCTTTTACTTTATGATTCCATAATAACATAATACGAACATAATACTTCTCCAGTCAAAAGTTCCTAAATAGATTTAGTTGTTTATACGGCTTTTTTGTTTGCAGTCAAGACTGTCAAATTATTTTTTATAAGAGTGACAAGTGATTACTAAAAGTGATAAATAAACATTTCATTTTTTATGCCATCTAATACAAAGAAAATAATTGCAGAAGTGCTTTCCTATTCAAAAGAAACTTCTGTTTGTAAAATAAGTAAATCATTTATAACAATTGTATTTATTTTATTTATTGTACTACATATATAATTTTTATAATATTTTAAAAAGTTCATCTAATAATAAAATATTTGATATTTAACATAAAAAAAATATCTCTTAGTTTATAACGCCATTTTTATAATTTTCCTTCAGAACAAAAAAAACTGATTCCCGACAGTCATATGCACAACGAATTTTATCTTTAAAACAAAAAATAACACGTGTCCTCAACTTTCACAAGTGGTTAGATATAAAATAAGCTTCAGTTTAAATTAAAAAAAAAAAAAAAAAAAAGAGGCTATGCCATCTTTTTTTCAATTACACCGTTTTTTTCTTATGTTACACCGTTAAAAATTATTTCAAAAAATTAACAGTGTACATTTTTAAAAACTTTGTTCTAATACCTATTCAACGACATATCATTTATGAAAATCGATTCAGTAGTTTTTCTACAATCGCTCGTCAAAATGCAGTCACATCACAAAATAACAAAAAATTGAGGGGCACCCTGTGAAGACCCCTGGTCGAAAAAAAAAATTCTAAGAGAACTTGTATTTTTTATTTATCAAAGACTATCTATAAACAAAAAATAATCAAAATTAAAAGGGGTCAACTCAAAACGTTGTTGAATCTCCGTGAAATTGCTCATATATATATATATATATATATATATATATATATATATATATATATATATATATATATATATATATATATATATATATATATATATATATATATATATATATATATATATATATATATATATATATATATATATATATATATATATATATATATATATATATATATATATATATATATATATATATATATATATATATATATATATATATATATATATATATATATATATATATATATATATATATATATATATATATATATATATATATAATAATTTTTTTTTCATATTGATTTTCCGTCTCCGCTTATCATTTATAGTCGATTGGCACCAAAATTTCGAAATTTCGAGATGAAGCACGTTGCACTAGGTAGATTTTTATATGAAATCTACCTTAAACACGTGAAATCAGCAAGGTCTGGAAATGAGGTTTTAATTTTGTATATTTAGGTATTGGAATTCGTTGACATCAATAAAAAACAATTTTCTGCGTTTTTAGTTTTTTTTTTGTAACCCTGTCTTAAGATACAGGGTGATAAAAATTCAAAAAATTGCTCGAACCTGGTGTATTGAAATGGCTCTACAGTCAAAACTAATGGACTGATTTTAATGTTATATAGCTCAGAATGTAGGTATTGAACAGAGCTAATCAAAATAATAATTCACATTATATGACCTTGAACACTTTCTTTTTGAAAAATAACGGTAAAAAGTTCAAATTCGATTTTCTAGAAAAGCCATTTTTTTAAATTTTTGAATTTTAATATGTGAAAGATACATATGTTGCTAACATTTTACAAAAATTCAGGAGGGGAAAATTTCTTGGTTTTTTTCTAAACATTTCTAAATTCCGGAGAGTTAGAATAACGTCTAGCTAAGATTGATCCATCATTTGTAGGAATGTATGAGTGACATCCTCGTGTTCCAGGAATTGTTTTTAAATTGGCGTATCAACTAGCTTGTTGTTTCGTTTTGCAATGTAACCTGCCTCCGTTACATAGAAAAAATGCACGTTATCTTGAAAATTGCTTGGAGCTGCTGCCCAGTTATATAACTCCAAAGGTGTTGATATAACTTTTTTTTTTTTTTTTAAAATAAAATGTGTTGTGTAATAGGGTTTAGAATATGTGTCACAACAACACATAAATGTCTTTTAAGACCTAGGTCTAGACCTGGATAAGGTGTAGATTAACGCTTTTTTTAAACATCTGCGGGTTGAAGCCACCTGAGACTAAGTGTTCCGGCAAACTATTCCATTTGTACGCAGTTCGGACAAAGAAGTCTCTCTGCGATGTGCCAGTATGACAGCGCGGGATCTTTACCGTTTCACCGGTTGCGGCAGCCGATTGCCGAGTGGAACGGGGGTAAGAATAAGTTTGAGGCATGATGCCGCTGATTTCATCTGAGCACTGCTGATGACGATATTTGTAAAAAACAATGAGGTCAGCAACAGTGCGACGATGTTGTAGGGAATCAAGTTTTGATGTCAAAGATCGATCACCCACAATTCGTATAGCCCACTTTTGAAAAGAGTCCAAGAGGGCCAAGATGGAAACAGAAGCAGCACCCTAAACTTGACAGCAGTATTCCATACAGGGACGAATATAGAACTTATAAACATGGAGCAATTGGTATGGAGTGAAAAATTTTTTGCATCTATTTAGGAGGCCGAGTTTTTTAGACGCGCTTTTTGCCATCGCCATTATATGATCGTTCCAGAGTAGGTCATTTGAAACTGTGACACCCAATAAACGAATGTTTTTACATTCACCCATTGGTTTATCACACATACTGAATAAAATATCTTTGGGGAACTCGGTCTTTAATCTGGAAACAATCATCAGCTGTGTTTTGGTAGAGTTGAAATTGACAAGGTTTTGGTCACCCCAGTCGGCGACTTCATTCAGGTCTTTGTTCACGTTTATGGCAGCGTCTCTCCGGCCAGGATTAATTCGTTCGCGCAATTTACCTTTTGAAGGAAGGGGCTCGAATGACTTGTGCAGAATACTATCATCTGCAAAACTATTTATTGGGTTGCTGGTGATCTTCAACAATTCGTTGATATAAATCAAAAATAGGGTTGGGGACAATACTGAGCCTTGGGGTACACCAGCGTTAATTAGTTTAGACTCAGAAGAAAATCCGTCTAAGGAGACCGAAATGTATCGGTTGGATAGAAAATTTTGAATCAGCCTCACAACATTGGGATGAAACCCGTACTCAACGAGCTTGTTGATTAAGTTGGCATGCCAGACTCGATCGAATGCCTTGGAGATGTCTAAAGCGATAACGTATGTTTCACCACCTCTATCAAGTATGCTGTTCCAACAATGCGCTACATAGTTTAATAGATCGGTGGTTGATCTTTTGTTTCGAAAACCGTATTGGCTGTCGGATATTAAATGATTTTCTTCCAGAAATTTTGAAATATGTGTATTAATATAATGCTCGTAGACTTTGGATAGGACCGATAGTAAAGCTATTGGCCTATAATTTGAGATATCGGATTTTGGTCCCTTTTTTGGGACGGGCTGGACATTTGCCAACTTCCAGCACGAGGGACATATACCAGATTTGTAGGATTGGTAGAATATTTTAGTTAAAGTTGGTGCAAGTTCTTGGGAAAAGGTTTTTAAAATAATGGGTGGAATATTGTCCATTCCTGAGGCTTTGTTGATGTTTAACCCCTCTAAAAGTTTAGCTACTATTTTGGGTTTGAAGTGATGTTCATTCATATTAACTCCTGAAGACTGGATTTGGGGTATTTCTTTAGGAGTTTCCAAAACAGTGGAGTTCAGAGCAAAGCGTTCAGCGAACAAGTTAGCTTTTCTTGCGGGATCATTGACGATTAAATCACCATCAATAATAGGGGGAATAGAAAATTTTGTGCCAGAATTTAAAGAATTGATGGCACTGTAGAAACTCTTGTCGGAAACAGACATAGACGTAAGTTTTGAGGCTTTCGCTCTGTCAATTTCAGACTTTTCGTTTGAGATAATCTGGTTAGATATTTTGTTGGCCTTTAGATATTGGAATCGGTTAGTGAGAGTTTTGTTATGAATCCAAATATTAAATGATCTACGTTTGTTTCTAAGTGCCGCTTTGGTAGCCTTCGAATACAAGTATTTTTGCTTGGGTTTTACTATGGAAAAAGGGACGAATTTATTGATAGCAAATTGGATGGTTTCTGTAAAGTTTTGAGCAGAAACATTTACATTGTTAGTGTAAAAACAATGACGGTCGAAAGGGAAACCATGGAAAAAATTTTGAAGACCACTCTTATCCATTTTTGAGTAGTGAAATATTTTACGGGGTTTGGGAGCTGTAGTTTTAAGTAAATCAGTTTTGATAACTGATGAGATTAAATAATGATCAGAATTTCCAATACTACCTTTCGCGACATCGACACTCGTAATATCTGGCATTGTGGTAAGATAGAGACGAAGATAGATTGTGTTAAGATAGAGATCTAAAAGAAAACTATTATCACCGCCATTACGGGGAGTGAATGTCGGGCTTTTAACAATTTGGAATAGGCCCTGAGACGCAGCAAAAATTTCTGCCAGTTTTTCACTATTGTCAACATCGTCGGTCGATTTGGAGAATTCCAACCATGATTTGTTGTGGACGTTGAAGTCACCGGTAACGATAACTTCACAATTAGGGGACTTTGCTCTAATCTCGTCCACAATTTTTGTCAGTATATTAAAAAAGTTTGGATTACGTTTGTTGGGGGACCGGTATAAAGCTATTGTAAAAAAAGTAATTTCTGGAAGACAAATCTTTAAAACCATTGTATTGAAGCCGTCACCGTGTAGTTCAAAATTTGGAAAGCACGTGTACGCAACACTCTCATGAATGAATGCGCATACGCCCTGATGGAGTTTGAAAGCTGATTCAAGCCTATATTTGGAATTAAGCGATTCTATAAAGAGAAAATTTTCAGAAACTTGTGTTTCTGTAAGGAACAGAATGTTCGGTTTGTCGTGCTCAAGATGATGTTGCACGTAGTCATGGTTAGCGTTCAATCCGCAGATGTTTTGAACATGTATTTTAACATTTTTTTTTTATTCATATATGTTTTGTCCCTGCAAATTCCGTGGACGTGCCGCTTTATGGGCGGGTGGATTGCGCAAATTTGCTTTACCACTTGCAGACTTATTTTTATTCGGTTGTACTGCCATATATATATCAAAAGGTTTATTTTATTTTTTTATGTTTTATTTTAAAATGGATAACTAAGTAAAAAATCCCATCATACAACAAAATATGACATTTGCCAATATTTCATGATAAGATGAAGAAACAATAACAAAATAATAAGTGAAAAACAAATTGTGAGAAATTTGCAGAAAACAAAACAAAACTAAATGCCATTAATCCAGATGAGGCAGCGCACCCCAGACGCACCGCCCACCACCTCAATCGAGGCACAAAGGCCACACATAACTACGTGTTGGTCCGATACCTCGGAAGAGCAAATGAGCGGTACCGCTATGGAACGCTGCCCAGGTAAGACTGGAAGTGGTGCCGTTGACTAATTAAAGTTCGTCCGCCAGCACCCTAAGATAATAAGATATCATCTTGGCTAATGACATCTCCTGCCATTGCCAGTGGTATGTGACATCTCACGCTAACTCATATGTCAATGGCAGGGACTGGAGTACGCAGGGTAGTCAGACCCGTAGATCAACATTGATCATAATCGATCAAAATCGATCCCTCCTGCGGATATAACTTTGTCGTATTCTTTCTTAAAACTCGCTCTAGTTGCTTTTCTTTTTACTTTTCCTCCAATTTCATCACATCAGAACTGCTCTAACCAGGTAACGAGGAGGAACAGTTCGCCAGGGAGTAGTAGACTAGACTAGTAGTAGAATAAGAGCCAACGAGCCCACTGGCCCACGACGGCCAGACCTTCGTTATAAAAGCATAAAGTTTCTCTGCGCATACTCCCTACTCAAGTAGGAACGATTAACGACATATAAAGTTTGGATCATGGTGGCTTTGTCAGGGAGCAGGTAACACAGGGCCTCCAAAGTTACGTGAAAGTATAAAAGGTAATTTTTTTATATATTCTTCGGGATAGTATTAGAAGTCACGTCACCCATTGTCAGACACTTGCTATCGTGGCAACCCCCTGCCAGACGCCCTTAAATTTTATCAATTTGTTAAAGTTTAAGGGTGTCTGGCAGAAGGTTACCACGATAGTAAGTGTCTGGCAATGGGTAACGTGACTTCTAATGCTATCCCGAAGAATATATAAAAAAATTACCTTTTATACTTTCACGAAACTTTGGATGCCCATATGTTACCTTCTCCCTGCCAAAGCCAACATGATCCAAACTTCATATGTCGCTAATCGTTCCTACCTGAGTGGGGGTATGCGCAGAAAAACTTTCAGCTTTTATAAAATAACAAAGGTCTGGCCGTCGCGGGCTCTTGTTCTATAAGCTATAATCTTATCTGGTAATTGAAGTACACATAATATATATTTTTGTGGTAAAAATAATATAATATTTGCTGTGATAAAATAAACTATATCGAATATTAAGTAATCTCTCTGGACTAAAATTGCCCAGCTTTATTTTTTAAGAGTCAACAAAACATAAATTGTGATTAAAAATTAACTAAAAGTCAATTTTTCTCCATAAAACAAAAAAATACTTCCACTACACCTAAGTTAACGAAAAATAGAAACTAGGGAAAAGTATAATATGAGTCTAAACCAGTGATGGGGAACCTTTTATCATTAAAGGCCAATTATAATTTTGCAAATCGTTAACAGGCCGCATTATGCCGAGTATTGTTACCAAGTTTGGGGGGCTGCAAGTGTTACTATAATGGCTCTGATGAATTGCTAATTTTTTCTGATCTCGTTGTTTTTTATAAATATCTTCATCAGCGGTGTTCGGATGAAATCAAATCCATTATGCCTGCAAACAGTCAAGCTGTTGAGATCACTCACTCACCACTTTCATATAGTGACAGAATGCAGAGGGGTTTCTTTGTTTGCACAACGAAATCAACTAGCTGATAGATACGCCAATTTAAAAACAATTCCTGGAACACGAGGATATCACTCATACATTACTACAAATAATGGATCAATCTTAGCTAGACGTTATTCTAACTCTACGAAATTTAGAAATGTAAAATTAAATAAATGATAAAAAATGTGTAAAGTATTTATTTTGAGTTAAAATTAAAAATTTGCTATAAAAACATATATGTAAATCCAAAAAAAAACTGTTAATATTTTAACTCCACTTTTTTTATGATGAAAAATTTTATGGCGTGTTGCATTAAAATTAATAAAAAAAACAATAAATTTTCCCCTCCTGAATTTTTTATAAAATGTTAGTAACATATGTACCTTTCATATATTAAAAAATCAAAAATTTAAAAAAATGGCATTTCTAGAAAATCGAATTTAAACTTTTTACCGTTATTTTTCAAAAAGAAAGTGTTCAAGGTAGTGTTTCCAATTATCTGTGATTTTAACTATCCGGATATCGAATAGTATATAAAGTAGTTATCCGGATATCCGGATAATAATCCGGATAATGGCTTTATTAAAAACAATAGTTTTAAAAAATTAAAATCAAATCAAAAGCAATCAAAATTTATTTTCATCTGCAAAATAATATTTAAAAAATACAAGAGCGTTTAACATTGGAAGTTGCAAACGATTTCTAGTTTTTATTAGCTTTTCTAGGTTAGGAATGAGTGTTTTACATGCGCTATATAAATTAAATTTCTTGTCCGGCAATGAATAATTATTTGAACGAATAAATTTACTATTTTCGATTGGTGAAATCGTATTTTTCAATTCCATGACTAATGTACATTCGGTGAGTTCGGTCGGATTTGGAGAATTTCCATTTTCCTTATCTTATTGATCTGCCATGATTAACTAAACATTTTCGGATGTTTTGGTATCCGGAAACAAACTTTTTATTAACTTTTTTGCATAAATGATAGCTGAAAATTATCATTTCGGGATAATGTTGAATCCTGCAACAACATCATTAATGAAACTAGCTCAACATTTTTCCTTTTGGTAATAGACTGTCTTAATTTGATTAACTTTAAATATGTATAAATTACTCAAAATTGAACTGTAAATTATGACACGGAAAATGCTGTTTTTAGTTTGTAAATATAAAACTGCATTCCAATAGAATGATAAATGGTCTCCAAATTCTAAATCGTGCTAAATTTAAAAATTTCCAATTTATTTCTTCTAAATAATTATAAATTTGAACACCGGTGATAAAAATCATATAATTGTTATTGAGTTGTTTGCATTAAAAACTAGAAAATAATTTATAGTTTCAAACATCAAAGTGAATAAATAAAATAAATAAATTTTCTCTAACGGAAGATGACCAAAAACTGATTTGATACACAATATTCAATAATATATTGTTCTGATATTTAATAATACAAAAACTTTAAATTTTATAATAGAATTTAAAATTCTTAACAATTTTGAAATTTTGAAATTAAACTTGAAGTTAATGTTTAACTGTCAGCTCAAATAAGTCTACAATGCAAGTATTGGATTTAGTCAACTTGAAAATGTGCTAAATCATTTTAGTATTGCGGAGACCAATTAGCATTCAATTGGAACCCAGTCTAAATTACACTTCTAAAAATTCAAGTACAAAACAATTGCTGGAATGATAGTTCTTAGATCAACAAAACGAAATCGTCTATTATGAAAAAATTAGTAGTAGCTGATTAAAATTTTTAAAAAGGTAAATAGCGCAAATAATTTTTTTTGCTTTAATTTAGTTATCCGGATATTTTTTGTGAGTTAACCGGATATCGGATAGCAAGATTTTTACGTATTATCCGGATAATTTCAATCCGGCTTAAACCGGATTGGAAACACTAGTTCGAGGTCATATAATGTGCGTTATTATTTTGATTAGCTCTGTTCAATACCTACATTTTGAGCTATATAACATTAAAATCAAACCAGTATTTTTGACTGTAGAGCCATTTCAATACACCAGGGTCGAGCAACTTTTTGATTTTTCATCACCCTGTATCTTAAGATAGGGTAAAAAAAAAAACTAAAAACGCAGAAATTTTTTTTTATTGATGTCTATGAATTTCAATACCTAAATATACAAAATTAAAACCCCATTTCCAAAATTGCATGTTTTTTGCTGATTTCACGTGTTTTTCACCACTATTAAGATGAGGAATGTTTTGGCAGTGTCATCTGATTCATCCAAAAAGATGGATCAACTTATCCCAATATCGCCCAAAAACTAATCAGTTCTTTGTTATTATAATCTGCATTGAATTTGATTATCAGGTACAAATGTTATGGATCTTTAAAAACAGGTGCTAGGGAGACTCCCACAACCTCCAACCCTGTGTTCAATGTCCCCAAAAGATTTAAAAATGTTTCTCAAATCTTTTGCAATATTTTTTATCAACGTTTCATGAAAATCATTTACATCTATCTGTAGACAATAGTATAGAGATAAAAACTTTAAATAAATGCAAAAAAATCATTTTAACCGGAAATGCCAAACCAACGGCAGTTGGTATGTAGAACTATTGGAAACAATACTAAAACCAGAATTGGAAGACCAGAAGACTCCATTTTGTCCAATTATGTACAATTGTAAATCTGAACCGTTCTCAAATCACACAAAATCTCATAAAAATAAATTCAACCGATTAACAGGAGTTCAGTCACAAACAAACGTACAGAAGAAATATGTATTTAAAATAATAAGTGTAATTATTAAAAATATGAATAAAAAAATAAATTTTTAGTTTTATGTTGATTTGTGTTAATTTTAACTCTCCAAAACCCTTTACCAATCACTTTCAAATTTTGACATGCCGTTCAATTCTCAATCAATCTGGATTGATCAGCTAGAAAGCTAATGCTCTCTGTTTTTCATATTTCCCAAATGGAAAAATTAAAAAATACGCCTTCTATTCTCATTACGACTCTTTGAAATTATTCTTACTAATTCAACAAAATGTACGCGCAAAAACTTTTGTATAGGCGTTATAGCAACGCACGCCGGGTCCTGCTAGTTTATCTATGGGGCATTCTTTGCAACTCGGAGACCCCTTACTCTCAAAAATTGGTTTAGAATTTTCGGAATGCTTATGTAGCTTATTGTCTCTATTTCCAACGCTGTGTGCCCCTTTTCGAAATTCAAATGGCGGAAACAATTAGACAGCTACGTGCGTTCTTGGGCTTAGAATGTTGGTAATTATAAGAAGTTTCAAATTTCGAGTGGTGATCAATTTTTTTTCAAAATGGTGGATCGAAAATATAGAAAATGACGCTCTTGCCTGCGAAATTTCGAATAAAAATTCGTTTTTTTTACTCACATATTTTGATGTGCTTCAAATTTTTTATAGTAGAAGAGAAAATAAAACGAAACGTTTTGTAGAAGAAATTTTTTTTATCACGAGTGGTTCTTCCTTTATAGCTAAGGGTAGTTTTTGACAACTTCGGGTTTCATATATTTTCAATTTAATGTATCTCAAGAACTACTTGACGAATTTAAAAAAAAATTTATTTTGTTTTAAAGGTGAAAATGACCCTTTTTTAATAAAAATAATTGAAGTTATAATTTTTGATAAGGGGTTGGAGGGAGGGTTGATAAACCCGTTTATTTTCATGTTTTTCCTTATGATTTTATTATTTCATTATTTTTCTACATAATGCCAAAGAATTGGATTTCGACGATATTTTTAAAAATATTAGAAATTATTTTTAAAAAAAATTGGCTTGCACACCAAAAGATTTATTAAAACATTACTATAATTTCTAGAAAACATCTCCAAAGTTCAATTTTCCGGATTTTTGTGTAGAAAATTGATGAAAATTCAAAATTAATTAGTTATTTTATTATTTCATTATTTTTCTATATAAGAACGAACCCATTCACGACAATTTGGGTTGGGCCTAAGGTTAACATCCTAACCCCGGAAAAAAAAACTTTGTTAAATTTGAAAATCAGAAAGAGAATAACAGACCCGGATTTCAAAATAGAATTTTACCTGGACTTGAAAAAGGACCATACTACCGAATCGGAACGTCGAACGTCCGCAGCCTCTTATAAGTATAAAAGTATAAGCCGTCCGATGCTCTTATAAGTATAAAAACAGAGGCTGAGAGGTATAGAATGGTTGTTTTTGCTCTACAAGAAATTAGACAGCCGATAATCGGAAAACAAGATTTGGATAGTCACACTCTACACTGTAGTGGTCATCCTTCTCGAAGAGAATTTGGAACTGGCTTGCTTGTTGGTGCACGCATACAAGAAGCCGTGATGAAATTCATCCCGGTCTGTGAGAGAATCTGCTACCTACGTGTACGCGGTACATATAACAATATTTCTCTTATTGCTGTGCATGCACCTACTGAAGCTAAGACCGTCAACGAGAAGGATTATTTGTACATAGCACTGGAAGAGGTTATGAAATAAACACCAACACGCGACTTCATTATGGCTCTTGGTGACTTTAATGGACAGGTTGGAAGAGATATCTCTTATTTTGGAAATGTGGTGGGTCCCAACAGCCTGCATTTGAATTCGAATGATAATGGTGAGGGAATGACTGAGTTTGCATTATCAAATAATTTTGGGAATTGCCAGTACGTTCTTTCCGCATCGATCGATTCATAAGCAGACTTGGGTCTCACCGAATGGAAACACTCGAAATCAAATTGATCACGTACTAGTAACGGCACGTTTCTTTTCGAGCGTTCTGGATGAGCGATCCTTTAGAGGAACATACATTGGAAGTGACCACTTCCTTGTATGTGCTAAGAAGAGGTTCCATTTCTTAAATGCAGGCATTCCGAAATTCAATCAACGGAAACGTTTTAACATCTCATCATTAAAGAATGCTGAAACATTGGAGAAATCAGAAACAATTAATGGAAACGTCAATAAGTCATGGTATTTGCACAAAGATGCTGTTTTAAGCGCTGCTGAGGGAAGAGGGCATACTTGTCCCACCACAAAACCACTCCCAGAAGCCATGGATGGATCAAGCATGTCTGGATGCTATTCAATACAGAAGAGATTGCTATCTAAAATGTCTACAAGGACGCAAAACCAGGTCTACGAAGGAGAACTATAAACAGGCAAGACAAACCGTTACAAAGCCATGTAGACGAACGAAGAGAGAATGGTGGAAGAGACAGTGTGAGGAAATTGAAAGCTTCAATACGGAATACAAATCGCGTAACTTCTTTCAACAGGTTAAAACCTTAAAAAAGAGCCC
Organism: Diogma glabrata; assembly: GCA_963693315.1. Lineage (NCBI taxonomy): Eukaryota > Metazoa > Arthropoda > Insecta > Diptera > Cylindrotomidae > Diogma > Diogma glabrata. The sequence continues at coordinate 300,303,954 of OY856187.1, read as the reverse complement.
TCAAATCAGATCGAATGCTATTAAAAACGAAGATAGGGAGCTACAAGTAGACCTTAAAAATATTTTAGATACTTGGGCCACTTATTTTGAGAATCTTTTCAACTTAAGTAGCCAGCAACAAGTCGGGCGGCGAGCAAACCTTATTCGTGCATCAAAGATACATGGAGACAAACCAACCAAAGAGGAATTCGAAGCGGCGCTGTCAAAATTAAAACGCTATAAAGCACCTGGTATCGACGATATAACATCGAAATGATTGTACATGGTGGTGAAACTCTATCCTTAAGATTGTTTGAACTTGTTCAAAAGATCTGGAGGACTGAAACCTAAAAAAGGTAATCGCCCACAATGTGAAAACTACAGAGGATTCGCTCTCCTCTGCACAGCATATAAGATCTATTCTTACATTTTGCTATCAAAAATCAATCCTTTTGTTGAACAACTGTTTGGAGAATATCAGCTTCCGGCTTCCTGTGTGGCTTCCGGCGAGGCCGAGGTACCACCGATGCACTTTTATCGACAAGGATGATTTTGGAAAAGTACCGAGAGTTCAACATACCTGTGCACCAACTCTTCGTCGATTTCAGGCAGGCCTACGAGTCTCTCGAACGAGAGACTCTATATGGTGTGCTCTAGTGTCAATGGGAATTGCTGGTAAATTGCTATCACTATAGTAGGAGTTAAGGAGGAGAGAACGAAATATCAAACTTTTTTAAAGTCGACTCCAGTTTAAACAAGGTGATGCTAGCTCTCCTATACTTTTTAATCTGGCCTTGGAAAATGTGTCCCGTCAAAAGAAACTACCGGCTAACAACAATATCTTTTCAATAAACTCAGTACAGATGATCGCGTACGCTGATGATGTTGTCATCCTCGGCCAAAGTGAAGCTGTTATGAGTGAGACCTTCATGTCGCTTGAGGGTGGTGCTAGGAAAATTGGTCTTCAAATTGACTACAATAAAACCAAACATATGAATGTTTCAAGAGAGACTGAGAAGAAAGATTTGATGTGCGGCGATGAACGAATTGAGGAAGTTGAATCTTTTAAATATTTGGGATCAATGCTTGACTCAAACAACAGCATACTTACAGATATAAAAGCTCGAATCGCTGCAGGTAATCGAACTTTCTACTCAATTAAACCACTCCTTGGGTCACCGTATGTATCAAATAACACCAAGCTCAAGTTATACAAGACATTGATTAGACCGGTGGTGATTTATGGGTCACAAACGTGGACCCTTACACAAAATGATGAATCGCATTTATCTGTATCTGAGCGTAATGGATGACATTGCATGATATGGAGTGGCTAGTGGTTAATTTGCCCGTTGGTTTTTTTTTCATCTTTTTCCATTAACAATATATGTAGCCTGTAATACAAATCACATTAAAATAAATGTAAGTCATTATTTCTTTCTAGCTATTTCTGATTTAAACAATTTAGCAATTTCTTCTGCTAGCCACTCCATATCATGCAATGTCATCCGTCGTTTTGTTCTTACAAAAAAATCAACCACAGTATGAACAAGTTCTTTCTGACTGATAGAAGTCAAATTATTTTTCATTTCTAACAACTGTTTGCCGGTCTGTTGTCTGTTGTAGAATATGTTCTGAAGATAACTGTTGCATTTGCAAAAAATCATCACCGGGTTCAGGTGGGTGTGTTCGGTTGATTTTCAATCCATTTAATGATACTGCTATTCATCGATGTCGTTGTCGGTAAAGATTGAGAGGTGACACTTTCAATAGATATGCCCTGCAATTTTCAATTAAAATTGTTTTACAGATTGGCTCGTAATTTCAAAAAAAATCTTATTCGCAAAATTTAATTCGTATACGTATAATCTTAGAAAAAATTCTAAATAAACAATTTTAAAAAACAACATTCGTTTATGGGTAGTTCTACAAACATGGGAATTTTGAACGGCTCGGCTTATTTCGTATATGAATATAAAATTTTTTTTTTCAAATGAAGTTTGTAAACCTTAATTATGTCTAGCTGGTCACCCAAAATAAACCCCTTTCGAAATATATATCTTACAAAAAAAATTATTCAAAACGTCGAATTATCAGTCCCCTCCCCTGGCGTGTCCCACCTTGAAAGTCAAAGCTGGTAAACTAAAAAATCAATGATTCTAAGTGTGTAGAGACAAATTTATACTGTAGCAATAATTTTGAATAATGATGCTTTAATAATGTGTAAATAATCACAACATTACTCTATATTTCATATAAGTTATATCCTATTAAAGTTTGTCCCCCGAATTTTTAACATTCTCCTGCCCGATCAAAACACATTGAAAATATCGGAAATTCATATTTCTATCAAGTTATCGCTCGTCACAGGAATTAATTAAAGTTCAATAAATATAATATTGCAAGTGTTTTACTTAGTCCGAGGTTTTATCAATCAAAACAGTCATCATTACTAGCAAGATCGTGTTTTGTTCAGTCAAATTATCAGTCCCCTGGCAAGTATTTTCGTAATACGTCGTGAATATGTTTTGTCTTGGTATAGAATCGATTTACTACTTTTTTTTAGACATAATTTTGTCATTTTTAAGCGAAATACTGATAAATTATCAGTCCCCTGTTCTTAGTCCCCTGGAAGTTTAAAAGCGGGATTTGACTTGATTCATTCATCATTCGGAGCCAGACGAAGAAGGTGGTCTCCTAAATTTAAAAAAAAAAGAACAAAAAACAAAAATAATCGAAAATAGAAAAATAATAATAAGTGTTAATAAGTGTTAATAAGTAGCTAATAAGTGTTATAGTGTTTGTGTTAGTGTTTATAAAAATAAAAGTATTGAAGAACAGACGCGTACAATTATATAATTGGTCAGATTGTTCTTTATTAAAAAATTATTTGGTATTTTCTGTTTACTATTACCTAGAGGTAGGCAGGTAAAATTTAACCTTTTATTGCTTTGGTGTAATAAATTTATTTATTATTTTAAAGCGTAAATTTGCCTTGGTAACAGAAAACAAAAAATTTCGTTTTAGTTGTTAGTGATTTTTTTTGGATTGATTGAGATTTTGTTAAGTTTTTTGACATGATCTAGCCGAATGGGCCTGGCCGAATTTCAGTAGCTATGCCTGCATTGTCAAAGGGTAAGTCTCTGTCTCAAAAAATGGCCGCAGAGTGAACCAACAGCTTAGCAGTGACTTGACCAACATAAGAGGTCTCAATTCGAATCTAAACGAGGTTCATCACTACATCGAAAAAAATAAACCTGACATATTGTTTCTTACCGAAACAATTGTTAATGGCAAAGCATCGAAGTTGGATCCCGATAAATACCGGATACCTAGTTACGAATTGGAACATTCCTTTTATAACAAGCATGGTGTCTGTGTCTTTGTTCGAGATTCACTTTCATGTATGAGAATTAAGGCCTACGAGTTGAATTCTAAGCACCATAATTCTATAGCACTGAAGATCTCAGGTGTTGATGCAACTATGTTTATAATAGGATTATATAGATACCCAAATTCTCCCCCAGGATGTCCCTTTTTCGATCAAATATCGGCTAATCTAGACAAGATTACCACGGACTACCCCAAAGCAAGACTGGCCATTCTTGGAGACTTTAATATTCATAATAAAGAATGGATTAAGTATTCATCGCGCACTGACGAAGTAGGAAGACAAGCCAAACTGATACTCGAAGATTATCACGGTTTATAATTTGCTGGATCTGTTTTTGACAAACGAACCAGATACTACGAAGACAAAAGTTGAACAACCCCTCGGAACATCGGACTATCTACTAATATCAGCAATAGTGCAATTTACATCACCGACACAAATTAAAGCAAATCCTCGTCGCGTTTGGAACTATAAACGCGCCAACTGGGAAGGACTGAGAAACTTTCATGATGAAACACCTTGGAAAACTATTTGTTGTGTTGATCAAGATCCTAGCACATCGGCAATAAGAATGTCCGAAATCATAAAAGACGGAATGCGGCGGTTTATTCCAAATCGATTAATCACTCCTAAAACTGAGCCTTGGTTCACGCGGGATGTTGATGAGGCAGTGTGGAATAAACGCAAAGCATTTAAGACATATAACGCTAATAAAACACCTGAAACCCATAGCGCCTATAAGAAAGCCAGAAATATTAGTAAATACAAAATAGACTTAGAAGAAAGCAAAGAAATTCGCCAACACCCATCTGGCTCACGTAGTTTCTTCCAGGCAGTTAAATCAGTCCAGAGCAATTTTACTCCATCCTCTATTCCAACATTAGTTCTGAATGACATTCCCGTGAGCGACTCGAAAGAGAAGGCGGATCTTTTGGGTCGTATATTCGCAGAAAACTCAAACATAGTTGAACCTCCCCATTCTCCTACACTCATTCCCCCAGTTGTAACGAAAATGAAACCAATTATTTTTCGTTGCAATATTGTACGGAAAATGCTTCTTTCTATCAATATCAACAAATCTGCTGGCCCCGACGGTATTGCACCCCTCATTCTTAAAAACTTTGCTAAGCAGCTAGCTCCAATTTTAACAAAAATTTTCTATTTATCTTATAAAACCGGAATATTTCCAGACTCTTGGAAGTTGGCCAACGTTCAACCCATATCAAAGAAAGGCAGCAAGATAGACCCTAATAACTATAGACCAATTGCAATTCTGTCGGTTTTAGCTAAAATATTTGAAAAATATGCTAACTACAATTTAATAGAGTATTTAGAGGTGTCGCGAGTTATTGATGATAAACAGTATGGTTTTCGTAGAAGTCATGCAACAGGCGTTTTGTTAGCCTACGTATCCCATCTCTGGAACAAATCGCTGGAAAACCATGGTGAAACATTCATTATTTCACTTGACATTTATAAAGCATTTGATAAAGTGTGGCATAAAAATCTCATAGCTAAATTAAAATCTTATGGCATAGACCATCTTACTGTCTCATGGATTCATAGTTTTCTTACAGGTCTTCAAATTTCATGTTAATTTAGATGGTATCACATCCAATATTTTCACAACCAATGCTAGGGTACCCCAAGGTTCTGCACTCTCACCAACCTTGTTTCTTCTATACATTAATGACTTACTTATTTCCACAGTGCACCCAATCCACAGTTTTGCTGATGAAAGCACATTGCATGCATCACATGCATCTCCTAAATCTCAATCTCATACTGCAGTTACCACTGAAAGAGAGCTGCTAATTGATTCTATCAACAAAGACCTGGATTGTATAATGAATGGGTTGATCGTAATCATGTTTCATTTAATCCAACCAAAACCAAATTATGCCGTCTTTCATGAATAGAGCGACATAAAAAGTTCCTATTAAAATAAACCATGAGGAATTGCGTGAGGTTGAATCAGTTAGACTTCTTGGAGTGGATATTCAAAATAACCTGAAATGGAATAAACATGTGTTCAATCTCGCTAAATCTGCAATGCAAAAATTAGGATTCTTGAGTCGATGTAAAAAGTATTTCAATCCCGAGCAAATTTTGCTAATCTTCAAGTCCTTTATTCGTCCATGTATGGAGTACTGCTGTCATGTTAGGGAAGGTGCTTGTCAGTCAACAATAAAATGTCTAGACTCTGTACAGAGAAAAGCAATACGGTTGATTATTAATACCGAACTAATGGACCAGCTTGATTCACTCCAGCACAGAAGAAATGTGGCTGAATTGTCAATCTACTATAAATATAACCTTAGCGAATTTTTCTCTAAGGAAATTCAAAATATCCTTCCATCGTGTGCGCAGTATAATCGACAAACAAGAGCTGCCGAGTTATCCCATCCTTTTGTTCTACAAATACCTCGTTGTAGAACTGTGTCCTTCCAGAACGACTATTTTAATAGAGTGGCCAAATTGTGGAACTCAATGTCTCCCTCTGTAGTTCCGGATGATATTTCCCCTCAGGCTTTTAAAGAAAATGTCCATAATCATTTAAAACTATTAGTATAGTTATCCCTATATTCCCATTCCTTCCATTTTCCTCATCTCCTTCCTTTATAGTTGACATGGTATCTTCGGATATTCAAAGAGTCTAAATAATGAATATTTCATATTTAGTGTGCTAAGCATGTCTAACTAATTAATAAAAAAAAAAAAAAAAGATTGGCGGGATGAGATAATTTTGAGTTAATTTAGGAGTAAAGCATTCACATACAACAGAAACAGAAACAAAAACTGAAACTGAAAACTATTCAAAATTCAAAACTCTATTATCAAAATTTAAAAAAATAATTAATATTTTGTGACAGTTTCTGGTCATGTGACAGTTTCTGGAACAGAATCAATTAAATTTTAATTGTTTCTGTTTCAGACAAAACAGACGAATTTTCAGTTTCTGTTTCAGTTTCTAAATTCGGTTTCTGTTTCAGTTGCTGTCAAATTTGTATAAAATTCAGTTTCGGTTTCTGTTTCTGTTGTATGTGAATGCACGGCTTAAGAAGGATATTTTTTAATTTTGACTCTTGTATTTTTTTTTTTTTGACTGGCCACATTCAGAAAAGTTGAAAGAACGTCATCAACTTTAACTAAAACTACTTGCCAGAACTTACACACAAAAAACATGTCGTGTCGTAATTAGCTAGTCGTGTGTAGAACTACACTTATATATAATTAAAATACTTATTATATTTATTATTTCTTTTGTAATTTTACATGAAAAGGAACTTGTAAAGGAAATTTATAGCATGGAGGGATCAGTTTTTATTGTTTTGAAATTTTTCTTATTTTTGAGCTACGGGTGTGACAACCCCGCGTGCACCAGTCCCTGCTTTTGTCATACGAGTTAACGTGAGATATCACATACCACTAGCAATAGCAGTGAGATATCGCTAGCCAAGGTGACATGTTAGGGATGGTGGCGGATGAACTGTATTCAATCAACGGTAGCACCCTCAATCTTAGCTGTGAAATAATTCTTGATGATGAGACGCTATTGCTTCCTAGAAGAAACGAGCCTTCATATGTGTGGGCTTTAATCTTCAAGAAAGACAGAGTGTCACAGGATCAAGGAATATGCAACCGGCTGGATTATTAGCAACTACAGTTTTGTTTTGTTTCAGCAAATTTTTGTAAAAATTTGCTATTTACTTTTTAATTTACTTTTATTTTCTCTATTCTATCATAAAATATTGGCCTATGTCATATTTTGTCAGTGATAGGATTTTTTGTTTGGTTATCCATTCTTTAACCAAAAATATAAAAAACAAAAAAAGAAAGATTTACGTCCATCAACATCTTTGAACGTATGTTGATGTGGGACCTTGGTCTTAAAAGGTTTTTATGTGTTACCGTGACACATATTGTAATTCATACTACACAACACATTTTATTAAAAAAAAAAATATTAACATATCTAACAAACAAACACAAAAAAACATTCAGAAAATATTTCATTTTAGCAATAGATCCATACCCACACATATGCAAGGATACACACTAATTTATACACACCCACGCGAAACAAAATTAAAATATTTGTAATAGCCTGGAATGTCCTGTTAGCACTAACAGTTGGTTTTGATGACTGGAGCTTTTTGAACAATGGACTATTTTAACTACTCTTATATCACACAATATCTTAATTTTCTTACCATCTATATTTTATTATTAAAAATAAATACTTACAATTTCCGCACGCCATTTCACAAGTCCCGTTCTGAACAAAATCATTTGGCCCGTTTGTTTTATGTCAGGAAATAATTTATCGACATCCTTAAGTATCATTTGTTGCATCACATTTTTGGTAACACCGCAGGTCCATAAAAAATCGACAACCACATTGCAATCGTCTGGGAGAGAGGGAGAGAGAGA
>OY856187.1:300265585-300295947 GCA_963693315.1 Diogma glabrata | reverse complement strand
TATATTTCCCTCGTGCTGGAAGTTGGCAAATGTCCAGCCCGTCCCCAAAAAGGGACCAAAATCCGATATCTCAAATTATAGGCCAATAGCTTTACTATCGGTCCTATCCAAAGTCTACGAGCATTATATTAATACACATATTTCAAAATTTCTGGAAGAAAATCATTTAATATCCGACAGCCATTACGGTTTTCGAAACAAAAGATCAACCACCAATCTATTAAACTATATAGCGCATTGTTGGAACAGCATACTTGATAAAGGTGGTGAAACATATGTTATCACTTTACACATCTCCAAAGCATTCGATCGAGTCTGGCATGCCAACTTAATCAACAAGCGTTGCGTACGGGTTTCATCCCAATGTTGTGAGGCTGATTCAAAATTTTCTATCCAACCGATACATTTGGGTCTCCTTAGACGGATTTTCTTCTGAGTCTAAACTAATTAACGCTGGTGTACCCCAAGGCTCAGTATTGTCCCCAACCCTATTTTTGATTTATATCAACGAATTGTTGAAAATCACCAGCAACCCAGTAAATAGTTTTGCAGATGATAGTACTCCGCACAAGTCGTTCGAGTCCCTTCCTTCAAAAGGTAAAATGCACGAACGAATTAACCCTACCCGGAGAGACGCTGCCATAAAAGTGAACAAAGACCTGAATAAAGTCGCCGACTGGGGTGACCAAAACCTTGTCAATTTCAACTCTACCAAAACACAGCTGTTGATTGTTTCCAGATTAAAACCGAAGTTCCCCAAAGATATTTTATTCAGTATGTGTGATGAACCAATAGGTGAATGTAAAAACATTCGTTTATTGGGTGTCACAGTTTCAAATGACCTACTCTGGAACGATCATGTAAGGGCGATGGCCAAAAGCGCGTCTAAAAAACTCGGCCTCCTAAATAGATGCAAAAAAATTTTCACTCCATACCAATTGCTCCATGTTTATAAGTCCTATATTCGTCCCTGTATGGAATACTGCTGTCAAGTATAGGGTGCTGCCTCTGTTTCCATCTTGGCCCTCTTGGACTCTGTTCAAAAGCGGGCTATACGAATTGTGGGTGATCCAACTTTGACATCAAAACTTGATTCCCTACAACATCGTCACACTGTTTCTGACCTCGTTGTTTTTTACAAATATCGTCATCAGCAGTGCTCAGATGAAATCAGCGGCATCATGCCTCATACTTATTCTTACCCCCGTTCCACTCGGCAATCGGCTGCCGCAACCGGTGAAACGGTAAAGATCCCGCGCTGTCATACTGGCAGATCGCAGAGAGACTTCTTTGTCCGAACTGCGTACAAATGGAATGGTCTCAGGTGGCTTCAACCCGCAGATGTTTAAAAAAAGCGTTAATCTACACCTTAGAACGCCAGTTGTTGTGGGATCCAGGTCTAGACCTAGGTCTTAAAAGGTATTTATGTGTTGTTGTGACACATATTCTAAACCCTACTACACAACACATTTTATTTAAAAAAAAAAAATACTATCTTTCTTACGTTATTTTTAATTTCATTAAAATTATGTTCAACAAAAAAAACATTGATCAAAAAAACTACCATTTAAAACGATAGTTAAATAAAAAGAAAATTAAATGTACACAACAACTTCCCAAATTTTCATGATGATTAATGTATTAATGCATAAAGGACAAACAGACATACTTTCAATTTTATATATATCCAATATTTATTTAGCATGATGACTCGAATACAAATTGCAAAAGACAGTAGCAATATAACTTTAAAAAACTGCATTATAGATCAATTTTTTAAAATTCGTAAAAAGAAATTTTTATTATTTATATGAATTCATGAATAAAAAATAAATAATTTTAATGGTATTTAATAAAAATTAAAAAAAAACTATAAAAAAAGTACCAGACCAGGAATTGAACTCACGTCGACCTATAGAACCTCAGTCGACCGCGATATCCACATCGTAATTTGAAACGTTAAGAAATAATAGATGTATTCCATATTTAAAAATATTTTGTTCTCTTAAAATTGAGTTCGCGAATATATAAATTTTACTCCATACAAAATTGTATAACGCGGCTAAAGAAATTTTCACTTAAAAAAAACCCGTTCTGCTCACTTCGCTATATTTTTGGTTAAAAGCTTACAAATTTGTTTATCATTTCAATTTCTTTTTAAGATTATGAATTGATTTGGTTGGGAGCTAAGCGGGGAAACAAAACAAAGCATTCAAAGCATAACATTCAAAGTTATACAAAAAACTGTGGTGTAAAATTCCAAAATTCTAGTTTAGGGAATATTGAAGTGGAAAACTTTCATATGATAACCTATAATTGACTCGAACATGTATTTTCTTCAAGGCCTCACATCGCAATAAACAAAAAGAAATTTATTTGTGCCCACCATCTTGTTTTAAGAGGTTAGTTTTATACGCATCTGAAATTTCAGATCCATAGGATCTATAATTTACGAGATAACCTAAGTAAGAGGAAACACATGTTTTAATCTCACCAATCGTGTTCTTATAAAAAAGGAACCCTAAAAACAGAAAGTTGATTTTAATTTTTTTTATTAAAATCTAAATCAAACTTCCGTTAGTTAAAAGTAATTAGCCCATCGATAGCGGACAGATAGGATATAAAAATACGGTCAAAGTAAAATGTTTTGATTAGTTGATGGTGAAATTTGAAAACCAATGTATTCCACATGTTGTTTAGTCGTAATCGGAAGTGTGTAAAAAGTGATTATTTAGAGTAGAATAGAAATCACTCAACCTCATCCCATGAATTTTTTTCTTTTATTTTCGGTCTCTGAAGGAGGCCAGTCTTCAATCTTGGACTACTTAAAGTCAAATAATCTACATTAACGGTCAATTAAAGACCCTTTACGTAGTCGAGAAGTTAGTCTATAATTTAGGTCACACCCCACATCCTCAAGGCGATTCAATGTGGTAAATGCATTACATAATTGCGCCCCAATTGAGCCCATTGCAAAATTATAATTTTACTAATTTTCTTTTCAAGTTAATTTTAATAATTTTTCATATTCAGGCTTAGTATCAGGCAAGAAAAAGTTCTTTGTTTTGCATAATTACTTTGGTTTCGAAAATCCTAAGTATTACATTCACAAATCAAAAGTGCAATTCTTACCCCCACTTTTTTGGCATTTATTGACGTTTTTGGACCGAAGAACAGCTGGGTCGGACAGTTAAACGATCACCAGAAGAAGTTCGGATTAACCGAGATGGAGAAGGAAGAGAGATTAAGCTTGAGAATGACTTTATGACCACGATCCAATGTACAAGCCAACCTTGGAGGTCCATGACCAGAGAACCAGGAAATTTTTTATATTTTTATTCGATGTAAAAGAAAAAAGGCTAGGAAGAAGAAGAAGATTGACGTTTTAGGACCTACTGATTCTAAAAAACCGCTGGAACCGAAAACCGAGAAAACCGCTGGAGCGATTTCAAACATTTTTGTTTCTGTATGTCAAAACAAAACATAGCATTCAGTTAACACTTAATGGAAACATTTAAAGGACGATGTGTTCGATAAGTGAACTAGAAGTATGTCAAAAAAATAATTAAGTGTGTATTACATAAGAAAATTTGCATATATTTTGTTTGAAGAACTTTAATTTTTAGTGATCACGAGTAGTAACATTGAATGGAGAGAAATATTGATGGTCGGCATTGTTATGCGAGACCAGGATCTTGGTTATTGTATTTTATGTGTGTCAAAAGTACCGTTAAGTGTGTCAAAGGAATAAGTTTCATTTATATTTTAACCTAATTTTTTGAGAAACATAAAATGGGATACATTTTCGATTAGAAACATTTGGTAAATAAAATTAATTATTTGTATGACATAAAATGTAACGGAACATGAAATTGGACTTCAAGTTTGGTTCTATCCAGTTTCAACTCCTCTCAACTTAAGGGAACATTTAGAAAATATCAAGTTGTTGCAGATTAAATGTCGTATTTTAGTAAAAATTGTAATTATTATTGAGATGTTTTTTGGGTCATTTTTTGTGTGATTCCAGATGCCAAGACTTCTGAATAACAGGAACAGTTGGAAAATAAGTTTGAATTTTTGATTTTTGGAATATTTTTAAATTTTGTAAAAGTTTCTATTTAGATTTTATTATAATTTTTGGAATATCTTATGAATTTTGAAAAAAAGATAAAAGTTTGTCTACAAAATTTTGATTTTGTTGTAACTTTGGCAATATTTTAAGAATTTTGAAAAATTTAGTAATTAGTAATTAGTTTATTTAGTAATAATTATGGAATATGTTAGAATTTTTAATGAAATAAATATTTGTCTTTATTATAATTTGTGGAATATTTTTGAAATTTTGAAAAAAGTTTGAATTTTTGATTTTGTTATAACTTTTTGAAATCAATTCAATCTATATACAATTAATCTATTCAATCAGGCCCTTTTTTTGAAAATAAAATCGATTAATTATTTGTTTGACATGAAATGTAATTGAACATGAAATTGGTAGATAATCGGTTGTTTGTTTTCGAAAAGTTAAAATTGCTAAACGATAAATGGAGCGGTATTTGAGTAGTGTGCTGAGTGTACCATTTTTTCAAGTTATGTTAATTTATGATCTGTTATAATTTTACGGCAACGTATTGATGTTGTGTGTAAGTTTTGAATTGAACTTTTAAACAGAGATAAAATACTTGAATTTCTTATTTAATATACATCGTTGCAAAAAACTAAAAACTATATCCTCATAAAAGCCTTTTGCCGAAAACTATATTAAAATCCTCAAACCAAACCGAAGTCTTGATATCTCAGAGCGCTGAGATATCAGCCCCTTCATATTTTTTTATTTGAAATCTATCACAGAAATAATAGTTATTTATTTATCTAGAACGAAAAGTAAAACTTTAAAGTACGAGCTAGCTGTTTACTTCAGTTGTTTATTTCATACTGGAAATTTTTTTAAATAAAAAAAAATGAGTTTTGAAATTTATAAAATTTTATAAAGTCCTAGGACATTAAAGTTCAACTTTTTGTACTATAAATAATCCGAAAAATGTCGTTTTAAATATCAGTATGAAATAATAGTTCTTTATTTATCTAGAACGAAAAGTGAAACTTTAAAGGACGAGCTAGTTGTTTACGGCCGAGGCCGAAATTACTAGTGAGTACCTTTAAAACACTTTTCGTTTGAGGAAAATACAAAATTTTATTTCATACTGGAAATTTATTAAAATAAAAAGAAATTAGTTTTAAATTTGGCTCAAAAAGTTGAACTTTAACGTCCTGGGACTTTATAAAATTTTATAAAGTCTTAGGATGTTAAAGTTCAACGTTCATGGTACAGAAAGTTGAACTTTAACGTCCTAGGACTTTATAATATTTTATAAAGTCCTAGGACATTAAAGTTCAACTTTTCGTACCATAAATAATCCGAAAAATGTCATTTTAGATATCAGTATGAAATAAAAAATATTACGAAGAGAAAATTAATTTAGAAAAGTATCATATGATGTGTAATTTTTTGTATTTTTTTAATTTAAAAAATAACTTATCGTTTTATCTTTTCAAAATTTCTATAATAATGCACACTTATCTGATTAATGTTTTACAAGTATATTACAGTCATTCACTTTTGGTCATAGACACAAAAGTACAGTCTAAGCGCACCAAGCCTTAAGAGCTTTCCACGATTTTAATTTTCATGTAGCACTGGCAGTGAAAACGGGCTACTCTGAAATATTTTTATCAGCTTATATATACTTTGAGCAATCCGAAATAAAAACCAAATCAAAGTTCATTCAAAACACTTTAAAGAAATCTTACCATGGCGTATTTTAACTTAACACTAGGCTATGTTTTTATTTCTTATCTCAAAACATAGCTCATTGGTCAGCTGAGACCTAGCTAGTGTCATATCATGACTGGTTTGCTCGAATCTTTTCTTTGAATGTCTATTAGGCGTACTGCTGTTGTTGTCGTTGCCATACTTGTTTTTACCTATCAGGAGATTAAAAACAACAGCTGGCGACAATAAATGGTCCATTCGATCATTTGTTAGTAAGTTCTACCCATACCTGCAGCCGGTATAAGTTGTATAACGCAATTATTATTATTATTATTATTGCAAAAAATTACTGATGCCTACATTCCATTGCTGTATGTAATGTGTTAATGTAATAGGCAATACACCTTTATAAAAACTGGAAGTTTCAAATCTTATATCAAGATGACGTTCTTAGTTTTTAATTTAAATATTCTGTCAGTTACAAAAATATATTTTATTATTGTTCTGGATTTTTGAGAGTTCAAAGGTATGGTTGGAAATATTTCAGAGAAAAACTCTGTTTTGCTCTTTTTAGGTGTTTTGGTTTAGGGGTTCGAAATTGATCCTTATCAATGCCAGTGAGTTCAAATCCTTTGGCAGATACGATATCCACTTCGCCATATTTGAATGATATTTCGGAAATGTTTTAATATTGTTTTGGGGATTTTTATTATTGTTTTGATGTGTGACAAATATTTTATTCGCATGCATCAAATATTTTCGCATGCAAAAAATACTATTTCAAAGAATGAAAAATATTTTTTAGGTCTATGTTAGGGTTTCTCATTTCCCGTAAAAATTCAAATCCCAGGAAGCCGGGACAAAAAATGTTAAATTCCCGGGATACCGGGAAATCCCGGGAAATGCAAAAAAGCTAGATTTTTCTAATTGGGTGGTAGAAAAATGTGTAAAATTAAAACAGCACAAAATGCGCTATTGATTTTTAAATTTCCATTAATTTTAATTAGAAAAACTTCAAAAATTAAATAAAAAAGAATTCATAAAACAAAACAAAAATAAATTCATAATACTAATTTTTAAAAAGCTCTTTCCTATACAATTGATGTCGGTGGGATAGTCATTAGTGCATTGTATAATATAAATTATTTGTGCGCTGCTTAGTTGCTTCAAAAATTACCAATTCTTTTGTGATGTTTTTAATGTCATATGCTACATGATTTGTGATACAAACAAATGAACATGAACCAAAATCACAATAACAACTCTCAGCACCAAAAGACAAAAAATATTGGACCCTCAGTCCGTATTTTGCAATTGAACATTGAAAGCATTAGCAAGTCATAAACTGAACACTTAGAAAGAGTATTAAAGTTATTATTTCGATATCAACGTTGTAATTCTGGCAGGAAACGCATGCAACAGATGAAGACTTACCGCTAGAGGAAAAATTGTTGGTTATAAACTAATAAGTGCTATTTCCCATCAAACATATGGATCTGATCGTATATTAAGTCAGAAATCATGAACTGCACCGATTTATTTACACCAGACGGACAACGATATGCATCTTATTGTTGTTGATATATCGATCACGAAGATTGTTAACGTAAACAACCCCCTAAATACAGCGTGACCAGCTGATACTCTACCATTATTTAACCACCCAGCAATATGCATTGGTGACTTTAATAGCCATCAAAATCAGTAATCCTACTCAAATAACAATCCCAGGGGCATATAACTAACTGACGGGACAAATCGACAACATGTTCCTGGTATATGATACGAAAGACATGAAAACCTAATTAGATCTGCTAGATAGCCAAGTTATTACAATCCCGACCTCTGTTTTTCCACAAAAAACGAACAACTTAACCCTATTCCAATAACTAGGGTTATCTTACAAGGTTTTCTACGCTCTGAACATCGTCCAGTAATTTTTGAGGTAGGTGACCAAATCCCACACGTAAAATCTACTCTTCAACCTAGATGGAATTTTAACAAAGCTGACTGGGCTAAATATGGGTCGGAGTTGGATGCAGTGATTCACTAGATCCAACCCATTCCTAAAAATTACGATAGGTTCGTAGGAACCATAATTTCAACTGCAAAGAAATGCATCCCAAGAGATTTCCGGTGAAGAATACATTCCTGGTTGGAGTAGAGAGAGCGATATATTTATTATTTGAGGAGCACCTTAGTAGTGGTGAGGCAGACGTGGTTAATGACTTAATATACTCACTGGACACGGCGAGGAAACAAAAGTACGGATTAACGCTGTTGAACACATTGACTTTTCCCATTCTAGTAGGGCAGCTTGGAGTCTTCATCGGAAGCTGGATGGCTAAAACTCAATTACTCGTACTAACAATGAAATAAATCCAGAGGACATTGCAAATCACATTGTAAACATGTCTCGTTCCTCTATTAATCGCCTTCATAAGAGAACCATTAAACATAAATTAAGAGAAACAAAACGCAAGTTTTGTTTTAGGTAGATTTCACAGAAAAATCTACCTATTTTAAGTTTTATTGGTTTTAATTTGTTGTGTTTATATGTGTCAAAAAAAAACAAAAAAACATGACACCATATGTGTCAAAAAACATTTTCCTAATTTTGAACGAAATTAATTACTACAGAGGGAAAAGAATTTTTAATATCTTTGAAAAAATTAAAAAAAATGTTAACAAAAATTAGCGGGATACCCGGGATCCCGGGATGAAATCCCGGGAAAACGGGATACCTCCGGGATCCCGGGAAAAACGGTATCCCGGGATCCCGTTTGAGAAACCGTAGTCTATGTGTAACATATTTATTTTTTGGTTATTTTATTTTATTTCAGATCAAAATAGGATATATTTTGTGCATATGTTGCAAAAAAATAATTAATATTCGCTTGTGTATCGAGAAACCTAGAATATGCTATTTTATATATTATTCTTTATAGTTGATATATTAAATGTAGTTATCAAAATATATCCCTTATCAAATTTGTAATTTATTCTTTAGACAATGTCTAAACTGAAATATAAACTCCATTCATCTGATATACGTGTTTAGGAAAACAAGACATTCTGACAAATCATTCATTTATTCTAAGAATTATCTAAACCATAATAAATAAATTTAACTAGAAAATAAAAAACTTTCACTTAAAGTTTTTGGTCTCCCCTATAATTAAGGTAAAGAACTGAAAAGGTAATAAATTATTGTTTTTTCTTCCTTACTAAACGAGAAAGAAGAAAAAACGAATATTTTATTCTGAGAATTCATGAATCTTGTTATTAACACTTATGATAAATAAGTAATAGAAGAAGGTAGGAAAGAATTTTCATATAATTTGTATAATAAGATGTTATATAAAAATGAGTTTATAATTGTTTATAGCTATCAAAACTATTCGCATTTATTATTTATTATAGGTCAGTGTGGCTACATATGTGCAGATAAACGTAGTGTTGGTTAGGAGGACACAAATTAAATATACTTAAATAAATAATAATAACAATCAATAATAATAATAAAATACTTAGTTTTAAATACTAGAGTTGTTTCAATTTCAAAATATTCATCGCCTCCGTGCCGTAATTAATAAACGTGACTGCCGTAACAGGACTCGAATGCACAGCACTGATGAGGAAGGTTCGAATTCAGTCCAACACATGTTTTAAGGATGTGGAGTTTAACTCTGAAGAAAAATCGAAATGTACCTACGAATTGAAAAAATTCTAATTATTTCGTTAGTTACATCATACATGAGTTTAGTTGCTCATAAAAATCCCGAATTAATTATTTATTTATTTATTATTTAACTTTCTATTTTTGAACCAATTATCTCCATGTGTAGGTACTGACTTTGCTAGTGCAGCAAATATTAGTTAGGAAGACCTGTATGAGAACAGCAAAATAATGGTTGTAATTTGATGTTTTGTCATTCTCATTTTTTGCATTTATTATAATTGATTTCATAGATTCGTATCTATGGCTATGATATGTACATGCTTCAACTTAATGAAATATTTTTTTATTTAATGTTATAAAATAAATGTGTCTGGATGATGTTGACAATGTATCTTCATAAAATAGTCAATTACATATACGGGATATCATTTAACTTAATAGTTTTCCGTGTAATTTTACACTCCACTCACAAACAGAATATTAATTAGATATCATTTTTTTATTTAATAAACTGACAAAACCTTAATGATATAAAATAAATAAATTATGACTTTATTGTTTGCTTTTCACCTACACCATGCGTTTAAAAAAAATTAACAGTGAGGTCCCTTTGTTTAAAAATAATAATATAATTTTTTGTTATTTTTCTTTGCATTGTATAACTTGTAAGCCTATTAATATTTTTTTAGCGAAATATGTATATAGAAACACATTAAATATGTTTAATCTTGAAAATGTTTTTATTAGTGATTTGTTTCTCTTTCCTTTTTCAATTGAAACCTGACATCTCCTGGAGAGGGTGAATACTTCAAAGTGCAATGCAAAGTGCGAAAGTGAATGTGAAAGTGAAAATTATTATCTAATCAAAAATGTGTGTGTAAAATTTCAAATTTCAACAAGTTGGGGTCGATAGCTAAACAAGTTTACTTGACGTAACATACACCGAAAAAAAAACGTTGGTAGAATCACAAAGCTTGTTTGTTTTTGCGTCTAATACGAACGTGTTTATTTTAACCAATGTAACATTGTCAATTTATTTTAAAAAACGTAACAATTTTCATTATTTAAATCAACAAAACTAGGAGAAACTAATAAACAAAATAAAGAAAAATAATAAACAAAAGAATAGGAAAGTAAAAAGTTTTTATATATTCTAACATGGCTGGTTTTATTTATCATTTTAGTTTAGGAAATAATTTAGATGTGTTTAATTGATTTGAATAATTTTAATATTATTTGCATATAAAATTATGTGCGAAAGAAATTTTTCTGTTAATGTTATAACAACAATATCGTTAAAAAAACTATACCCCTATATGTTTTTTTGGTAGGGGATATTTGTTTAAACTTTTTGAAGAATAGATTTGTGTTTTTATTTTTCCTCTCCTAACTTTTTTAAATAAAATGTATTCTTGATGTAATTGAGTGCGTACTTTGTGACACTTGTGCCACTTTATGAAACTTAATATGTGTTACTTTACTTTCGCACTAATAATACAATCTATTGTTCTTCTTAAAATCTATTTCAATAAATTAGAATATACAATAAGTAATTCATTTAACGAATTTTTAAGTACACAAAGTAAGTAAGTATTATTAAATGAATATATAAAAATTATGTAAAATGTTATTAAATACAATATATTAATTGCTATATAATACAAAATATTCAAATATATCCAAATATTCATTTAAGGCAGCATTCACAGATATTCACGGTTGACCTTGCATTACAGTGCGTATGACTGAAGGCTGCTCAATCACCGCCCTCTATCTCAAAAACGGTTAAGCGCATGATAAAATTGTTCATGTAAAATTTGTCGCAAATTTCTTCTCTACAATATTAATAATCGATGTTAACATCATTGGAGCAATAGAAACCGAGATAATCACGAAAAACTGTTTTTTGGTACCTTTGACCTTGAATAACTTACGACGCAGACACGAGATTTTATGAAACTTTTGAGACAACTTATAGAACGCCAAAATGAACGTATATACAAAAATTCAGCTTATTATCTCACATTCCGAGGTTAATCGCTAAAATGACTGGACTATTTGTAGTCAATAGAAAATTAAATCATAGTTGACTCAACTACAAACATGGTTAAATCAAAAATGTTTGTGATACTTATAAAAAAATATATCAACAACGGTTAAATTGTTAATTTAAATACGGAGCGTTGGTTGATTCAATCACAAACGTATTTAGTTCCCAAATTTTCACTTAATTTTAGATTAACAATGCAACATTTTTGAATCAACCAAGATTTTTTCTTTCGGTGTAATGTCAATCTCTTCTAACGTTACGCAAATAACTAATATAAATGCCATAGCCTTTATTTAATTTAATTTCTTCGCTGTTATTTATCTTCATTTTTGAGAACACTAAACTCCGTCAAGACTCAATTTTCCATTAACAATTTTAACAGCACTTTGCGACAATCTGCAATGACCCACTCTCTTTAACCGTTTTGGATTTACAACATAATGTCAATAACAATAAAAGAAACAATTAAATTTTAGCACCAAACAAATAGTCGACGTTAACTTTCTAGGTTTCAATTCAACTTCTCTCACTTATATATAGATCGAGAAATTGTATTTTTGTTCGATGCAGAATTGGTTGTTGTTCAGAAAAATTAGAGTTCAGAATATTCAAATCTTATTTAGCAAACATTTTTTTTTATTGAAAGTTAGGCATATTTAGTATTAGTATAATTAATTATATATTAACGACTCTGAATATCCGAAGATACCAACTAGGGATTAGAATCGATTTAGAATTAAGTTTCTTTGATATATTTATGAACGCCGACTTCGAACTTTTGAGGATAAAAGTTATCAGGGAGAACCCGCGAAGGTAACGAATTCCAGAGATGAGAGACTCTGTTGAAAAAGTCGCTTTGGAAGGCTAGAGTTCTAGATCTAATTATTTGAACCGTAAAAGGATGGGCCGCTCCCGATGATCTGGTATGACGCGATAGGTTTGCATACTTATAGGTAAAATCGATTTGATCTCTTCAAAAACGCGTTCATCCATGATATATTTGTAGAAAATCGTCATATCAGCAACATTTCTTCTATGCTGCAAGGAATCAAGGTCATTAGTAAGATTTGAGTAACCAATTAAATTAACTGCTCTCCGCAGCACAGAATCAAGATACTTCAAACTACATAAGTATGCTCCATCCCATATGTGAGAACAATATTCCATGCAGGGACGTATAAAAGATTTGTATATTAAAAGAAGCTATTCACTATTGAAAAACTTACGTCTCGTCATAAAAACACCAATTTTTGAACAGCGCTCTTCGCTAGGCTAAAAATATTGCACGGATAAAAATAAAGCTATGATTGCAGGTCATAAGTTTTGTATAACATAATTATAAATGTTTATTCCGATAACCACTTTTTATAATATTATTGTAATATTCATGACTTTAAGGCATCAATTTTTATGAATATTTAGTCGTGGAATATAAAACGTTGGCATAAAGTTTTGAAAAAAACAAAACAATGATTACTATTCATAAACAATGAATAAAAAAATTATAATTTTTCATGCCTGATAATCAGTTTATATTTAAAAATGTGCATGTAACAGAACTAGGAAGTATGAAATTTTATGACTAGCAAGGTATAAAATATATTTTCACCAAATAATAATTTTTATTTTCTAGTTATTTTATATGTTTTGCAGGAATGGAGTATTCTTTATTAGTGCGAAATTTTAATATTAGTTTTTCGACAGTAAATATAATTAAAAAATTAATAAACAAAAAAAAATATTTTTTATAATTCACTAAAAAATTTTTGTGTTAGGTGAGTTGTATATATACAAACTTTGTGAAATTTTAATATGATAGATAAATATAAAAATATGTAATATGAACATAAGGTTTAGTACATATATGATTATAATATAACTTACGAGTATGACAAATCATATGACTATGAGGTTTTCGATATCTCGCGACACTTCATCAAAATTCAAATGCTAGGAATGCAAATGCCTAGTTCGTAATTTATTTATTACTAAGCGCCATAAATTTATGAATTATAGGCATATTATTTTATTAAAAATAGTTATATTTTGTTCCCTAGTAAGTATATAAAATTTTTACAACAAAGTTATTTCGTTGTTCCTAATTGGTCATACTACGTACCCGATACTCATAAAATTCTATGAATAATATTCATAATAAGCGTCTTAGTGATTTTTTGAAAAAGTATACCTTATAAGTATATAATACACCTGGCTTATTCACGGTTGAGAATTAACGTAATTTAAGCATGGAATATAACTTATTAGGCATAAAAAAAACCTCGATTTCTATCTGTGTGGAATTCCGCAGTTTGCAGTTTCACGGGCTCTTTCTCCATCAGATCCTTGGAATCAAATTTCAATGGAAAAGAGCTAGGTGTTGACAATATTTAAAAATGGCAAACTTGTGTTTTGGACGTATTGAATTCAACACTGTGTGCAACACCCCAATCAAAAATAGTTTTAAGATCAACGTTTAATGAATCTATCAAATTTGATCTACAGTTATTAAGCGCTAAATGTGAATATAATCCATAGGTGCAATATGCATGAAAAGTGCTCAAGTGTGTCAAAAAATGATTTCATTTATTTTTTAGATAAGTTTTTGGAAAAAAAAATTTTGCTGTTTGTTTACATGATTATAATTGAAAATGGAAATTTTTGAATTTGTTATAGATTTGGAAAAATTTTGGGAATTTTGGAAAAGTTTCAATATTAGATTTGTTAAGAATTTTCGGAATATTATTAGATTTTGAAAAATTTTAAATTTTTGATTTTATTATAATTTTGGAAAAAGTTTCAATTTTTGATATTGTTATAATTTTTGCAATATTTTTAGAGATTTGGAAAAAGTTTGGATTTATGAGTTTTTTGAATATTATTAGAATTTAGAAAAAGTTTAAATATTAGATTTTATTCTAATTTTTGGAATATTTTTAGAATTTTGAAAAAAAAAATTGAATTTTTGAATTTTATATATACTTTTAGAATTTTGGAAAAAGTTTCAATTTTTGATTTCGTAAGAATTTTTGGAATAATTTTAGAATTTTGAAAAATTTTAAATTTTTGATTTTATTATAATTTTGGAAAAAGTTTCAATTTTTGATATTGTTATAATTTTTTCAATATTTTTAGAATTTCGGAAAAAATTTGAATTTTTAAGAATTTTGAAGAATTTTTGGAATATTATTAGAATTTGGGAAAAGCTTAAATATATGATTTTATTCTAATTTTTGGAATACTTTTAGAATTTGAAAAAAAAAAATTTTGAATTTTATATAAATTTTTAGAATTTTGAAAAAAGTTTTAATTTTGTAAGAATTTCTGGAATATTTTTAGAATTTTAAAACTTTAAAATTTTTGATGTTATTATAATTTTGGAAAAAGTTTCAATTTTTAATATTGTTATAATTTTTGCAATATTTTTAGAATTTTGGAAAAAGTTTAAATTTTTGAATTTTCCAGAAAGTTTCGCTCCGCTCAGTGTAAATCTGTCAGCTCTACACGACCCGGTTGAAAAAAAACAGACCCTTGAATAAGTTTAGAATAAGTTACGTTCCACAAATAAGTCGTCGTTTGGAAAGCACCCTTATATTATGTAAATAATTAAATATTGTAGATCACAAAAGCGAATTAAAAACTGTCTAAAATTTTTTTAGGATTTAGGAATGTCACAATTTTTTGTTTTTTTATGTGCTTATAATAAAATACTTCTCTTGACTAACTATCAGCCCATCTTTTAACTGATATAAATTAAAGAAAGCCTCAATATATGACGTAAACTTTAAACAACCACAACAAATGTAGCAAATATTTTTATTTTCATACTCATTATTTACAATTTAAGGACACTTTGCCGTATAAAAATGACAAAAATTTGTAATATGTCCTCTATTATAATGATATACTCAATATGATCAAAATTCCAACGCGGGAAATGGATTTTCTTATAAATGCTTATAAATGCTTTTCTTATAAATGCTAAAACTCTTAGAGATGGAGAAAAAATTATTTAAAAATTGAATATTTTTTTTCAGTTTTATTATGTCTTTTGGTCTAAAACTTTTAGTAACGCGTACTGACACGTTCAACAAACTTGTTTTTTAAATTTGAGACTAATCCCACACTGGGAAGTTGCTGAAAAATTGATGACAAAATTCAACCCAACACAACTGTCGAATCTCCAGTTAAATAAAAGTGTGTATAACAATATAGGAATATGATTCGTTTGACTAACTTTATGATCTTTTCGACGTACGTACCGCATTCAGTGATCTAACTCTAAAGCATTTACGATATCAATGCATTAAGCTAACAAAGTTTAAAAACCAGTTTCAAAGCCATCCAGGAGTTTTTGCGTCTATAACAATGAAGGTTTTGTTTAGCAATACATCGTTTATCGGACCATGAACATGCATCGGAACAGTCAATAGTTAGTTCGCTCGAAAGTTGAGAAAAGTATTAAAATATAAAAAAACTTATAAAATATGCAACAACAACATTTTTGACCTTTTGAAATTGTTTTATGATTTCTTATTCCCTTTACTTAGCTCATTTACGTTATATCAATGGGTGAATACGGCATTATACTTACTGTTCTTCTTCCATTTGTTTTAATTGGAAATAATAAAAAGGTAATAAAACAAAACGAACACACAGTGCAAATGCACACCACATAGTGGTGGTAATAAATTCATCTGCATGCATAATTATGGGATATTATTATGAAAATTTGAATGTGACCAGGTTTTAAATTGACATGTTTTGTTTTATTTCAATAATAATTTTGTGTTTTATTAAGAATTATAATTAAGTTAATTTAAAAAAAACTGATTAAATATTTTTCGAATAAATTTCTTTTCTTTCCATATTTTCCCATGCTTTTATATAACTTTTTGTGTTACTTAAAATAAAATTATGTACATTTTTGAAATTGTGTGTTATGACCAACCATTAAACGATTAAAGGTAATTTGATTACTTAAATTTATAGGCCGGGCTATTGTTTTTGTTTTAAGTTGTTTTATTTTACATTTTAGAGAAAGATTTGCATAAATGATATCAAAACATGTGTGAAGTGTATATATATATATATTTATATATATATATATATATATATATATATATATATATATATATATATATATATATATATATATATATATATATATATATATATATATATATATATATATATACATATATATATATATATATATATATATATATATATATATATATATATATATATATATATATACATATATATATATATATATATATATATATATATATATATATATATATATATATATATATATATATATATATATATATATATATATATATATATATATATATATATGTATATATATATATATGTATATTAGGGTGTCCCAAGACATAGAGAACAAAAGTTTTTTTGCAAAATTTTATACACATACCCGCTAAATTTTTTGCAATTGACCTTAAAAACTTAAATTAAAAGTTTTACTGCGATTGGATGACGATAACCCGTGCCGACTTGAAGTTAAACTTTATCATACGAGCTTGTACTGGGATTACTGTGTAATTATTTGAGAAATTATTTTACTCTCATTAAATAAAACGCCAATGAATTAGAATAGTAGATTCTTGTATGAGCTTAGAATGAAGGCAATTCTTCATGAGGATGAAGTTTCCCGGAACGAGCGTAGCAAGTGGAGGGAATCATCCGAGTGAAGAATTGCCTTCATCCTAAGCGAATACAAGACACTATTTTATTCACGACTACAAATATTTCAAGTAATTTCATTCAAGTTTTCTTGTAAAAGTTTATATCGCCATATTGAATGAAATAAAAAACAAAACACAACATGTTTGTTTATTTTAGATTTTATATATGTATTGTTCTTGTTTTAACTGGTTTATATTACTATACCAACAAATCAAGTTTTTAATTTGTTAGGGGAATTTTTAATAAATAAAATGTAATGAAATAAATAAAGAAGAATTTTATATATAAAAACGAATGAATACAATTACAATGAAAGATATACGCATGGAAAGTATATACTCTTTAGTAGTCGTGGATAAAAAGATATTACTTCGGTCTGAAAGTCCTAAGTATTACATTCTCGAGCCAAAAATGAAATTCTTACCCCATTTATCGGCATTTCTCGACGTTTTAGGACTTACTGATTCTAAAAAAACGGTTTGTCTGTCTGCCGTCACAACCGACGAAATCTAGAAAACCGCTGGAAGGGATCTCAAAAATTTTTGTTTCTAAAAATAGAGTTACTCAATTGTAAGAGCCAAAAGGACGATGTGTTCGATAACTGTACCGGAAGTGTGTAAAAAAAATCGTCAAGTATGTTAAAACAAGGAAATTTGCCTATTTTTTGCTTGAAAGCGTTCTTTTAAGTGATTACGAATACGAACATTGACTTTGGAGAAATGTTGATGGTCGGTATTGGTATGTGAAATCAAAATCTAGATTATTGCATTATAAGTTTGTCAAAAAAATGTTGTCAAGTGTGTCAAAAGAATGATTTTCATTTTACTTAATTTTTTGGAACAATATGAAATTAATTATTTGTTTGACATGAAATGTTATCGAACATGAAATTGGGCATGGAAATTTTTGATTTTGGAATATTTTAAAAATTTTTGAATTTTGAAAAAAGTTTCAATCTTTGATTTTGTAATAATTTTTGGAATGTTTTTAGAACTTTAAAAAAAAGTTTAAATTTTGTATTTTATTTTAATTTTTAGAATATTTTTTGAATTTTGATAGAAGCATGAATATTTGGTTTTGTAATATTTTCTTGAAACGCTAAATGGAGAAGTTTTTGAGTAGTGTGCTGGGTGTTTCATCTTTTCACTAAGTTATATTAATTTATGATTTGTTATAATTTTCCGGCACTTATTAATATTTTGTGTTAGTTTTGTAATAAATTTCTGAACAGAAATAAAAAAATATTTATACTTTAACTAAGAGTTTTATGTTTGATATGACATCGCTGCCCAAAACTAAAAGCAATGTCCTCATAAAAGTTTTTTGCCGAAAACTATATCAAAATCCTTAATCCAGACCGAAGTCTTGATATCTCAGAGATTGAGATTTCAGTCCCTCCATATTTTAATATTATTTTTCATTACAACAACTATTACTAAGTATATTTTCTTTTCAATGTTTGCTGTTTACAGTCCGGATATAACATCTTGTGCTTTTGTACGCAACATAACAAATATTGCCTCAATTGTAATTAAACAATGAAAGTTCTGCATTAATTAGACCGCTCTTTCAGCTGTATCTGAACGATACAGCTGAAATGCTTTAAGCATTGATATCTCCTTTTTAATTATTATTTCTATTATTGTTTAATCTACTTTCAATTTATCAATTTTAGAAACAGGCACCATTCTACCTTTTCTCTATAGCATTCTATTTTATGGAGATCAACTTTTTGCCTATGATCTCTAATTTTTTGAAAAAGTGGAATATCTGGGCTCATTATAGGCACTTGTTTTATTTTCACTTCAAAAAGAATTTGTAACACCAGCTCGTACATGTGATGGTTGCAAGCGAAAACAAGATTTTCTACATTGATTTGTTTGCCACGCGCACACATACGATGTGTCTTCGAAGCAGTTATAGTATCACAGCAGAGAATTTGCACTTTGTCTTGAGTTTTCAATCTAAAATAACATTCCAAGCGTGTTTATAGAATTATTCAGTTTTGGCACAAAAATTATTCTTTGTTTTCGTATGAAATGTATTATATATAAAAACAATATATTCTACAACAATACTATACGAGAGCTTGTCCATTTGAAGGAAGTTTTGGGTTACCTTTTAGGTATATTTTTTGTTTAGAACTACCTAGTTCGACGGACATATTTATTATTCAAGAAAAATTGGTATAACAGACAAGACATTTAGAAATTATAAGCACATTAATACAGGTATACGCGCTAAAGTACACAATCAAGTATTGAAATGTTTAGGTGCAAGTCGGCACGGGTTACTGTTATTTAAATTGCATGAAATTTTATTTACAGTTGTTTTGACATAAAAGAAAAAAAACTAAAGGGTATGCGTTAAAAAAAACAATTTCAATTTTTCTGGGACACCCTAATATATATATGGACCAATACCAATATGGACGAAATGACGTTCTACGTGAAATATCTTATAAGAAAACGTTTAAATTAGTTTCCAGGGTCGGCATGAGTTTATACTCTTCGGTAGAACTGAAGAAATAAATATTAATTAACCAGCAAAATTAAAGTCATATAATTTTGTTGGTACTCGATATTATCAAACATAATGTTATAGAAACTTGTGAGAGGTTAACATTAAGCTAAAGAAGTCTGTTTGTGTGGTCTAACAACTTCCTCTGACACCACCAAGTCTATTGAAGAAATCAAATTATTTTGGATATTGCTAGAAAATTCAGAGAACAAATTTATCAATATTCACCAGGAATAACCAAAATTTCATTTCCTTAGAAGCACGTGTGGCGGTATTTTGCCTTATTTTGAAGTATCACAAAGCAGTTATTTACTCAGAGACACATCTTTCTTACGTCTCTGAGGAATATAAAATAAACTAATGGAATTTTTCGAATGTTAAACTAAGTTTTGGTACAAAATGGTTTATGTTATATATCAAAACCAACACTTATGTTTATTTCCAGCCGTGAAGGCTTGCTGATACACGTATATTATTAAATAACTTAACTACGATTTGTTTCATCTTTCATATTCATTCACACAAAATTACACAAATTTAGTTTTTTTGTTATGTGTATCAAAAACGTCTATATTAGAAGACTGATTATTTGAACAGGTAAACGTATACTACTTTACTTTTGCCCTATTATCATTGTATTGGTTAATGCATAACAACGGAAACGTTGCACTTTGGTTTTTATTTAAATTCTTACATATACATGCTTATTTTGGATTAGTATGCACCGAAGTTTGACCGAAATGTTGCCGTCTAAAACCAACACAAGGGTATAAATACAAGCCATATTGTTGCGATACATAGACAACAAGTCGTAGTTTTGTTTCGGTTTTATATTGTAGTATGCATCAAAAACGGTCGAAAAATTCACTAACATTTAAAGAATTAGTAGGCAAATATATAATAGTATGCGTCAATTAGCGCAGAAATATGGCTTGTATTATTCTCGGTTTTGTGTCGCCATCTTATATATTAATACGCTAACGAAAAATTTTGTGGAGCCTAAGGCTTTTTTATTCGAATTTTGATTGATTTCAAATTTTCAGAGCTAACTGATATTACTGTAACTTAGGTTTTAGAGATTTTTTGGGATTTTTCGGATCATAAATAAAAAAGTTATTATATACGAAAAACTTTTTATATACATATGCATTTTAAGTTTACATACATACAAAAACGAAATTAAATTTAAAACTTAAAAATTTATTTTATTTTTTATATTTTCTTTTTTATATATTCTTTGGTAGATGGAATTTCATTTTAGTCTTCTTATGTCTTCGTACATGGAAGGTTAGATCGAGTCGTCGGAATAAAAGAGATTATATGCGTAATAATGTTGATTTTATGAATGATGAAATTTATTTTTTTATATTTTCTTTTTTATATATTATTTGGTAGTGGGTAGTAATAATCGTATGCGTAGTATATGAGTAAAAATAGTCTAATCAAATTTCAGTGTATTTACAAGTTGTATTTTATTTTTTAGTTTTCTTATGTACACTGACGTGAATGCATGTGAATAATTTTGTTCCGTTCTTCATTTTAATTTTTAGAAATGCCAATGTATGTGAAGTTTTTTTTGTGCGTGAGACTTGTTCGTTCTTTAAAATCAATGCATAAATTTTGTGAAAGACCTGAGAATGTTACTGCTGATGTGTTTGTTAAATCTGTCAGATGATGCAATGCTGGTTGTATTTTATATTTTAGTTTTCTTATGTACACTGACGTGAATGCACGTGAATAATTTTGTTCTGTTCTTCATTGTAATTCTTAGAAATGCCAATGTATGTGAAGTTTTTCTTATGCGTGAGATTTGTTCGTTCTTTTAAATCAATGCATGAATTTTGTGAAAGACCTGAGAATGTTACTGCTGATGTGTTTGTTAAATTTGTCAGATGAAGATAGAATTGATGGAAATGAAATGATTCATAAATTTGTATGTACTGAAATCTTTCATCCCATTCTATTTCCTAAATTACATGAATATGTGAAACGTCATATGATGCTTGGACCATGTGGTGCTCTAAATCCTGTTAGTATGAGAGATGGTAAATGTAGTAAGAATTTTCCAAAACCTTTTTCTGAAAATACTAAAGAATCTGTGAATGGTTATCCTTTGTATCGTCGACGTGATAATGGTATGAGTGTTGATGTACGTGGTGCATAATAGATACTAGGAGGGCCCGGCGTGCTTCGCTACGCTTATAAATAAAGTTTTTGTTGACGTAGAAGCAATGATTTCAAAAAGTGGTAATGAGAAATGCTAGCATATAATTTTTAATTTTTCTTTTTAAATATATGAATGAAAAATAATCAGAACTCTAGCTGATTAGTTCGGATATATGAAAAATTAGCGATCAAATAAGTTAGAAATCAAATAAGCTTACTTGAAAACTTATTTGATCGAATTGTTGTGTTTTTATAGTTTTTTCTCTTCCTATCCCATGGTAGAAAATCAAAACAAATGATGTTACTGTTCGTTTATCTTTTAATTTACGCCGTATATGTATACACCAACACAATGATAAAGGGGCACTTTGTCTCTTTAAATTTTTGAATAATCAGTCTAAATATAGACGTTTTTGTGTATATGTATCGCGGTTTCATGGCTTGTACAAAGTGTTGGTTTGAATTTAAACATAATATCTTGATCTCTTTCGCTCATATGATTGTAATTTAAATTTATTTTCGAGCAAACATCATATAACTCATCTCACTCTTTATTATATCGCAACCATCATGAAACGAAATATGTATATATTAATGAATAATGATAAATTTAAATGATCATTGTTGTTGGTTTTAAAAACAAAAAAAAGCAAAAACAACTGCGTACAAGGTGTATTAAAATAATATTTGAATTATAATACGTATATTATGTGAGGAAAAAAGTCTTTTTTAAAATTAACATGCAACCTGTTGTAATACATTTTTTGTAAATATGTAGACTGAATATGCGAGAATGAATAATATTTATTATACATATGTATAGGGTTGTTTGTCTTACACAAAGGCTCAAGCTCATTTGGTAAGAAACTCAGATGATAGACTAAAATATTATTTTAATTGTAATCAAGAAATTAAATAAACATATTTCTTAATTTCCAAATTTGTTTTTATTTGATACGTTTCGATGATTTTTTGTCATCCTTTTCAATCAATCTACAATCCTAGAAAATACATTGGAATTATTTTTATGTTATTAAAAAATAATTTTTGTTTTTTGGAATTAATCTAAATTATAATGGTTACTAATGTAAAAAAACTTACAATATTTTCCTAAATGTGTAAAAGACGTTGTTCACTATAATTATTCTATTATGTCAGGTTAATTAAAATCACAAAGACAAGAAACACAATAAAAGAATTTTCTAAATTATCAAAAAACAAGAAGAACTGATACATTTAAACTAATTAGAGATTAAATAAATATGATTAAAATTAAAAATTAATTGTAATAATTGATAAAGAGAGTTTGGAGGTCAATGATCTTTTTTCAGAGTTATATCTATTTTTTTTTTTTTTTTTCCTTTTTTTAATAATAATAATAATATGTATAATATTGTTTGTTGTCAATTTATTGTTACCAAATTGTTACCACGTTGTTACACAATACTACAATACCTAATTACATTACACACATACATGCACTCTTTAATACCATCTACAACTACAACGATAACCAATAATGGTAACATATGGTCTGAATGAGCTTTTACAAAAAACTCTCAGTATAGGGTTAACTTTGGCCTATATAAAATATAAAATATGCATACAAAGAATTCTACACCATTTCCTGGACTTGGCCTGATTTACCTGATACAACAACTCGGTTATACTGTTGCTGTTGCTATACTATGTATTTGTATACTTTGTCGTCAAATAGTTAAATGGATTTACCCTGAGCCCGCCACTGATAGAAATGTCTCCTAAAATAATTATTTTCTTATATAAGAATATAGTAAGTATTTAATAAGGGAGAGGTATGAGTTTTTTTATAGAAAACTTATCTAAGAGTATTTAAAAAATATTTTTAATTTTATCCTATGTAAGAATAAAGTAAGTATGCAATAAGAGTATTTAAAAAATATTTTTATTTTTATCCTATGTAAGAATATAGTAAGTATGTAATAAGGGAGAGGTATGAGTTTTTCTTAAAGAGAATTTATCCAAGAGTATTATGAGAATATTTTGCGAATACATGTGTATACAAGTGTGTCAACTGTCTGTTGTGTTATTTTAGTATATTTTGCGTATCACACTGATCAACAGGTGATTTTTATTGTCATTCAATTTCAAAAAAATAAACCGAAAACGAATTAAATATTATTTTTTAATTTAATAATTTTTAAATTTGTAGAATGAGTTTCAAAGTTGTACAAACGATTGAGGATGATGATATTGTGTTGAGTATTCTCCCAGAAAAATGGGAAATAAATAATATACTAAATTGGCCATTAAAAAAACGTTCGCTATGGGCAGGCTTTTGCGGGACTCTAGTTCTGAATCACCATTTCCTGGTTGTTACCAAATGAAATGCAAAGTGAAGCGAAGAAATATTCAAAGCTATAAAGAAGCACTCGAAATTATGACGGGTATGAAATCAGAATCTGATTCTGAATGTTTAATTTCGACCAGAAAATCAAAAACAAATACAGTAGTGTATAACGAAATGCAAAATGTGGATTACAATGTAAATATTAAAAATGTTTGTGTAAATAGTATGATTAGTTATTTTGATTTATTTTCAGGATGAAATTATAGCTATCAATGATCTTAACCTTCCACCGGAGAAGTTGGGAAAAATTGAATTGATGCCAGAACAAATAACAGTAAAATTAATGTTTTTTTTATTTATTTGCATTATTTATAAGTGAATTGTTTAACTTTTATTATAGGAATATGTGTTGGATGTTACGCCAGGGGTCTACAATGAAAGTATGGAGTCAACTGCTAAAGATTATACGGATGAATTTATTGTGCAGAACACCCCAGAAGAAAACACAGGCATCAATATTCTGACCACATGTCATAGCTCTATGTGCGAAGAAATGGGGAAAACAATTATTGATACCTTTAATCGGTCGCTAGCACGATTAGAAGCAAAAATCGAGTCGCTAATTGAATTTAAGGTAAGAATCATCTGTTTTTAAATTTTTGAATATGAAAATAAAAATTAAAAACTAAATAAATTCAACCGAATATACGCATTCTATTAGAGTTAAAAATATTTAACATTTAATGGGAAGAAATTCCAGTAATGTCATTAATTAATGTAATTGTATAATATTACATAATTTTTTACAATTAATTTAATCACAGACTACCGCTCCACAATCGACATCAGCACTAAAGCCCTGTGAATCAGGAGATGAACTGATTGCCTTAGATGAAAGTTTAGGCACAGATGCTGAAATGCAGGACTTTGTAAGTTTTAATAAACATACGTAATTTTTTACAATCATACTGATAATTTAAATTAAATAACAGAAAAGAAAATTAACAAATATTGCTGGACGGACACCAATTGATGGCACAACGATATGCTACTCTCTGATAGATCATATTGTGACCAGAAATATTTTATTAGAATTTTCCTGGAGTGGCGCTGGAAAGGGCGCACAAAAAAAAAATTCCAGAATTTGCAACGATTGCGAAATGCTATGGTAGAGGTAAGACAATATAGTTTTAATTAAATTATAAGTAAAAATATTCATATATTATAATTTATAACCCACTATAGACTATACAATCCAATAACGATGGAAATTTCACACATGCTGCATGTGAATTATTTTTTTCAAACATATTGAAAATTGCACTGCCTAGATGCTCTAAGGACCCTATGAAAAACTCCCGAAAAGGATCAAAAAGAAGCAAAAAACCAAAACAGAGCACTGAAAATAGTGAATGTCCCAAAAAACAAAATAAACTGGTGATCCAAAATGTGATTTAAGTTTAAAACCAACCAATTTTTGTATTTTTTTTTTAATGAATATAGTTAATGAGTTATTTGTTTTTATTTTTTAAAATGTTAATATGAGTGATATTTTTTTATACTTTTTTTTACCAAATATATATGATATAATTTCCATCTAAAAGATAAATATATATGCAATACATTTTATTACAATCCTAAGTTAAGAATTTTTAATTTTGTAAAAGATTTTTGCTTTGTTTTTGTTAAAATGAATTTGATTGTTTTTAATATTTTTTAATTCTATAAAAAATCTTTATGCAATATAAGATCCTTTCAAAGTAAAGTATGTATTAAAGGTACAAATACAGTTGTAGTCTCATCATATACAATAGCTACCATTTTACATTTAATGTCTGATAGTTGATAGATTTTTTTTTCTGCATCCACATCGTATAAACAACATTCAAATATGTTAATAAAAGAGGATTTAAATGGTTTTTCGAAAAATGAATCGAGATTCTGCATTTTTTGACCAGATATGTAAAATATTTCATCATTTCCCTTAAATGCATTATTGAACTGAATTAGTTCATTTTTCTTCGTTAAAAACCATCTGTTTGCAAAATCCGTACTCAATAAAAACGAATCGGGTATGTGAAGTTTTGAATAATCACTTCGATTAGTTGTAGCTTTCAAAATTGGAAAATTTTCTTTATTTCTCAATTTTATATCCAGTTTACATTGGTTGATTTCGTGGATCCTTTTAGCTACTTGTACCAACGGGCAGTTATCCTGTCGTAGTAGTAATTTTATTTGGTATAACATATTTTCAAATGGATATGCATTAAAAGTTGATAATACACCGAATTTTTGCACTTCATCTACGAGATGTAATAAATTATGTACATTGCTGGTCATAAATTCTTGACCGAAAATATCCCTGTATCGTTCGACATAACTTTCCATTAATTTTGCAGCAACATCTATATATTTTATGTAATGTGTAGAAGAACAAATTGTGATTGCACAAAACAGCTGTAGAAAATGTACATATCCACTGGTAAATAATTCTTCAGAACAACTATACCTGTAATAAAAATCTAAAAAAGTAATAAAGTCAATCTCGTAAAGAATGTTTTGTTTAACATTACCAATATAATAAAAAGAGAACGGAACTCTGTTCCTTTCCAATGCGCCAAACGTTCTAATGATCTCACGGAACGATGAATTTCTCGTGGTAAAGTGCATTTGTAAAGATTCATAGAAATGTTTAATACATCTTTTGCACTCCGTTTGCCTCTTTTATTAAAAGTTCCGTCTCTCCAACCAAAAAGTAATCTAAAATTATATAAATTCATAATATCAAAATTATTATATTGCTCTATACTAAATTATATAAACCTTTTCATAATACCAAGATCTAATAAATGTAGCGAATCGGAAACTGGAAAGTCTTCTACCATATCAATTTCAAGCTGCTCTAAAGGCGAAGTACGCTTATGGTGAAGTTCATTAGTCTAGAAATTGAACAATAAAAAGTATACGGTACAGTTAGTAGAAAGTAAAAGATACAC
Source organism: Diogma glabrata (assembly GCA_963693315.1). Taxonomy (NCBI): domain Eukaryota; kingdom Metazoa; phylum Arthropoda; class Insecta; order Diptera; family Cylindrotomidae; genus Diogma; species Diogma glabrata. Next base: position 300,268,722 of record OY856187.1, on the reverse strand, counting down.
TTTATTTTACAGAATTTACTTTATTACGAAAATCAAAGTCAGTTCGTTTAGGACATCCTGTGCGTGGAAAAATATTGGTCCGAGATTTATACGAGTATTCGCCAACGGTTGATATTTTTTTATACTTTTTTTGTAATCATTATACATTTTAAACAACCATTTTGGCTATTATAATTTGCAATACCTATAACAAATTTAAGAATTAAGTACTAAAATAGTTTAAATTGTATTTGTTAATACCTTTGATAAATGCTCTTGCTGGGGAATCGGATATAAAAGCTCGAACTTTCAGATGACATAAATGTCCATTTAAATATATCCCATCTCTCATACCTATTTTAAGTTCTTCAACAAACTGATTTAAGTACTCATCCAGGTTTGGTTTTCCAACTCCATGATATATTCCAACAACCATTGGTTTATTATTTGGTAGCTCGTAAATATTACAAAGGATAGGCCAAAATGTTAGCCAATATAGCTTAATAGCCAATGGCTATTGGCAAACCATCAATATTTATATTTAATGAATAAGTTGTTTGCTTGACAATGCTTGTTGTAGGCAATTAAATAGACCTTGATGCCAATATTTTCCACGTTCACCTTTTACGCCAAAAAACCACAACAAAAAAATAAAAACAAGGCTTTAAATTTAACATCGCATAATAATAATAATTAAAGACGTTACATAAATATTTATTAAAACGAGTTACCTATTTTCTTTACCACTATTACTTTTGGAGTTTCCAATAATGTTCTTGGATCAGCTGGCAATAATCCCAGTTCCATGAAATTAAAAATTTTAAGTAATTCTTTTAACGCAGTTTGCCTTACATTAAAAGTAGTTGACCAGTTTTTTATTTTCTGAACAATTTCCTCCTTTTTAGACAATTGTTCTTCATCTGAATCATTTTCAGAAAGAACAGAAAATGTTTCTTACCCAATAATTAATTCAGAATTAGTTACATTTTCTGGGATTGCATCCAACGAGTTTCCTGTATTTGATACCATATTATTTGATAAGTCAGTACTAAAAGTCAATTTAGTAGATGCAACTGGCAGCTGCATTTTATTTTTTTGAAAGATGTCCGAAATAATATTTTTACTCATTTCAGAATAAATTTTTTGGCGTTTCCTATTAAAGGATCCACTTTGCTTAACTTTATGCCACTGGCTTATATTTAGAGACATATTTACTATATTATTAAATATATAAGAAAACCGAATAAAACAGTAATATATCTAACACTCGATTTTTAACATTAATTAGTTTTAGAGTTACGTCAATCACTAAGTTTTGTTTTCTGTGTTACTCAAACAAATGTCATATTTTCTAAAAGAAACACACTTTAAAGGCTCTTGCTAAAGAATTTAAACAATATGTAATCTTATAGCGTTCTCTATAAAGATTTGTTTACGTTTTAATCTTACAAAACTCTTGGTCAAGAGAAATCCTACAGAACACTCATAAAGAAAGAAATTAAGAGCACTGTAAGACTAAATATATCTTGGCTAAGAAAACTTTTCCACTAAAAACAATAAGAGTATACTAGGTGTGGTGTAAAAAACAGCCTTACAACAGAATCTATCAAGGTGTAAAAATGCCATGTAAGAATATAATATATAGTTTATAAATCGACATTTCTTTGACAAGAAGATAATAAGTATTCAGTTTTAAACATTCTTGGAGAATGTTATTCTAGGGCTCTTTTAAGTGAAAAATATTCCTAAAAGACAATTTATAAGGCAAAATGTTAGTTGGGTTCATAGACCTACAAATTACAATAATTTAACCATTATTCTATAAATTGATTGCCAGGTATTGGTTTAAAAAATGGTTTTTTTATTTTACATATCATAACTTTGACTATTTTATAATAAATTAGGTAAAAACTTACATTATAACTTTAAAAAAGAACACTAATTATTAACTACACACGAATTATTAGCTAAACATTAATAAATAAATAAATAACTAACTTTGGTTTTACGAAACCTCGTCACTTCAACATATTAAAACTTTGTACTAAATTATAATCGACTGACGAAAGTCAGAATATTTTGATTAATTTATAAAACGTAACCGTTACCAGCTAATGATTGAGATATTTTCTCCTATTTTGTGTATGTTTTTTTTAAATTTAAATTTTCGTTTTTATTTTGGACAGAACGGTAACTCTAAAATTAATATAACTAACCTTTGACAAGGTAAATGAACTTGAAAAATTCACACATAAAAAATAAATAAAATACAACCAAATAAATGCAAACATGAGAGTGAATCAGAAAATTGAAAAAAATACAAAATATATACATATATATATTATATATGTATATATATATATATATATATATATATATATATATATATATATATATATATATATATATATATATATATATATATATATATATATATATATATATTATATTATATATATATATATATATATATATATATATATATATATATATATATATATATATATATATATATATATATATATATGTTATATATATATATATATATATATATATATATATATATATATATATATATATATATATATATATATATATATATATATAAAATATATAAAATATATATATATATATATATATATATATATATATATATATATATATATATATATATATATATATATATATATATATATATATATATATATATATATATATATATATAAATATATATATATATATATATATATATATATATATATATATATATATATATATATATTTATATATATATATATATATATATATATATATATATGTATATATATTAGACTGGTCGTTAAAAACTAAATTTTCCGAGACGCCCCCTAGAAAAATTCTTTGTGGTCAAAAAACCACAACGGCATTATTTTTTTTTTTTTTAAATCAAAACAACACGTGCCGCAAAATCGTCGAAGTTGATTTTTTGAAAAATTCGTAGTTTTCAAATATCTCATAAAATATGCAGATGTCAAAAAAAATCACATCGCCATTTTTGTAGAAAATTTAATTCTCTACAAAAAAGGTCTATGTTATTTTTTCCCAAAAACGTATAGTTCTCATGATATTTTGAAAACGAACTTGTAAGTTTTCGTAATTTTTAAAAAACATAAAAAATA
>OY856187.1:300203273-300260773 GCA_963693315.1 Diogma glabrata | reverse complement strand
TATATATATATATATATATATATATATATATATATATATATATATATATATATATTAGACCGACCCAAAAACAACATGTTGATTTTTTTTTGGTGCTCAGGGCTAAATTCGTTTATTGGTCCATACTGAATATCCACACAAAAAATTGGGTCAATTGGTGCATCCAAGAGCCAGCGCTTTTGCATATAGTAAAACAAGATTCGAGATTTGACGGCTATAAATACTCATATCTCAAAAACGCTTAGTGATATGAAAAAAAGTTAAAGCAAGCTCACCTTATTTTGCGATTGTCTAACTTTTTTAGAACAAACTTTTTTTCTCAGAATTACAACAAAAAAATGTTAGTGGAATTTTCTGAATTCGTTCTCAATTTTCAAAAAAGCCTCATTGCCTCCAGCGACATTTAGGAAAAAAAAGTTCCAAACAAAATATTAATATTTTTGCTAAACTAAAATTTATTTAGAACATACTTATAACTTTTATTCAAAAATAAAAAAGTTTTAGAACAAAAGATCCATTATTTTAAGTATTTCTTCAAATTTTCAGTTTAGCTTAACAGTGTATTACTAAAAATATACAAAATCTATTAAAATTAATTAAACACAATATCATTTTAATAAAAAAATTATTTGCCTTTAAAAATATTTGCAGAGTCACTTAGGAAAAACAACTATTATGCCAAGTGTCAGAATATGAGCATCGATCAATGAATTCCTGACAGTGTAGTTTATCGAGAAAAAATTTTGAAAATCGGATTTCTACGGTTTTGTGTTAATTCGTTAGTATTCTCAAAATTTGGATGCAAAAACTAATTTTTTAAGAAGCAGTTCAAAAAATTTTAGTTATAAACTGTTAGAAGGTCTTGAAATTTGCATTTGCCTGTAGAGAACATTATTTAATAATTCACTAAAATGTCCGTATCTTTTGATTAACTTAACCGAATTTCGTGATTTGATACTTGTTTAAAAGGTATTGAACTAAGTAATATCAGTAAATTATTGCACGTTTCAAATTTAGCAGCATAATAGGGTGACCTAAAAATTAAATATAATATTTTGAAATAGGCAAAACAAAATATAATGTAAGAATGTTTAGACAAAATATGAAATAGTGTTGAAATGAAAATTCAAGGTCGACATGCTATTTAGCTGATTACTCCATACTTTGTTATAAGTTGATGTGTTAAATGATAAATCAACACATTTTTTACTTAGTTATTGGTGAAGTTATAGTTGCACTTAGTTATCCAATAGTCATGCAAGATTTCTGCAACAGAATTTTTTGTTGGTTTTGTAGATTTTTTGTCGATGATTCTCTACATCTTGAAGGATGTACGGTTTCTGTTCTTCATCTTGACTTAATATGTCTATTGTTGTCCGTCATTAACTTTACTCCCAAGTCATTCTGCAAAGTCATTTACGAATTACGACCACAATTCCTTTAATTTGCTGTTAAATGCTCAAATACTCTTCATTTGCTATCCAAGAATCTGGGTTTTCATACAGAAATTTTGGAATTTTTTGAAGACTACTTCAAAAAATATCTAGGATTGGTCAGACACGAAAAAATTTAAATATATTTTATTCTGTACTAGTTTGAAAATATTTGCTTTCCTAGATGTCATGTGGGTTTGATTATGAAATTGTAACCTTTTCTCCATTGCAGTTTTGATATTGTTACTCAAATCTCAGTCAAAAAATTCTAGAGGTACTAGAATATCACCTTTTGCCTATTTTAAAATATTATATTTAATTTTTAGGTCACCTAAGTGTGCTTCTAAATTTGAAACGTGCAAAAATAATTTACTAAAATTACTTAGCTCAATACCTTTTTAACAAGTATCAAATCACGAAATTCGGTTAAGTTATTCAAAAGATATGGACATTTTAGTAAATTATTAAATAATGTTCTCTACAGGCAAATGCAAATTTCAAGACCTTCTAACAGTTTATAACTAAAATTTTTTGAACTGCTTCTTAAAAAATTAGTTTTTGCATCCACATTTTTAGAATACTAATGAATTAACACAAAACCGTAGAAATCCGATTTTCAAACATTTTTCTCGATAAACTACACTGTCAGGAATGCATTGATCGATGCTCATATTCTGACACTTGCCATAATAGTTGTTTTTCCTAAGTGACTCTGCAAATATTTTTAAAGGCAAATAATTTTTTTATTAAAATGATATTGTGTTTAATTAATTTTAATAGATTTTGTATATTTTTAGAAATACACTGTTAAGCTAAACTGAAAATTTGAAGAAATACTTAAAATAATGGATCTTTTGTTCTAAAACTTTTTTATTTTTGAATAAAAGTTATAAGTATGTTCTAAATAAATTTTAGTTTAGCAAAATTATTAATATTTTGTTTGAAACTTTTTTTTCCTAAATGTCACTGGAGGCAATGAGGCCTTTTTGAAAAATTGAGAACGAATTCAGAAAATTCCACTAAAACTTTTTTGTTGTAATTCTGAGAAAAAAAAATTGTTCTAAGAAAGTTAGACAATCGCAAAATAAGGTGAGCTTGCCTTAACTTTTTTTTAATATCACTAAGCGTTTTTGAGATATGAGTATTTACAGCTAAGAAATTTCGAATCTTGTTTTGCTATATGCAAAAGCGCTGGCTCTTGGATGCACCAATTGGGCCAGTTTTTTGTGTGGATATTCAGTATGGACCAATAAACAAATCAAGCCCTGAGCACCAAAAAAAAACAACATTTTGCATTTCCATACAAAAATGGGTCGATCTAATATATATATATATATATATATATATATATATATATATATATATATATATATATATATATATATATATATATATATATATATATATATATATATATATATATATATATATATATATATATATATATATATATATATATATATATACAGGGTGAGTTTTTTAAAAAATGCCAGGCTTTTATCTCGAGAACCATGCTAGATGGGACAAAATAATCCAAGATGATATTTGTTAAGCGTCGAGGGGGACGTCCAATGGTAATATTGAATGACCTTGAAACTCATAAGTATTGGAGATATATGCCAAAATAGGTTTTTTTTAAATTAGAACCTATACATTTAATATTTTTTTTTAATTTAGTAAATCAAACTACACACTTTTTGCCTACAAAATTTTTTGTAAAGTGTACGATTTTGTAGATATGATGAAAATTGATTTGCACTAAAGCAAACGTGTCTTCGCTAAGTTCTTCAGAAAAAAAATAAAATTTCGATAAATTAAAACAAAAATAATGAAAATCATTCATTAATTTAAATATTATTGCATTGTGGTCTACTGCGTGAAATTGATTTTCGTTTTTTTTTTTGATTTATTGAAATTTTATTTTTTTTCTGAAGAACTTAGCGAAGACACGTTTGCTTTAGTGCAAATCAATTTTCATCATATCTACAAAATCGTACACTTTACAAAAAATTTTGTAGGCAAAAAGTGTGTAGTTTGATTTACTTAATTAAAAAAAAATATTAAATGTATAGGTTCTAATTTAAAAAAAACCTATTTTGGCATATATCTCCAATACTTATGAGTTTCAAGGTCATTCAATATTACCATTGGACGTCCCCCTCGACGCTTAACAAATATCATCTTGGATTATTTTGTCCCATCTAGCATGGTTCTCGAGATAAAAGCCTGGCATTTTTTAAAAAACTCACCCTGTATATATATATATATATATATATATATATATATATATATATATATATATATATATATATACAGGGTGAGTTTTTTAAAAAATGCCAGGCTTTTATCTCGAGAACCATGCTAGATGGGACAAAATAACCCAAGGTGATATTTGTTAAGCGTCGAGGGGACGTCCAATGGTAATATTGAATGACCTTGAAACTCATAAGTATTGGAGATTTATGCCAAAATAGTTTTTTTTTAAATTGGAACCAATACATTTAATGTTTTTTTTAAATTAAGTGAATCAAACTACACCCTTTTCGCTTAAAAATTTTTTTTGTAAAGTGTACGATTTTGTAGATATGATGATAATTGATTTGCACTAAAGCAAACGTGTCTTCGCTAAGTTCTTCAGTAAAAAAATAAAATTTCAATAAATCAGAAAAAAAAAACGAAAATCAATTTCACGCAGTAGACCACGATGCAATAATATTTAAATTAATGTGTAGTTTGATTTACTTAATTAAAAAAAAGTATTAAATGTATTGGTTCTAATTTAAAAAAAACCTATTTTGGCATAAATCTCCAATACTTATGAGTTTCAAGGTCGTTCAATATTACCATTGGACGTCCCCCTTGACGCTTAACAAATATTACCTTGGGTTATTTTGTCCCATCTAGCATGGTTCTCGAGATAAAAGCCTGGCATTTTTTAAAAAACTCACCCTGTATATATATATATATATATATATATATATGTATTGTTCTCATTCTCACCTTTTGATATTACTATATTACTATACCTTTTGATATTACTATTTTTTTTTGTATGATGTCAATTGTTTTGTTTTTCTATGATATCTATGATGTATTTCATAATACTGATAAAAACTTTAGCAGGCAATTTAAAAATTATTCGAAATATTTTGCAATCATGGATAAAATAGCATCTAATATTCGCATAGGATGATGGCAATTCTTGACTTGGATGATTTACTCCACTCGTTTCGCTCGTTCCGTCACTTCATCCTCGTGAAGAATTGCCACCATTCTATACTCATACAAGAATCTACTCTTCTCACCCTAGGCCAATATCAATAATAATAGCAAAAAAATTAACTAGGTTAATAATGATAAATTTTCTTCTATTTTTAATTGAAATGAAGAAAAACATACAAACAAATAATAATTGCATTCCTTTGTTTCGTTTTATTTGTAACTCTTAAGCTACTGATATTGTAATATATTTAAAAAATGAAATGGAAAATGGCGAATATCAAAATCTAATCAAATCAAATATGATAACTAGTGTTAGTAGTTAAAAAAATTCTATATCACCTCGGTTGAAAAGGCTAATATAGATCTCTAACATTATAAAAGTTCTCGGTCAATTAACAGTTCACTTCTCAACCTTGTTATAAAATGTACTGTTTTAAACGAGTTGTATATAAAGTTCAATTCCACTACCTCATTTCCGGGAACAAATTGAATCTTTAACTCCAACTAAGGATCTTTGAATCTTTAACTAAGAAGTAAAAATAACAAACCATGACAGCAATAAAAGTTTTCACGGAAACCGAAATTTTTTACGACCAATTCAACTTTCTATAAAAATTAAAAACGATGAACGATAATTTTCGTTCATTTTAAATGATTAAATTTAGTTCTTAATATCATAATTATATTGTGGTCGTGCAAAAAAAATACACCTCTGGAGAGGGGATGTCATCTCCCTTAGTGATATGTAGCCCTCAGGTTTTGCCCTCGGACTCCAAACACACCTAAAAAAACATGCACTTCTCTACCTTGGTTTTTAATCTACTATTAAACTATTGTCAAGACTCAAGACTAAAGTATATCACTACGATTTGAGTTTATGTTCTTAAAATTTTCAATAAACTTTTACTACCGTAAGTATAATTAATATTACGGCCATCACTTTTCTCATTTCTCAAAATCAATATATTTTTGCTTACTCAAACTATGCATATATATTTCTTTGGTATTTTTTACTTTGGTAAATATATATGCATTTATTATGCATATATATTTTAAAATAGATATAGTCTTGTGTCAATAATTTTTACTTGCCAATAACATGCACTCACGCCAAAATATACCAATCATGTCACATATAAATTCTAATGATTACTAAACTATAAATGATTACTAAACTATTTCACAACATGCTTCTTCTACTCGGATATTTACCTTAAATATGCAATAAATCATTTCATTAATAACAAAAAATAACACATTTGTAAGAGAATTTAAATGCAGCAAGCATTCAAATATAATTTTAAACGATTAAAATTGTTAGACAACAAAAATTTAATACAAAATAAATTCTTAATTGCTGTAAAATTAAATGAAAAGGAATCTCAAGAAAATATTCAAGAGATAGATAGTAAGTAATAAGAATGTCAAAAATTTCTTAGTATTTTTATTTGTATTCTTCAGGTGCGTTATTACTTTATTTATTTATTTCGTATATATTTTTTACTTTATTGGTTTTGAATATAATTTTGTGTAGTTAAGATATCAAATTTACCATCCAACATAGAAAAAATAATAAATAATAATAAAAGAAAAAATTTTGCATATTACTCAAACCTTCCTTCATATTTTATGTAAAGATTTCGAGTTTTGAATAAGGTTTTATAACATTTTGTCGCAGCTGTGACACAGTTTAGCTTATCCATCGTACCTAAACTGTAGGTCGAGGCTTATGTCCACTATTACATACCGTAAACCTGAATTTACCTCCGCCTGAATCGCGGACTTTATGGTATCTTATAAACATTCCTATCAAATATATTATCATTGCGCATCGAAAGATGAATCTGGTTAAGTTAACCTTAGTAAGCGTACAAACCTCTGACACCTACCACCCCCAGTTGTATGTAGATTTGCAACAGATATAGACAAAGGACTGTTAGTGACCAACTTACTTTCGTCCAGCGTTTCCACAACGCAAAATAAAGTTTCAAAATAAACTTCAAGATTAAGTTTAATTATTTTATAAGTTTTTTTAACTAATATTTTTTTTGTTTTGTTTTTGTTTCTTACATCTTATCATGACATATTTGCAAATTTTATATCTTATTATAAGCTAGGATTTATTGAGTAGTTGCCCATCTCAAAAAATAAGTGCCCAAGTAGTAAGGCAAATCGGTGCATTTCACCTGCTGATAAAACAAAACTGACATTGGGTTTGTAACGACAATGCATATTTTGACTCAAAACACATCTTGCTAAATCAAAATATTCGTGGATTGAACGCTAACTGTGACAATGTGCAACATATAATCTGGATCTGATAATCTGCATTTTTTATACAGAAACTAAGAAGTTCTGAAAACTTTTTCACTGACGTAGCGCTGAATCCAAAATATTGCTTTGAATCATGTTTTCAATTTCATTAAGGTGTTTTGTATGCGCATACATTCATAAGAGTGTCGCATTTGAACGGTTTTTAAAGTTGGAGTTGCATGGAGATGGAACACAGTTGTATTAATGGTTTTTCTACCAGAAATTTCTTTTTTTACCCTATATCGGTCCCCAAACAAATTTATTTCTAATATTTTAATCTTTTGACTACTATTGTGGATGAAATTAGAGCAAAATTTCCTAATTGTGAGTTTATCGTTACTATTGACTTCAACGTCTACAACAAATCGAAGTAAGAATTTTCTATGGTAGTTTGGTAGAAATATTTTACGCATCAAAGTGCCTGTCTCAAATTATGAAAACCCTAACCCTCACTCCTCGTAATGCCAGTGATAATTTTTTATTCTAGATCTCTGTCTCATATCTATTCCAGATATTAGAAGCTGTTAATGTCGAAAAGGGGAGCATTGAAAGTTCGGACCGATTAAGACTGGTTTACTATAAATTAGATTTGCCAAGGCCCGTCAATTGTTTCACTTCTAGTAAATGGGTACCAAGTTAGTCGTACAAAAAGCCCGGCAATCAATCGTAGTATCTGGAAGCGGGAATTGACAGAGTTAGAGCAGCTAATCTTTTAATCATTTCAATTTCCATCAAAAGTTTTACGGTGCGACTAAATCCTTAAGCTCTGGTACCAACTCTGCAATATTCTATCAGTTAAAGTAATTTAGTCGACTTTGACCCTGCCGGTACAGATACGTTGTTCACGAAACGTTTGGAAAATATTTCCAGTTTTGTTAAACCTTTTTGCATAACTATTAAAATCTCGGCGGTGGTCCTTTCGTTATAATTTAAAATGTCGACAAAATGATTCAAGTTGATAATATTTATTTGTGTAATTAAAATTTCAAAAACATAAAATCATAATTCTATGTAATTAAATTGTATATCTTGATCTGTTTTTTTTCTGGGCTTTTCATTTCATGTTTACTATTGCCAACATTAGTCGTAAATTAAAATAATTTTGTTTTACAATTGGTAATGCATTCGTCCGACAACAGAATAATAATTTATTTATAAGAAATTCTTGTTTGTATAGATGATGTTAACACAGCACACTTTATTAGACCAAACTGTTTACCTTCAACTATAAGATATCAATTAACTTGAAGAGTTCAATTTACAAAACGTTGAAGTACATAATTTACACGAAATGGAATTTGCTTCCAGGAGCCAGACAAAATAACACTTCAAATCTATAATTTCTATCATTAATAAAAATAAAAATCAACATTTTGTTATATATATTAAAACAGAAAAACTTGCACTGTCATCAAGGATTGAATTTTAAAATATTTAGATTTAATTTTGATAAATTTTTATTACATACAGTACAGCTAATACATTTATTGTAATATTGTTTTTACACGAGTTGTATATAAATTTCAATCCCGCTCCTCCATTTGCGGGAGCGGATTGAATCTTTTACTTCCTAGGGAGTAAAAATAACAAACCTTGACAACAATGAAAGTATTCATGGAAATATTAGTACATTATATAACAAGGTTGAGAAGTAAACTATTATTGACCGAGAACTTTTAGATGCTGAGGCGCGTGGCGCCGAGGGTTATAACGTTCGAGGTCTTTAATCTTCTCATCCGAGGTACATATAGAATTTTTTTAACTACATACTAACACTAATTATCATATTTGCTTTGATTAGATTTTGATATCAGTCATTTTCCATTTCATTTTTTAAATATCTTAAAATATCAAGTAGTCCTGAAGTTTAGTTTCATACAAATAAAACGAAACGGGGGAGTGCAATTGTTATTTGTTTATGTTTTTTTGGTAATTTTAATTAAAAAAAAAAGTCAGACAAGTGCGAATAAAATTCGCTCGTCAAGGAATGTAAAAGAACACAATATCAAAAACTATTGACAAAAAGTTGTGTTGTAATGTGCTTATATTTCCAGACCATAGACGAATAACAAAATAATTAATGTTTAATCGTAAATGTCAATAGTAAATTACAATCAAATCCACATTGATCAAAAATAACTCAAAAAATGTTACATTAGGTTAAATCTCATCCATAGATGTTTATGGTAACTCAAGAAAGATTCACCAGCTTGTAAATGGTTTAAATTTGATTATTTTTTTCGGTCAATCAAGTGTTGAAATTTAGGGGGGGGGGGGGGTGGAGAGGCTACATACTAAAACTATTTTTTTTTCAATAACACAAAAACTGTACACCGCTAAGTTCTAAAAAATTGTAATGTTTCTTAAATTAAGTGCTCCTTTCATATGACACCCCATTCGCTTGGGTCAAAAGTGGATTTTTACTCTCCTCACACCCATCCCCTAAACACACAGAAATATAGTTATTTGAGACTTTGCTATGATTCTCATTCAAAATTTAAAAATGTTCCTGTCTGCGAATTTTTTCAAATTTTTCTGCAATCATCGTCGAAACGTAGGGAGCGAAACGATCTGAATTTTGCACTTTTTTGATAATAACTCAAAAACTTTACATCACAAAATTCTAAAAGCAATTGCAATGATTTATAAATTAGGTGTTCTTTTAAATGACATCTCACTCGCTTGGGTCAAAAAAGGTTTTTTTTTACCCTCTTTACACCGGGCCCCTAAACACACAGATATTTAATTATTTGAGACTTCGCTATAGTTTTCATACAAAATTTACCAAATTTCCTAGCTCTGTGAATTTTTTCAAATTTTTCTGTCAATCAGTGTCGAATCGTAGGGCGGGGAACGGTTTGAATTTTGCTGCACTTTTTGGTCCATAACTCAAAAACTAAAGACCGCAAAATTCTAAAAAAAATTGCAACAAATTTTAAATTAGGGGTTCTTTCAAATGGGGGTGCCACTTGCTTGGGTCAAAAAATTTCAAAAAGAAAGATTCACCAGCTTGTAAATGGTTTAAATTTGATTATTTTTTTCGGTCAATCAAGTGTTGAAAGGGTAGCGAAAATCCGAAATTCTACGTCCACGCCGTGCTACCTGGGTAACGCTAACAGAATTAGGTTGGTGTAGTTGAGAGGGGCAGAGTAAATACTGCTTATACTCAATGATTCTGCACCATGGCGAGTCATTGGCGCCATAAAACCAATGCAACTCAAGCGTCTGTTCTCCATGTTAGGGGCGGCTTGGAGCGGGCGTCTGTCTTGGATCAAGCGGCTCGCTATATAAATGTGTAGAAAGCGTCTGTTCTCCATGTTAGGGGCGGCTATCAGTGGGCGTCTGTCTTGGATCAAGCGGCTCGCTATATAAACGTGTAAAAAGGTTGTTTCTGGTGACCTTAAGATGCAGAACGAACCCATTCACGAAAATTTGGGTTGGGCGAAGGGCTAACACCCCATTTCGTAAAAAAATTATTGTCATGAATTCTGTACACAGGCCTCGGAATATCTCGGATTCATTATTGGAACGACCTCGGAAACTGTACCCGGACTACGATTTAAAAATAGGAACCTGGAACGTACTAAGCCTTAGAAGACCAGGAGATCTCCTAAAACTCACACAACAAGTCGAGAGCTACACACTGGATATAGTGGCATTACAAGAACTAAGATGGCCAGGCAGTGGAATCCATGAAACAGCGAAAGGATACACTCTGTATTATTGCGGTCATCAAAACGGAGGAGAATTTGGAGTTGGCTTTCTTATACACCGTCGCGTGAATCAGCATGTTATCGACTTCTGCCCAATTAATATGCGGTTATGCACACTGAGAATCCGCACGCAAAAATTCAATGTAACGATCGTCAATGTTCATGCACCTACTGAAGATAAAGCAGATGATATTAAAGACCTGTTCTTCCTAGAACTCGAGGAAGTCATCAATAACATCCCGCGGCACGATATAAAAATCGTGGTAGGTGACTTTAATGCTCAAATCGGTAGGATTGCAGAACTTAAAACACATATCGGCCCTAACAGCTTGCATCATACCAGCAGCAATAACGGTTTTCGCGCAGCCGAGCTGGCTATGATGTATGATCTAGTAATTTCCAGCACTTTCTTCCCTCACAAGAGAATTCACAAGGCAACGTGGAAATCAAATGACGGAAGAACGGAAAATCAAATCGATCACGTCATGATCTCTAAGAGACACTCTACAAGTATAACTGACGTTCGATCATACAGAGGTGCTGATATGGACACCGATCATATGCTTGTCATCTTTAAGTACAAGTGCAAGTTGTCATCCACATTTAACAGACAAGCAAAAAAGACCGTGCGCTGGAATGTCGAAGCATTTAAACATCCGGAAACGCTGAATAGATATCAGGAAATAATAACACAAAACATAGAAGAGCATGACATCTCTTCTGAGATGCCATTTAACATACAAGAGGAATGGCAAACGCTTCAATCAACCATTATAGCCGCAGCACAGGCTACAATCGGAAAGCGACCACCGAAATCACACAACGAATGGTTTGACGACGAGTGCCGCCAATCCGTTGAAAATAAACAAAAACTGCGAGAAAAATGGTTAACAAGAAACACCCGAAGCTCCCAAGCTGATTATCTATGCGCCAGGAAAGCCTCAGCAAAACTTCTACGTAAAAAGAAACGCGAACACATGAAGAGCTCCATCGAAAACATCAACCAACATGCGGCCAACGGAAATTCAAAAGAGTGCTTTGCCAATGCACGAAATCTGACCAAAGATTTCCACCCAAGATCTACAGCCATCAAAAATGTAAATAATGAACTTACAACAAGTGAACGTGATGTGCTGGCAGTGTGGCGATCCCACTTTCAAGACCTACTGAATAGGACGAACGAAGTTCATCCTATTCGAGCAATTGCTCCATCAACTGAAGAGATTTTTATCCCTTACCCAGCAATAGATGAAGTGGAAGCTGCCATTAAAAAACTGAAAAATGGCAAATCACCAGGTTTCGATGGAATTCCCGCAGAACTTCTGAAAAATGAAGGAGCAGCTCTGGTCTCACGTATATACGATCTGATTCTTGCAATCTGGAACCAAGAAGAACTACCTGATGAATGGAAAACAGCTCTCATTGTACCGCTACATAAGAAAGGTGACCGTTTAAAGTGTGAAAATTATCGTGGCATCGCACTGTTGAACACTGCATATAAAATACTAGCTAATGTTGTACTTGCTCGACTCATCCCGTTCGCCGAATCTATCATCGGTGACTATCAGTGTGGTTTTCGTCCCAACCGCTCAACCACAGATCAATGTTTTACATTAAGGATGATTCTGGAAAAATGTTGGGAGTACAACATCAGCATTCACCAGCTCTACGTTGATTTCAGGCAAGCATATGATAGTATCATCCGCGACAACCTCTGGTCCGCACTCATATGCCTTGGTATCCCAGAGAAACTTGTTTCTCTGTGCAAACTCACAACATCGGGATCAAATTGTAGAATAGTAATCGAAGGGTCAGTTTCTGATCCTTTCGATATAACATCAGGTGTTCGACAAGGTGATGCACTCGCGCCCGTACTGTTTAATTTGGCGCTGGAGTACGCGATAAGAAAAAGCCGAATTGAGACACAAAACTGCATATATAACAAATCTAGTCAAGTTCTTGGCTACGCAGATGATATTGTGCTTCTTGGACGTAGAACAAGCGATATTAAGGATAGTCTCTCTCAGCTTGAAAGAAATGCTAAACGGCTTGGATTATGCATCAACACCAGCAAAACTAAAGTGTTAACAACATCTAAGAACATACCTCCCGGAAATCTGGATACTGGCGACTATGAAGTGGAACGCGTGGAAAACTTCAAATACCTCGGGTCTGGAATAACATCGTCAAATGACATGCAGGCAGATATCAAAGCCCGTGTCTCTGCCGCATACAGAGTTTTCTACGCATACTCAAAACTTCTGCGATCAAAACATCTTTCGCGGTCGTGTAAACTCACACTTTACAAAGCATTGATACGACCTGTGCTTACATTTGGAAGTGAAAGCTGGACACTGACTTCCTCCGATTGTAGAATTCTATCAACATTCGAGAGGAAGGTCATACGAACAATTTATGGTCCATGTAAAGTTGCTGAAAATCAGTATAGAATCCGAATGAATCATGAAATCAGACAGCTTCTTGGAGGCTGCGATGTAATCGGATTCATTAAATCCAACCGGATTAGATGGTTTGGTCATGTAGAAAGGGCTCCATTGGAAAGAATGATAAAAAAAGCGTCCCAACAACAACCAGCTGGTGTTCGTCGAAGAGGAAGACCTAGACAACGCTGGCGTGATGACATCATCCAAGACCTTCGTGATATAGGATGTCGAAACTGGGGTCAACTGGTCATGGAACGAGATGATTGGAAGCTGGTGGCACAGACGGCAAAATCCCTTCATGGGATGTAAACGCCAGAGAGAGAGAAAGTGTTGAAATTTAGGGGGGTGGAGAGGCTACATACTAAAAATATTTTTTTTCAATAACACAAAAACTGTGCACCGCTAAGTTCTAAAAAATTGTAATGTTTCTTATATTAAGTGCTCCTTCATATGACACCCCATTCGCTTTTTAAAAAAAATTTTTTTTACCCTCTTTACACCGGTCCCCTAAACACACAGAAATATAATTATTTGAGACCTCTCTATAATTTTCATACAAAATTTACTATATTTCCTAGCTCTGTGAATTTTTTCAAATTTTTCTGTCAATCAGTGTCGAAACGTAGGGGGGGGAGGGAACGTTCTGAAAGTTGCACTTTTTTGAAAATAACTCATAAACTGTGCATCGCAAAATTCTAAAAAAAATTGCTATGTTTTCTAAATAAAGTGCTCTTTCAATAGACACCCCACTTGACCCCATTTTAAATAGTGATTTTACTCCTCCTCATATCCACCCCCTTAATAAATCTAAGTATGAGAATATGACACTTTTTTATATTTTTTATTAAAAACGTACTATTTTTTCTATCATTCCATATACATTTGAAAATTTTCGATCAGTTAGGTTCGGAGCTAATCGAGGTAAGAAAACACAAAAAAACGTCATTATTCCAAATTATACAAAAAATGGTGAGGTGTAAAATTCCAAAATAAATTTTAAAGGAGTACTGAAATGAAGCCCTTTCATATGATACCCTACTTGAATCTATAAAAAAATATATTTTCTCAAAGGTCTCACATCGTACCCCTGTAAACCAAACGAAAACCACTTTAGTTTTATTTGTATCCGTCATTTCATGTGGAGAGATTAGTTTTATACGCACCTCAAATTTCAAGTCCATAGCATTTATAGTTTACGAGATAATCGATATAATGTGAAAAACTCGTTTTACTCTCACCAATAGTGTTCAGTATAAAAAACGGAACCTTAAAAAAGAAAATTCGTCATTATTAACCTAGGTAATTTTTTGATATTATTATTGACCTAGGTTGAGAAAAATTACTTCTCATTGGGGGGGAGGGGGGAAGGGGAGACATTCGAGTAAATAATGACGATTTCTCAAGCTAGTAGCTAAAAAAAATTTGTTTATGATAAATTCAAACAAATTTATATAAACAACCGAGTATGATGAACATTAAATAGCTTTTTATGTATTAAGGGCGTAAAGTATGTCTTAAAAAAGATACTTTATGCCCAAATTGCTTACAAGATTTTTGGTACGAGTAAAATTCTGTATGATTTGCATAAATAAAAAAACTTATATTTACACGAAATAGCAAAATAATTTTTTAGAAAATTATTCTATCTAAGTAGTTTTTCGAAATAATAGTAGTAATAATAACTTTAGGCATTGTTATTTCAATTTTGGCATTGTTATTTCAATAGGTAAAAAAAATGAATCACAAAATTCCACCCATCAAAGCTCTCAAGAGTCAAGTTAAATAAAAGTGTGTAAAAAGGCCTGCTCTACGAACAATTTTTGAATCTTAAAAGTAGTGATGTGTCGGTCGTGAACGACCGAAGTTAATTGAACGGATCACTTCAGTGAACCACGACCGATCGTTCAGTAATAAAAGAAACGTCGTTCGTCGGTCACTGACTTTTTATGTATCATTGATATTTTTTTTATGTGCAATGAACGTCTTTTAGTATATAATATAATGGCAGCAGTGTTAGTTAACAATTAACATTATGCAAACTTTTTCGAAATCCATATGTTAAATTAAAAACGTAGTTTTGGATTTGAACATGATTTCAATGATACACCTCAAATAAACCTTCAATAAAAAGTAATAATGCACCGCCAATATCACTTCATCTTCAAATTTTCATTACGATCAAATTTTGATTCCGATCGTTGTGATATGCGAATTTGTTTTTCTCCTCTCAAACATTTATTCATTATATTCAACAACTTCGCATAAAAAAGTGACCTGAAAAAATGTATCTAACTAATCGTGCAGATTTTCATAACAACATAAAGAAACCAATACACATTTAAAAATTATAAAAAATATACGCACTTCATCTAACAATGAAAATTAAAAATTTTCTAACCTTTATATGAAAATAACACTAACAACAACACAAAACTAATAAACAATGAAACAAAATCAAACTAACAATACCATATACATTATACATTTATTAAAATCATAAATAGAAAAAAAAATATTCTAACGAAAATTTCATCATAAAGAACAAAAACTGAACGGTTCGAATTTACTAATAAACAAAACAACACGCCCGCCAAAAGAAATGACCTGCGTATAAAACGAATTAGTTCACAAAAAATATTGTAATGAAAAATTTATCAAAAAGAACAAAAACTGAGCTCGTTGAGCTCGTTCACCTCGTTCAGCTCGTTCAGCTCGTTCACCTCGTTCAGCTCGTTCAACAAATAAGCAAAACACAAAATGATAAAAATAAACAAAATTAAATATAAGTTCATTCGAAAAAGAAAGAATGATTATTATAAAGAATGAAAAAGACCATTTTTGAAGAAAATATAAATGCTATTGAAAAAAAAGAAATGGATTTCATTCAACTTTTACAAATTATGAATAATTGTGAAATAAAAGTGGAAAAAATTGATTATGAAGATGATTTTAATTATTAATGAATGATTATGAAAAAAACATTTGATTGTACATATACATATTTATATGTATTTAAATTGTTATTATTATTTTTAATTTTTGTTAGTGGATAATTACTAATAATAGAATTAATTTCATTTGAGTTTTTCAGATTTAATTTAATTTTGTATGCAATATTTGCTGTAAAAAAAATTGTTTGTTGTACCTTAGCTAAAGCTTTAGTTAAAAATTAACGATTTACTACATGTCAGGACTTAAACATTATATTCCTTATTCTATAGTCAATAGTGCAATTTTGTTTTTAATAATGTTTTTTCCTTAAATCGATATATAGAATGGATGAGGATTTTTTTTATTGATTGTTAATTAGAGGATGAGATGTTATACTGTATGGCTCATTAAAATGAGATTGCAATATGTTATAAAGGAGAATCCTTTTAAGACAAACGGTAGAAAACAAACAAATACAGGGTGGCTTAAAATAGTAGATGTACTATAGTATAAACCTTGTATAAATTTTTAAGCAGTGATTTATTAATCTTTTTAAATAAATTACATTAGCATATGAGCAATATTTTTTTTAAACGGAAGAGGCTTTCTTCTTTATTTCGCTACTCATCTTCTTTACAAAAAGTTTTGAATACCTTCGCAACTTTTTAGACGAATTGGTCAAAGATTTATGGGGATTGTTGCTTGTTAATTAGGATGTGGTTCTTGACCTATTAACGAGGCATTTTTATTATTGCCCCCCCCCCCCAAGGATCTGATACTATCAATAATTCAATACATTGATGCAATAAAACCATCCAATCGTGGTCGAATTATACACTATAAAAATTTCAATGCACGCTTATTTTGTAAATTCGTCTAATTTTTAGAAGATTTACTTAGCTAATATACCAATTTTATCGCATACTATTAATTGAAATATATCTGATAATATAATTATTACGTTACATATTATTTTGGCCCGACTAAAGTACAGTTCATCGCAATATTCAAACCGTTATCGTTCTTTGTATCAAGGACTGGAGCGCCGCCGATATGAAAGGCGGTCGTATTGCTTCTAATCTTCTGATGAAATCAGTTTTATAAACAAAACACGATCGTTCTTCCAAAAACGCCGTGGGTGCGTATTTTGACAAAATTCTATCGTACTATAAGGTGCGCGGCATTACCGCTTTTAGAAGAACGATTGTGTTTTGTTTATAAGATATTCGTGTCTGAGCCAAACGAAACAAAATATTTCATTAGTATAGGGCTCCTCGAGAATTCATAGTGCAGTATTTAACATTCAAATTTCAATTGTTATTGGCCATTGGTATTTTATATAAACTTAAAAGTAAGTACATGCAGGAGAACACAACCTAATTATTTTTTTTAATAAAATGTGTTGTGTAGTAGGAATTACAATATGTGTCACAATAACACTTAAAAACCTTTTAAGACCAAGGTCCCACAACAACATACGTTCGAAGGTGTTGATGGACGTAAATCTTCCTTTGTTTTATTTTTTTATATTTTTGGTTAAAGAATGGATAACTAAACAAAAAATCCTATCACTGACAAAATATGACATAGGCCAATATTTTATGATAGAATAAAGAAAATAAAAGTAGATTAAAAAGTAAATAGCAAATTTTGGCAAAAATTTGCTGAAACAAAACAAAAATGTAGTTGTCAATAATCCAGCCGGTTGCCTATTCCTTGATCCTTTGACGCACCATCTTTCTTAATGATTAAAGCCCACACATAGTTATATGAAGGCTCGTTTCTTCAAGGAAGCAAGGATCATCATCAAGGATTATTATTATTTCACAGCTAAGATTGAGGGTGCTACCGTTGACTGAATACAGTTCATCCGCCACCACCCCTAAGATGTTACCTTGGCTAGTGATATCTCACTGCTATTGCCAGTGGTATGTGATATCTCACGTTAACTCGTATGTCAATGCAGGGACTGGAGTACGCGGGTTTGTCACACCCGTAGATAAAAATAAAAAAAAAAATTTTAAACAATAAAAACTGATCCCTCCATGCCCCACTTATTTTGGGAACCCTGACTGTTTGGCCCTGTTTTTTATCTATTATAAAATTATTACTTTCTAATTTCTAAATTTTTTTCTCAATAAAGAACAAACAAAGTAAACAGCATAAAAACTTGATAAATGGTATAGCTTTGCAAAAGATAGAACGAGAGGTATACTATATACCTCTTATACTTACAGAATACAGAAAAGATATTAATTATTTATTAAAATTAAAATAAATTGTTTCAATTGTTTTGCAGTCTTTACTTGTGTAACAAAAGTTTTAAGCTACTATAAAAGGTAAATTTATACTAATTTTTAAAATTATATTTAAAAAGTTCTCCTGCAAATCAAGACGGATAGAAAACGTTTACGTAAATTCTCATATGATATTGAATTGGACTATCCTTTTATAAAAAAATCAAAATATAACGACGCAAAAGTTTATTGTATTACCAGATTACAGATAAACAGATTTATTACAGATAAACATAAAAAAGTGTTGCTATAAGCCGCCAGCTCCAGTAACAAACAAGTTTTGTTGTTATTTTGTTTTCTTGTTGTTATTTAACATTGACAAAAAGCTAGTTGCAATTTGCGCTGATAACACGAACACCAATTTTAGTGGTGTCACGTCAAGGGGTGAAAATTTAAAAGTAAGCTAAACGCGAATTTGAACTAGAATGTATTGGGTATTGGATTCGCAGCCCGTATTCTAAATAATGCAATAAGAAGTGCTGCTGATTTAAATGGCAGGGTTAAAAAAATTTGGATATTTTACTGTCTTTACTGGTTTAAGTTGAAGGAGTTCTGCGGCAAAAGTAATGTCAAACATAACCAATTTATTGGATACAGTGAAACTCGTTTTTTTTTTTTTTTTTTTAATCGTACGGTTTATTCAACATCAAAATACATTAAATTTTATTTTTCAGTCCATGTAACCAATCAATAAATTGATCAGATAAACAAAAAGCCTCTTCAAAACATCCATTGAATTTAGTTAAGTTACATTCTTGAGATATGTGATTGACTGTCTGAAATTCCTTACCACATTCACATGATGGATAATCCACCAGACCCCATTTATGTAAGGTATAGTTTGATCTACCATAGCCTGTTCTAATACGATTTAATTTCACCCAATCATTTCTTTTTAGTTCAAAACCATTTAATTTCACATTAGGGTTTTGAACAAATGTACCATTTAATGGAAGGTTGTTGTTCCAAGACATCAGCCAGAATTGTTCAGAGTTAAAATTTTGTGAAATAAGTTGTTTAGCAGTTATATACGGTGGTGTTCTACATAAACTTTGATCAGGAGCTTCCAAAAATAAATCAAACAATAAAGAATTGTTAACTTCTGAACTTCTTTGAATGGTATTGAATAATATTTCTTTACGACGAATGTCTGGTGGTGGTATATTTGATAAAACAGGTAACCAATTCAAAGGTGTTGATTTTATAGCACCAGAAATTAATCTCATTGCACGATTCAGTTGAATATTGATTTTTGGTGTATGAGCACTGTTCATCCAGATTTAAGAACAATATTCAGCTGTAGAATATACTAATCCTAAGGCAGCAGTCCTTAAAACATTTGCGTGTGATCCCCAAGTTGTACCAGCAATTTGTTGTAACAAATTATTTCTTGCACTAACTTTTTTGGCTATTGCTTCTAAGTGATTTTTAAAAGTCCAAGAACGATCAAAAATTACACCTAGAATTTTTGGATTATGGTTATGTAAAAGAACAACATTTTCAACTTTAACACATAGCTCAGATTTTGCCATTTGATTGTTTAAGTGAAAAGCACTGACTTCAGTTTTACTGGAATTCGGTTTAAGACCCCATTTTTTAAAATAATTCCACATTTTATGTAAATCTTTTTCTATAACTTTTTCACCAAGTTGAAGATCTTTACATTGATAAGCTACAGTAATATCATCAGCATACTGAAATTTCTGGGAAGTGGTTTTTGGCATGTCATACATGTATAAGTTGAAAAGAATTGGAGCAAGTACTGAACCTTGAGCCAAACCATTTTGAGCCACCAATTTTAAATCCCGGGATGCCTGGGATCGTATAGAAAAACCATCCTTTTTTTTATGCTGCACGATCTGCTGTCGTTTACAAATTCACTGTCTGAACAGTTACAAAGCAAAGATATAATAATTTCTAGAACAAGCGCTTTAATTAAAACTACTTTCTTGATGCTTAAACAATGCAGAGATGATAGTTAATTTAAAATTATTTTTAAGGGATTTTGCAGAACTTTGCGACATTCGCTTCAATGAAACAACAACAGAAGACAAAGATTTAGCAGAGTAACCGAGGTAGCTCAAAATCATTTTATTTTTATTTCTTAGTCCATGCATTTAAATGCTTTTAAATATATGTGTGTATAAAAATGTGTATGTTATGTTTTACGAAAAAAATCTTTTTATGTCATTTAAATTCTCGCCCCCCCCCCAAGATTTTGGTGAAATGACGCCACTGCGCCTACGGTTCATATTGAAGACCGATGCGAAACGAGTATTGATAAAATGGCTTGTATTTTCGGATTCGGCTTTACGGTGTTGCAAGCTCTAATCATAAGTCATGACGTGTGCCCGTTCACTTAAACTGTAATCTAAATTTAACATCAACTATCAACTAGTAAATCAAACAAACTATTTTTTTAAGAGAAATAAAAATGTTTTCTTTATTTTTTTAAATTATTTCGTATAAAATCATACATCTTCATCAAAATCTTTCTATAAAATCTTGACATTTTATTGTACCAATTAAATATCTTGTACATTAGATGAACCCATATAAAATATATATTTAATTAAAATTATTTATACCTTTTTTGACCTATTTCATGGAATTCAATCTTATTTTCTACTAAGATATAAAAATTAGGATAATTATGTCCTTTTTTTGTATTAAAGGTTTAATTTATTTTATTTAGTTTTGTGAAGGTGGTATAGAAATTGAGTGAAAATAAAATGAGGTTTGTAAAACAGAAAAGGATCATATACTGTGTGGTATTGATATAAACTGGTTTTTGACATGTTTATGGCGTGTAAAGCTAGTTTGTTACGATTATCGTAAAAAAACATTTTGTAATATTAGATAAGATAAAGTTGGAAAAATGAATATAAGCATTTGCAACAAGAAAGGATATACATTTTGCTTTAATATTAGAATAAAAATGACTAAATGTAATGAATTGTTGATTGTTGATAAGAGCTTGGAGTAATGTATATTCATACTTTAACAGCTTTTTGTCAGAATTACATAATTCCATAGTTACATTATTCCTTGACTCTTCCAATCATGAAAATATGTGTAAAGTCAATGTGATTCCTAAAATATTGGTTTTGGTTACGGTTACTAAAACTAATTAGGCTTACTTCTCAGATGGACCTGTTCAAGTTATATAAAATTACCAATATTATACTGTTTATCATTACCCATTTTCCTCCACTTTAGGATAATTATCTGCAAGAGTTGCATCAGCAAATTTTGTGAACAGCCGTCACACATTAAAAAAAATTGGTCAATAACGAATGTTCCGTGTCGCTGAAATTAAATAGTTTTGTCTTAACTTATTTTTTATTGAGGTTGGTAAGACATCTGTATTGGATATTAATGTGACAGACAACATTCGGTTGACACAAAACAGGTTTTAAGTGTCTAAAATCTTTACCGAATATTGATTAAATCCTAAAGCTTGGATGAGAGCCTTAACTTTCAAATTTATTAAATATTTATTTGAGCTTACTTTTCGATTTAACTATTATCATTTTGTTTAACTATTATTAATTCCATCTATTCAGGATTGTTTTACTTTAAGTATAAAAATTAAAATAAATATCAAACCTGAGTCTAGAGATACGCTTTTCGCAACATTTTCTGTTTCTCGGGAAAAATTGAGAAGGGAATTCTGTTTCTCGAGAATTCTCAAGAATTCTCGAGATAATTCTTTATTAATTTTCTTTAATTAATAAATAATTTTCTAACCCAATAACTCCTCATAAACCCTATTCTCTAATTATAACCGCCAAATTATCAATAGCCATCTGGGATTTTTTAAAGTTACTAGAATTGAGAGATGTTTCTGTTTAAATCAGCGGAAGCTTTGTTAAAGTTTCTTGACAGTCAAATCATTTGCTGTATGGGAAACCAGTCCTGTAAAAATGCTCTATCAAAGTAAACAAACTTGCAAATTTTGAAATCAAATAGAGGAAACAGTTTTTTTTCTCGGTTTTTACAGAGTACTGCGATACACTATATCTATTTGGGGTGTAATTAAAACAACTATACTATTTGAATAAACTTTGGTCCTCACTTAGGTCACCCATATAAAACTAATCGATTAAATTAAGTCTTCAAGTGAAATTCGGCCATAAAAATTACGTTCCTTTATGGACATTATACGAAAAAAATCTAATAATTCGTCAGCGATTCATCATTTTTATCATATGGATAACGGAGTCCTCACTCTCAATATTTACAATATTTATCATATAAAACAAATATAGTGTTCGTTATCTAATTTAAAATTTTTGTTTATAAAATAAAACATGATTCTCAATCTAATTTAATGAATTGTTCTGACAGAAAAATTCGTAAAATTGTCGAAGGGTTGCGCTGACTGCAAGAAAAGCTTAGTGAGTTTTAAAAAATTTCAATTTAGGGTTTAAAAAATTTAATGAGTGATTTTTGTTTGTCTTTAACTTTTTTCAAATTCTCGAGAAATAAAACAAAATTTCTTGAGAAATGAGAAACAAAAATCTATTCTTGAGAAATCGAAAAAAAGAATTCTCAAGAATAATCTCTACCTGAATCCTGTCCTATCAATATTCACTAAAAAATATTTGTCAATTCATCTAAACGTTCATTTAATTAAGAATTAAAAATAAAGAAAACAATAGAGAAATTAAGAATTAAGAATTAAGAATTAAGAATTAAGAATTAAGAATTAAGAATTAAGAATTAAGAATTAAGAATTAAGAATTAAGAATTAAGAATTAAGAATTAAGAATTAAGAATTAAGAATTAAGAATTAAGAATTAAGAATTAAGAATTAAGAATTAAGAATTAAGAATTAAGAATTAAGAATTAAGAATTAAGAATTAAGAATTAAGAATTAAGAATTAAGAATTAAGAATTAAGAATTAAGAATTAAGAATTAAGAATTAAGAATTAAGAATTAAGAATTAAGAATTAAGAATTAAGAATTAAGAATTAAGAATTAAGAATTAAGAATTAAGAATTAAGAATTAAGAATTAAGAATTAAGAATTAAGAATTAAGAATTAAGAATTAAGAATTAAGAATTAAGAATTAAGAATTAAGAATTAAGAATTAAGAATTAAGAATTAAGAATTAAGAATTAAGAATTAAGAATTAAGAATTAAGAATTAAGAATTAAGAATTAAGAATTAAGAATTAAGAATTAAGAATTAAGAATTAAGAATTAAGAATTAAGAATTAAGAATTAAGAATTAAGAATTAAGAATTAAGAATTAAGAATTAAGAATTAAGAATTAAGAATTAAGAATTAAGAATTAAGAATTAAGAATTAAGAATTAAGAATTAAGAATTAAGAATTAAGAATTAAGAATTAAGAATTAAGAATTAAGAATTAAGAATTAAGAAATATTAAAAGATTAAAAGATTAAAAGATTAAAAATTGAAAGATTAATGTATAATGAATGAATGAAATAAAGAAAAAATTTTATGAAATAGATATTTCTAATAAATATATTGATCAAAAATAAGATAGTATATATCATATAATTTTAATTATAAGTTTTAACAAAACTAAATGTTAAAATAATAAAATATTTTAGTAAACGTTAGAAAAATGTATATGAATCATACATTTTTAACGCATCTAATTTAATTTAGACCCTATTTTTGATTTATATCAACGAATTGTTGAAAATCACCAGCAACCCAATAAATAGTTTTGCAGATGATAGTACTCTGCACAAGTCGTTCGAGCCCCTTCCTTCAAAAGGTAAAATGCACGAACGAATTAATCCTGCCCGGAGAGACGCTGCCATAAACGTGAACAAAGACCTGAATAAAGTCGCCGACTGGGGTGACCAAAACCTTGTCAATCTCAACTCCACCAAAACACAGCTGTTGATTGTTTCCAGATTAAAGACCGAGTTCCCCAAAGATATTTTATTTAGTATGTGTGATGAACCAATAGGTGAATGTAAAAACATTCGTTTATTGGGTGTCACAGTTTCAAATGACCTACTCTGGAACGATCATGTAATGGCGATGGCAAAAAGCGCGTCTAAAAAACTCGGCCTCCTAAATAGATGCAAAGAATTTTTCACTCCATACCAATTGCTCCATGTTTATAAGTCCTATATTCGTCCCTGTATGGAGTACTGCTGTCAAGTTTGGGGTGCTGCCTCTGCTTCCATCTTGGCCCTCTTGGACTCTGTTCAAAAGCGAGCTATACGAATTGTAGGTGATCGAACTTTGACATCAAAACTTGATTCCCTACAACATCGTCGCACTGTTGCTGATCTCGTTGTTTTTTACAAATATCGTCATCAGCAGTGCTCAGATGAAATCAGCGGCATCATGCCTCAAACTTATTCTTACCCCCGTTCCACTCGGCAATCGGCTGCCGCAACCAGTGAAACGGTAAAGATCCCGCGCTGTCATACTGGCAGATCGCAGAGAGACTTCTTTGTCCGAACTGCGTACAAATGGAATAGTTTGCCGGAACACTTAGTCTCAGGTGGCTTCAACCCACAGATGTTTAAAAAAAGCGTTAATCTACACCTCAGAACGCCAGTTGTTGTGGGACCCAGGTCTAGACCTAGGTCTTAAAAGGTATTTATGTGTTGTTGTGACACATATTCTAAACCCTATTAGACAACACATTTTATTAAAAAAAAAAAAAAAAAATTTAGATGAAAATAGGAATTATTTTTTTCTGTTAACAAATAAATCGAGATATTGCTCTTTACCAAGCCTTCGTCAACCCCCCTCGTTGCCGACAATCTAACGCATTGCACTAGCATTTTTGTTAAGTGGTTGCAAAACAATAGCTAATATATATCTATTTGGTGATAGCTGGTATCTATTTCTTATGGTGTAACATTTTAGTTTTCCACTAAGCGAAACGTCAGACAAGCCGATTCGTGTTCCACTGTTCCAGATCCATCGACCTGTGCTGTAAGTAACAAAGGTCTAGATAATTCCGTTTCAATTTTAAAATTCAATTCATCGGATTAAAGATGCCTTATCAATCCACCAACGATTGGAATAAAATTTGACAAAAGTCTTTAATCTTAACAGATTGCAATAAATTTTACAAATATTTGATGGGTTCAAACAAACTCAGGCTTGCTTTTAGAGGTGGAGAGAATATCTAAAAATGTAGAATCCGTCGATCCGACTCTCCAGCGGAGACTGAAGTATGCGGGGTGCCACACCGGCAGACGAAACATAAAAAGTAATTGCAAATCAAAAAACTGATCCGGTCATGCGGGAAAACTGCCGAAACTCAAGTTACATAAATCCAACCATCAAATTTTGTAGTTTTTTAATACTTTTATTGAAAATCAATTAATTTACATACATCAAACCATTTGCTTCGAAAAAATCATATTTCAAAGCTAATTCTAATATAGCAATTCAAATCATTTTTGGTTATTTCAAGTTCGACGCTAAAGAAATATCATTCAACAAAATTATGAAACTTAAATTACTAAATTTGTTTATCTTATCGTCGATCACTCAATTACAATAAGATTTACATATAAATAAACAAATAAAAGTAAATAATTTAAAAGATAAATGTCGAATAAAATATTAAATTCTGATATTAAATTCATCTTCGTTAGTTTTGCTCTCGAACTCCTTATTTCTTTTGATTGATTATCATTTTGGGTGATCATTCAATTCTAATGAGATCTTAAAATGTTAACTCAATTTTATTTCTTAAATAGTTTATTTAATTCCTTTATTTTTATTAAATAAATAAAAAAAAATTGATGATTAAGGTATAAAAATATCATAATTCTTGAAATATTAAATGTTGATTTGGGTATTTTGGGAAAAATATATATATGGTTAACCTTCTGATGCTGTTCTTGTTCTTGTTGTTATGGATGAGATTGAGCTAATTTTTTTATGGCGATAAAGATCTTTTTTGTTTTGCTGTTATAAAAAATAAAAAAAAAGGTTTGTTATGATTGAATATTAACAAACTAATTGACGGTAATTTTATGTTTTTTCCAAATTAATTAGTTTTTAGAAAACGAGTTTAAAATATTTGGGTGATGTTTGGGTTCAAAATTTGGTTCGAAATTTACGGTATTCCTTTAGTATGATCAATCATTTAGTGGTTTTGTAATGTAATAGCTTAGACACTTGTCCCAACTAGCGTTATTAGCTTTGAGTTTAGTGATGATAGAAATATTGTGATTTTAAATAAACATTTGATTGACATATTGATATTAACAATACTAGCATTATGTAAGGGCTCAGATCTAGGCAGAATACGGCTTTCCTTCCTGATAGGGATCGCATATGGCACGCTGAGCAGGCCGTGATCTGTTACGCCTTAAACTTTTCAGACCACATCAGTCCGTCCTACTAGACCCGGGTCAGGATCGGATCAGTTCAAATAAGGCATATACAACTACATATATTACAAAATGCTTTATTTACAAAATATCTAATAAATTCTTTTATAGAAATATTAACTATATGCTTCCCTATATGCTATATGCTACCCAGCTACTTTTATCATAGTCTAGTAGCCGATAAACGATTCTGAAGGAAATATAATGATTTTGCTAATTCTATTTATCTAACATTTAAAAAAAATAGAACCGACTTAAGAAAAAACAAAATAAAACATAAAAAGTTAAAAATAACTCAATTGTGGTTTTTAGAGACAAAAATGAACGGCTGAGTAGAAAAAGGTTAATATTCCTCAACACCCAATTTTCGGAAAATTAAAAAAAACTTTTTATTTCGTTCATTTTTATTTGAATGTTAATATTATGTAAACAAAAAATACTTATTTGTATCCAACCTTTAACCTCCTAAAATATGGTATCGTAATAATTTTTTTTTTTATATATATAAAACTTATAAATTGCTGGAATATTATTCGTTTTCCACTCACTGTAATAATAAGATCTTAAAATAATTTTAAAACTTCATTTTATTCTTAATAAAAGGCTTTATTTAGTACAAAAGTATTGTAAAGTACTGTCTTATTTTAGTTTAAATATAATATACATTTTAAAAATAATTGAAGTTGTTACATTAAAATAAAAATTGATAGGTTTCTAAAATCTCAATGTCCATCATCATCATCACTAGTGGCTCAATTCGAAGTGGGCAGGTTCAAAATTTCATCATAGAATGAATAGGTGTATTGTCTGACTTTTGATATGTCCTGAATCTTTTTGGGGTTGACTGCAACTTTGTCCCTTGTAGTTCACTTTTATATACCAAGTGTCTGTACTGGCTTATACTGAACTTTTCACCTTTTTTTCTATATCAGTCGCTGTTTTTTTTAAATACTTATGACAACTGACAACTGCAAAAATATAAAAAAAACAACGACAATGATTGTCGTTGTTGTCGTCGTATTACTAAAAATAGACGAAAATAAACCAAACGTTCTAGCTAGTACGACAATGAGTGGAATATTATCTTTTTTCCACTCAGCGTAAACTCAAGGCTAAATTTATAAACGTAGTTTCAATGGAATATAATTCTTTATACGCTCATTAAACGAAGTCGACATTCAACTACAAAATGGCTATCTCAGTTAATTTTTCGTATTTTTGGAATATTATCCTTTTTCTACTCAGCCGATTAAATACACTTTAAGTTAAAACGATTTGTCTAAAGCTGTATGAAGGAAGTTTGAATTCGATCTTAGCAGTCTTGTACTTTATTAGGATGATCCGGGGTACAGCTCCCGGCAACCGCATTCCTGATATGGAGTTTAAATTCAAAGATGGATGAAAAGTTGCACAATTTTGGCATAGCACATTCGGCCTACCACACCCCCAACAATATAGATTGATTTGTTTGTGAAGACGTTCGTGTGCTCAACGTCCATTGTCTCGATATTTATTTCAAATGACGTGATCATTAGTTGATGATGGTCCCGGCAGAGTTGAAATTGATGGTATAATAGCTCTTCGAATCACATGATTTGGTCCGTCATCCTAAGCTTCTAGATACGGATGTTCATCAGTAGGACCAGAAGCGGGCTCATCTAATTCTTGCAGCTCACTAATTCGTTTGCCGCCTGTTGTTTTAGTTGGAACTGGTGCGGACCACATTCGGTCAAACTCCCGCCATAGTGTATACGAAGTTTATAAATGGATATACTGTTAAGTAGCGTTCTTCAATTCCACAGTTACAAGAGTAGCGTTCTTCAGTTCCACGCGACCACACTCAATCCTCCCTAGAAGTAAATTTGCTACTGTGATGAGATAGGTCTTCGCAGTCCAGGCTGGATCCGGATAAATAAGACATGCACTATTAGTGAAATCCGGTTTGATTTCTGATAGGAACCAGATGCAAATGCTCTACCAGGAATTATCTTGTTACACCTCGATCATTCTCGGATCATAATAAGACGTGCCTGAATAAAATCCTAGTCGGGAGAAAGCAACTTTTAAATGAACATTATGATAGAGCAGTGTTATAGGTTCTACGAAGTAAAGGGGTAATGGTCAGATAACAACTTTCAATAGCTTGGTTTAAAGGTACACAGCTCCGCAGAACCAAATAATTTAAGCTTGAAATAAACTTTATTCAAATAGGAGACAGGACTTTAACTATGCTCTGGTTTATGCGTGAAATATTAAAAGGTGGCGTTTTCGTTTAAAATTCAATTTACTTTTAGCGTAAATTTTATAAAATTGATTGGTGAATTACGTTCTGAGTTAAGCCTGGTACAGAATAAAAATAATGCATTTCAAGAAATATTCGAAACCAAGGGTTATTCAAATTAAATAAAAGAATTGCAATGTTCCTTAAAAAATTCAACCTTCTACATGGCATTCAACTCGACCGGTTCTCACTCCTTGCCCCTCAAAACACAGAGTTCTAGTCTCAATTTCTAGGAGGCTGCTATGTTTTTTTATGGATGAGATTGCTAGTATGTTGATTAAATTTTCTACAAATTTTTAAATTTGCCAAATTCATTTATTGGCCACTTTCTAAGTTAAGGGGATGGGACGCTCACAACCAAACACAAACATTAAGGCTCCAAAAATTAAAAAAAGAATAAAATCGCTTTAATAAAAACTCATCCTCTCATATGACACCTATCTGAATGCCATAACATGCGGTAAGATTTTCTTATACGATTACAAAGAGGCTTAAAAAAGAACAAAACAAAACTAGGATTAGCAGCTTTTTATGGCCGTTCCAAGACCTATAGGACCTACAGATGTTCAGAAAACCGATTGTAAACGTCGAGCGAACACCAAAGTCTCAGTAATAGTGTTCCATTTTCAAAAGACAGGACCCTAAATATTACTACCGCGATGGTAAAATATGCCCAATTTTCCGAAACTCATTCTTTTGTGCATATTGTCAGTTCTCACCATCAATCTAGAAAAAAAACTCGTAATTATGTGAAAATATGCAAAAATACGGACTTTTAGGATGAAATATGGAATAATATTCCCTAAAAATATGTATTAAAGCTAAAAAAACGCATAGTAGTGCAAAAATATGCACTTTTGGTGAAATATGCACTTATATGCATTTTAGAGTAAAATATGCAAAAATATGCTCTAACAAGTGGGGCTTAAAAGTCGTAGTTTTACCTGAAACAGATTTCAAGCTTAATCATTTTTTAATTAAAAGATGTAAAAAAAACATGCTTGTGCATATTTTTGGTTGCCCTATAGTTATCATAAACTAGTTTTTTATAACATCATATTTTTAGTTTCTGTCTTTTAGCTCTATCATACATACTTATATATATTTCTCGCATGATATTAATTAAATAATTCACATGCGAATAAATCATTAGTTATTGATATGCTAAAAATACTAATCACTTGTTAATATGACATACTATATAGTTAGTATTTTTATTGACGTTATTTAAAGTTGTTGTCATAAATCAAAACTAATTAAATCAAATTAAGAAAAAAATGTCTTTAAATTTGCATACATGTTTACACAATTATAACCTTTTCACTTTATACAAATATCAAAAATTATTCCATCAGAAAAACTTGTAATTCTTAAGACCATTCTTAGATCATAAAAAATTACAAAAATAAAAATTGCAATTAAGTTTTAAATGTAACGTAATTTAATTTAATATTCATTTAAAATAATTACCTTATTTAATGTGTATGTCATTGATATAAATAAATTACTATAAGAAAACAAAAATGGTTAGTTATCATATTTAATTAATATGATTAAGATTCGTTAATATATAGATCGAAAAAAAACTAAAAGAGAAACAAAAGAACTTCATTTCAGAGAAAATTGTTTTAGTATTTGTTGCTGAATTAGAGGCATGTTATAGAAAAAGAAACTTTAATTATGATTAGTTACATGATTATTACTTTATAAATTTATTTTGTTATTATAATTATACTACGTTCAAAGGAAGTAAGCTAAGTAAAGTTTAAATAAAAACAGTTGGTTTAAAATCTAACTTTGCGGTTATTAATAATAACTTATTATTAATAATTATATATTTATACGATGATGGTTCTGCTCTGGATTTATCAGGTTTATCAGAAACTATTTAATGAGCGCCACACAGAGATCAAAATAAACCTTACTCCAGAAGGTTGCTTATATGAAATGTGACTTTTTGTATTTAAAAGTGTTGAATGTCATAGTGGTTAACACGCCGGACTTAGAACTCAGAGGACCCGAGAATCAACTTCCAACTAGGTCAACGTGTTTTAAGCAAAATAATAATAACCGTCAATACACCGGTTTTCTAAGAAGGCGAAGAAGGCTGTTTTATCTCCGGATGCCTCTGACAAAGGACTATGGTAGAAAGCATCCTTGAAATTGATACATGAGATGTGCCTCTTGCTATTTATACAACCTCATAAACCATCGATTACGGAAATGGAATAAGTGTCCTTCTTGGTCAAAGAATTAACACGACGGGTGTCTAGACATAACCTGATTTTTTAATATAAAAAACAAGTTACGCCGTTCTATAAACTCTTTTGAATCAACGCTACTGGCGAGCACCAAGAAGTACTCGTATCTTCGAGTATGCCCATTTGGAGCATTCGATTAAGTTCGGCATAGATCTTTAGTTGAACAGTCGATGTGGGGCAATGCTTCTGTTTAACAGTTACATTTTCACCAACATCGATGACAAGTTCAACCAAAGAAGTCTTCCCGAAACCGGAAACCTCAAAGGACGGGAAACAAGCCTTGACCTTCGCAAGTTCCTAAGGCAGTTCAGAGTTTAAATCATGTATTTTGACGTCATCAGACTCCACCCGTGTTGAATCAGTGACAAATGAAGGAACGATACTAAAAGTCTACCAGAAATCGATCACTAGGTAGAGCTTTTCACGCAAATAGGACTAATATGGAATCGCATTGGTTTAATGGAGCCATTAAGAGTGATAGGCACATTCACATATCCCAAAACTTTGTTGATTGTAGCATCAGCAGTGTGAATGCATGAGGTTAACTTGCAATAAGAAATGCAGATGGATTTTAACAATTACAAGGAATTTCTTCCCTATATAATAATAGAGGCTCACTATCCAGAAGTTCTAAAATATTCGTACTAAATATATTAATTGATAAATGCCGTCGAGGATCCCTTATACCTAAAACAATAGATAAAACGCAAGCTTTTGTAAATACCTTATTGTCTTATTTGTCTCTCCAATTGGCGACTTTTTCTAGGTCTTCGTGTACACTTATGGCAGAGTCTCTCAGAGCGTGATTTATTCGTTTTCTTTGTGCATTTTGACCTTTGAATATAGGTAGAGTATTCAATGTCGATTATCGAGTACCCGGGTACCCGGGTATTTTTGTCTTTTTCAACATACTCGACGTATTTCGCTTAACTACCCGGGTAATTTGATCGACTATAAATGTTAGTTTTCAACACGCAATTTAAAGATCCCTATAGGCTTGAATTTTAATTATTTGGGAAATGGAACCTAGGACTTTTTAAGAATTAGTGGAAACTAGGTCTTTAGAAAGCTCTATGTGTTATTGTGACTCATATTGTAAGTCCTATTACACAACACACATTGTAAGTCTTATGACACATGCAATTCATGCCAAATGAACAGCGCTTAGGAAATAAGTAAAATTTTATTCTTTTCCACCAAAATCTTGTGCCTGAATGTGTGATATTGTAAAGCAATTCATAATCTGTTAGGATATTAAACGAAATAATAAAATGATCTTGTGATCAAAACTGTGTGAATTATTGTTAATGAGAATTCTTACCTCCCAGATACCTGCTAACGGTAGCTCAAATTGGTATGAAAAATACAATAATAGAATTTTACCAATGATGAAATTTCTTTCCTTAAACAATTTTTTCAATCTCAAAAAATTGGAGTCAGTGCTATTGATGATTGGCCATTGGTGTAATTTTTTAATAGCTTCTTTACATGAAAAAAACATATTTTAAAAAGAAGTTGTGGTGTTTTCTTTTGGTTGTGTTATAAAAGTGAAGACATTCAGTACATTTTTTTAACAATCGCATTACCATTATTATCAATGTTGCTGTAGGGTAAAAAAATTTGGTATTAACTGCTCCAGTCTCTGTCATGGCTGATATTCAGTTATTTATAAAACACATTTCCCACACTCATTTTTGCATTGAACAAGCCTCAACTTATTTAAAATGGTTTCGTAAGAGCTAATTAGCAATTAGTAGTATTGTTGAAATGCTGATAATGTATTTAATTTGTAGTAGTTTTTTGGTAAAAAAACACGGTATCAACTTCTGTTTTTAACTTCGATTTATTTAATTAATATTTCGCCTAATTGGCATCATCAGAATTTTAATTTTTTAATTTAATAATTTTCTTACATAATATAAAATGAGCGGCAAATTGAATGGTTTTACCTCGTTTACTACGTTTCGTTCGTAACTCGTTTTACTACGAGCTAATTAACAAAAGAACTTAAATATATTAACCCTACATGGTTGCACCCCCACCATATCCTAAGTTTTCTAGATTTATTTTATTACTTTTCAAATACCCGGGTACCCGGGTAACCCGGGTATTTTAGAAATTAAATACTCGACACCCGGGTACTTGCAAAGTCGAGTAATTTGGATACCCTAAATATAGGGGAACGAATGACTTGTCAGTATGCTATCATCTGCAAAACTATTTATTGGATTACTGGTGATTTTCAACAGTTCGGAGATATAAATAAAAAATAAGGTGGGGGATAAAGCAAGCTGTTCCAAAGATCAGCTACATAGTTCAATAGATCGGTTGTTGATCTTTTGTTTCTAAAACCATATTGGCTGTTAGATATTAAATGGTCCAAAAATTTTGATAAACGTGTGTATTAATATAATAAAATATACTTAGATAGGACTGGGAGTAAGGCTATTAGTCTATAATTTGAAATATCACATTTTGTTCCTGTTTTGGGGATGGGCTGGACATTGGCTAATATCTAAGACAAGAGGAAAATACCAGATTTATATGACTTGTAGAAAATTTTTGTAAGAGTAGGTGCAAGTTCTTTTGAAAATGTTTTAAGAATAATAGGAGGAATGTTGTCCAGACTGGAGGCTTTGTTGATATTTAGCCCCCTTTAGAGTTTTTCGACAATTTTGGGTTTAAAATGAAGATCTTTCATATTAACTCCTGAAAACTGGATTAAGGGTATTTCTGCAGGAGTTTCTAAAACGGTCGAGTTAAAAACAAATCGTTCCGCGAACAATGTACCAAAAATTTACATACCAAATATAAAAAATCAATAATAAAACAAATAAACACAATTTTAAAATATGGAGGGGCTGAAATTTCACAGCTCTGAGATATCAAGACTTCGGTCTGGGTTAAGGATTTTGATATAGTTTTCGGCAAAAAAACTTTTACGAGGACATGGTTTTTAGTTTTGGTCAGCGATGTATATCAAAATAGCTTTTTGTTAAATTACATGTATTTTTTATCTCTGTTTAGATATGTATTACAAAACTAACACGTAACATCAATACGTTGTCGGAAAATTATAACAGATCATATATTAACATAATTTAGTGAAAAGATTATACAATCGTAGCAAACTACTCAAAAACCTCTTCATTTAGCGTCACGAGAAAATATTTCAAAATCACAAATTCATATTTCTTTCAAAATTCCAAAAACAATGTAAAAATTAAATAAAATAAAAACTCGAACAAAATTCTAAAAACATTTCAAAAATTATTACAAAATCAGATTAAAACTTTTTTCAAAAATTCTAAAAATATTGCATAAATTATAAAAAAATCAAAAATTGTAACTCCTTCCAAAATTATTTAAAATTATAATTAAATCAAAAATTTCAAATTTTTCAAAACTCTAAAAATGTTCCAAAAATTCTTACAAAATCAAAAATTGAAACTTTTTTCAAAATTCTAAAAATATATATAAAATTCAAAAATTCTATTTTTTTTTCAAAATTCTAAAAATATTCCAAAAATTAGAATAAAATCAAAAATTTAAACTTTTTTAAATTCTAATAATATTCCAAAAATTCTTAAAAATTCAAAAATTCAAACCTTTTCCAAATTTCTAAAAAGATTGCAAAAATTATAACAATATCAAAAATTGAAACTTTTTCCAAAATTATAATAAAATAATATATTTAAAAATTTTCAAAATTCTAAAAATATTCCAAAAATTCTTACAAATTCAAAATTTTTTTTTCCAAAATTCTAAAAATATTCCAAAAATTAGAATAAAATCAAATATTTAAAATTTTTCTAAATTCTAATAATATTCCAAAAAAACTTAAAAAATCAAAAATTCAAACTTTTTCCAAAATTATAAAAATTATAATAAAATCAAAAATTTAAAATCTTTCGAAATTCTAAAAATATTTAAAAAATTCTTACAAAATCAAAAATGGAAACTTTTTTAAAATTCTAAAAATATATATAAAATTAAAAATTCTATTTTTTTTTTTCAAAATTCTAAAAATATTCCATAAATTAGAATAAAATCAAATATTTAAACTTTTTCTATATTCTAATAATATTCCAAAAATTCTTAAAAATTCAAACTTTTTCCAAAACTCTAAAATATTGCAAAAATTATAACAATATCAAAAATTGAAAATTTTCCAAAATTATAAAAGTTATAATAAAATCAAAAATTTAAAATTTTTCAAAATTCTAAAAATATTCCAAAAATTCTTACAAAATCAAAAATTGAAACTTTTTCAAAATTCCAAAAATATTTCAAAAAACATAACAAATTCAAAAATTTCCATGTTCAATTATATTTACGTAAACAAACAGCAAAATTTTTTTTCCCAAAAAATTATTAAAAAAATAAATGAAATCATTTTTTTGACACACTTGACAATATTTTTTTGACAAACTTATAATGCCATAATTCTCAATAATATTAATAAAATTTCATGTCATAAATAATTTTATTTTTTTCCCAAAACTTGGGTAAAAAAATAAATAAAAATCTTTCTTTTGACACTTGACAACATTTTTTTGACAAACTTATAATGCAAGAATCTAAATTTTGGTCTCACATACCAATTCCGACCATTAAGATTTCTCCAAATTCAATGTTCCTACTCGTAATCACTTAAAATGAAAGTTTTTTAAGCAAAAAATATGCAAATTTCCTTGTTTTGACACACTTCACGATTTTTACAGCTATCGAGCCACATCGTCCTTTCGGCTCTTTCCATTGAGTAAACCGATTTTCAGAAAAAAGTTTTTGAAATCCGTCAAGCGGTTTTCTAGATTTCGTAGGATGTGACGGTCGGCCGGCCAACAGACAGACACAAATTTTTTTTTGCTGTTTTAGAATCAGTAGGTCTCAAAACGTCGAGAAATGCCAAAAATGTGGAGGTAAGAATTCACTTTTGGCTCATGAATGCAATACTTAGGTCTTTCAGACCGAAGTAATTTACTGTTTATATACCTTAAAAATAGGAAAAGAAGACTTACAGCCGTGTTGAATGTTCCCTTCGGGCGAGAAATCCTTCTTGTACATACATTTCTATCCCATCTTGTCTTCTTAAATATCAATTGATTTAAGATATGCTACATCAAATCATCCTATCCCTTGTTATTTCTCTCTTTTGACTCCTTTTTCATTTATATATATTCATTTTTATACTTTTTATCAATAAACACACTAACTAGGATACACATCTAATGCGTTATTTCAATATTTATAACCACAATTTTTATAAAATTGTAATTTACCGCAAGGAGTGATAAATTTTTTTGATTTGTAAATTGTTTTTAATTTTTGATCTACCGGTGTGACAACCCCGCGTAGTCCAGTCCCTGCTATTAACACACAAGCTAACTTGAGATATCACATACAACTGGCAATAGCAGTGAGATATCACTAGCCAAGGTGAATACCACGTTATTGCTTACTCAAAGACTCGAACCTTCATATAGCTCTATGTATGGGCTTTAATCATTGAGGAGGAAGTGCATTTAAAAAAGGAAGTATAGGAAGTATCATTTAAAAGGAGTGATAGGGGAAACAACATTAACCTTTGAAGAATTAACAACGTTACTCACTCAAATAGAAGTGATAATTTCAAATCCAAGTGATAATTTCACCGCCAGATCCAAATATAGGAGTATCTAACCTAAATGGTCTTAAGCGATGGAGATTGGTTGAAGCAATGAAACAGCATTTTTGGAAGAAATGGTCCAAGGACTATTTACCAACTCTGCAACAAAGGTCTAAATGGAATAAAACTGAAACTATCTTAAATATCGGGGAATTAGTTTTGGTAATAGATGATCAACTGCCACCAACAAAATAGAAGAAGTACACCCTGCCACCAAGAGTAGAAGAAGTACATCCAGGACTAGATAACAAGGTGCGAATGGCGACAGTTTATGGCCCGGGGAAGGTCATTCTGAAAAGGCCTATATCTAAATTATCACGCCTACCTTTTGAAAAAGTAGAAATTAATGATGATACAAATCTACAACAAAAAGGAAACAACGAAAAGAAGTCTGAAGAGCACAAAACTACCACCAATACTAGATGTACAAGAAAGAACACGGCACCATGCAAAATAAGCAGTAACCACTATATGTTTACAATGTTTGTGATATTTGCTATCCTTTGTCCTGGTCAAGCAGCAAACATAAGTTTCGTAAATAATCAGTGTGAGGTTCACAAACTGAACAACCAACCAGGAATTATCTTTGAAAAATTAGGTAAAATCTTCACCAACAATAATTGGAACATAATTGTCTATTTAAATTTGTCAACCTACGAGCAAGAACTAAATATTTTTCACCGCTGTTTGGAAAATATAAGCCAAATATGCAAGCAAACCAATATTTCAAATTGTAATTAAACATATCAACAGTTTGATCACATGCTAACGGAAATAGTACAGCACGACCAGTTGATCAGACATCCAACTCATCATCGAGAAAAAAGAGGTTTGATCAATGTCATTGGTCGAATAGAACATGAATTATTTGGAGTAATGGATAATCGAAATGCTAATCACTACAAACAACAAATAAAACTACTTCAAATGAATGAAAATCACTTACTCCAGCTGCAGAAAAATTGAACATCAATTGCGGAATCCACCTTGAACATATTAAAAATACAAGAGGCTGATATAAACAACCATTGGTTACAATTCAAAGAGCAATTTCAATTAGTTTTGGAAGGAATAAATCATGAAACAACATTTATTAAAATGTCTTTATACACAACGCTTCTAATGGTTAATTTCCGAAACAGACAAACAACACTTATACAAGTGTTGACAAACACACATTCCATAATGGCAAAAACTTCTATCTTAACAACAGAACAATTGCAGAAAGAACTATCATATATTGATGAAAATATACCAAAGGGACAACAAATACCATGGCCAAACGGAAAACACAACATCCTTCACATGTATCGTGTGTTAACAGTCACAGCAAGAACAATTGAAAATCTGCTAATTGTCAATTTCAATCTTCCATTAGCAGACAACATGCTCCATAATATGTACAAACTCACCGCTTTTCCAATGAATACATTTAATGAATCTAAAGCAATTGTACCAAAAGGAGAGATTCTCATCACAGGCTTACACATGGACTAATACTATTTTATGTCAACCACGGATTTGGATAAGTGCTTTGCAGCAAGCTCAGAAGAGTTTTTATGTAAGCAAACACATTCCAATTCATACAACTGATCCTACAAAATCGTGTGAACTATCAATACTCTACTGGAACAAAATCAACAAATACTGTAACCTTCAAAAAGCAAAACCTGTTGATAGTTGGTACCAATTAAAGAACAACACTTGGTTGTTCGCATTAAGCAATGAAACCAATCTTCGGATCATAGGCAAAGAAGAACAATTTATGATCCATCTAAACGGAAGCGGAAAACTTATACTGAAACCAAGGTGCGTGGCAAAGAGTGAAAAAATATTGTTACAATCCCAGGGATCATACTATCAGTAATTTTGAATCAAATGGATTTTGATGATGAAGTCGGGTCTAACAACTTTAGTCAACTTTTGAATTACTCCATCAATAACAGTATTCTTCAAGAAGTGAGAATCGCAGAAAATTCTATTAATACAGTAAAATATCAAGAAACCTTACCTTTCTTGCAAAGGCCATCAGTTCATGATGTTCATCATTATTTTATTTTGTATGGACTAATTGTGTCCATTGCAATTACTATAATTATCAAATATCGATGCAGTAAAGAGGTTAATGGAATTCCTGCAGCCCAGCAACTAGAAGTATAACAGTATACAGCTGGGCCCCGGAGTATGTTGATACCTCAACAGATAAAAATATATCAACCAACCCCGCGGAAATCAATAGTGCATAATAATGCATAATAATGCAAAATTGCATTATTATATTTAATTAATTTTCTTTATAATAACTTTATATAATTGTTAACGCAGCAAAAATTGCTTATTTAAAGAAAATGAATTACCATAAATAAATGAGAATTATTTTAACATTAAAACTTTAACGTTATTTTTTTCATCATACAAATCTTCCAATAAAGCTAACTGTCCAGCCCCACCAGTGAAAAGCGGGTTAGCTATTATTGAAAGATTGTACAGGTCTTAAAAGGTTTTTATGTGTTGTTGTGGCACAAATTTGACATATATTGTAATAAAAATAAAAAAAATACGTTTTTCGGCCAACGGCTGTAAATTTTTGGCTGTTAAGAAACTTTCATATTTTTACGGCGGCTGTAAAGTAATTTTCATATTTTTACGGCGGCAGTAAAGTGTTTTTCATATTTTCACGGCGGCAGTAAAGTAAAATAACATGATATTATTAATTTGTTCAAAACAGAATGCATTACAGTTCATTTTAATGAATTAAAATCAATAAAAATTAATTTCAGAAAATTTATAACCTAAAACACATTTATAAAAAATTTGATGTATTAATTTCATATTTTTAAACAAATTTAAACGTTTGCCGAAAAAATAGTGTATTGAATTCGGATCTAAAGTGACTTTTTGTGTTT
Organism: Diogma glabrata; assembly: GCA_963693315.1. Lineage (NCBI taxonomy): Eukaryota > Metazoa > Arthropoda > Insecta > Diptera > Cylindrotomidae > Diogma > Diogma glabrata. The sequence goes on along the minus strand of OY856187.1, from coordinate 300,220,951 downwards.
CGTCTATAATTGCCAAACTATAGACAAAAAGTACAACTTTAGCTCCTAATTCAATAATATTGTTACGTTTTTCACACCTTACTTCGAATTGGCCTTACTCTCAATTCGATAAACGTAATTCCCAATCTCCTTCTGAGTTCGATCACTGATTAGTAAGCACAAACACCAGGTTTTATTAAGTCTTCAACACCTTGATTGTTCCACAACAACAGGAAAACAATACAGCAAACAATATTCCTAGCTAGAATATTCTTCCAACAGCTTCGAAACTACAACGGTTTATTGTAGAAATTTCCAGTTCACAACGTTCAAAATAATACACAAAGTATTTTTACTCAATAACACAATTATAACTTTATTTACAAAAACTAATTTTAAATATCACTTTTATAATTTTAACTTCACTGTCACACGTTTAAAATAAAACTAATTAAAAACTACAATAAGCAATTTCCTTATATACATTCTGCTTAATCTCTAGAAATTTCTAGGTCACTCTTTAGAAACCTTGAGAAAACATTAGAATATTCGATTATTTTACGTTACGTTGATTTGATTTATAAAATCATAAAACAAATAGACCTTAATTCTAAGAATATGTACAACAACAACAACACTATTCATTTCATTCACTTTCTGTTGTGTTTTGTTGATTTTATTTTCCTGGAAGTGACCGTAATCGTCTAGATCTTTCTGTAATCGTCTAGATTTTTTCTGTACTCGTAACATTACCCTCCACTTAAGCCTGTTCGTCCCGAACAGGATCTAAGGCCAATCTTTCCAAATGTACTACTTTCGCTCTGCCTCGATGGCCTTTCCTAATTCTATAAACCACGTCATTCAACTTGTTTATAATGTTGTAAGGTCCTTCCCATGCAGCTTGCAGTTTTGGTGATAACCCTCGTTTCCGTTGTGTAGCCATACTAATTGTCCTTCTTCAAAACCTTTATTATTAGATCGTATATCATATCGGGCTTTCATTCTATCACTGGTCAGTTGTATCTTCTGCCGAACAAGCTTGTGAATATCCTCAAGGTTCTCCCTGATTCGGTTGACGTATTCTTGTGCAGACAATGATGTTGATGGTACCGCTGCAAATTTGAGGTCACCAGGAAGTCTTAAATCACTTCCAAAAATAGTTTGAGCTGGTGTCATGGTCGTGGTGTCATGAACTACTGATCTGTATGCCATCAAAAATAAAGGAATGTGTTGATCCCAGTTACGTTGGTTCTTACTGACCACTTTTGCTAGAAATTCCTCCAATGTAGCATTGAATCTCTCAACCATCCCATCTGACTGTGGGTGTGAAGCTGTCGTCCTGGTTTTGTTAATCCCCAGCATTTGACAAATTTCCTGGAATACAGCTGACTCGAAGTTCCGTCCCTGATCGGTGTGGATCTCCATAGGAACTCCATAGCGGCTAATCCAATTATTTATCACAGCTCCAGCGATTGTGGTTGCTTCGGGGTTGGGAATCGCACACACTTCCGGCCACTTACTGAAGTAGTCCATGATCACAAGCACATATTTATTCTGATTATCCGTTGTTGGAAATGGTCCCGCTACATCCATTGCGATCCTTTCAAATGGAGCACCTACATTGTATTGCTTCATTTTCCCATGACTTCTTCGTGCGGGTCCTTTCACTGCCGCACATTTATCGCATTTTTGACACCACTCCACAATTGATTGCCGAGTCCCCGACCAGTAAAACCGTTGTCGTATTTTTGCAAGAGTTTTATTGATCCCAAGATGACCTCCACTGGTTCCTTCGTGATACTCTTTCAATACCACTGGTATTTTTCCTTTTGGTACCACTGTAAGGAATTGCTTTATTTTGCCATCTGAGCTTTCCCATATTCTCTTTAAACATCCATTCTCTAACTGGAGACTGTCCCATTGCCCCCAGTACGCCTTCAAAGTTGGAGTTTTATCAGAAATTTCTCCCCATACTGGTTTGCAACCCTTTTCCTTGAACTCGATGATCGGTGCAAGATCCGGATCTTCTAATTGATCGCTCCTTATGGCTTCAGCAGTCCATTCATCGTCAGGTAGCACTTGTAGTAATCTTACATCGATGATGTTCTCATTATTTTCTTGACGACTGCAATGCTTGCATTCAACTTGACAGGTTTGTCTCGATAATGCATCAGCGTTTCCATGTGCAGTACCCTTTCGATGTTCAATGTCCAAATCGTACGCCTGCAACCGTTCGATCCAACGTGCAACTTGTCCCTCTGGAGTTTTGAACTGGAGTAGCCATCTTAACGCACCATGGTCAGTTCTGAGATGAAATTTCTGACCATACAAGTATTTATGAAAATGTTTGACGCATTCCATAATGGCCAATAACTCCTTCCGGGTAACACAATAATTTCGCTCCGGCTTTGATAACATTTTGGAGAAATAAGCTATCACCTTTTCCTGACCATCTATTTTCTGCGACAAGACTCCTCCTATACCTTCATTACTGGCATCAGTATCCAAAATAAACTGAACATTTGGTATAGGATAGGATAGAATTGAAGCCGTACACAATCTCCTTCGGAGCTCCACAAATGCTTGTTCCTGAGGTTCATTCCATTCAAATGCCTTATCTTTTCTTGTTAACTCATGCAGACTTTTGGCAACGTTGGCGAATCCTGGCACAAACCGTCTGTAATATGTGCACAATCCAAGGAAGCTGCGTAGCTCATGTAGGTTCTTTGGTCTTGGCCAGTTCATAACTGCTGCAATCTTGTCAGAATCTTTATGAATTCCCATTGCCGTAACCTTGTGTCCCAAATATTTTACTTCTTCCTTGAAAAGTGAACACTTTTTGGGACTTAACTTTAAACCGGCTGCTTGCAACCTTTCCAGTACCTCCGCCAAGTTCCTCAAGTGGTCATCAAAGTCTTTGCCCATGACGATAATGTCATCCAAATATACAAGGCATGTTTTCCAGTGCAAGCCTTTTAGTACCCGTTCCATTAATCTCTCGAAAGTTGCGGGAGCGTTGCATAACCCAAATGGCATGACATTAAATTGCCATAGTCCATTCCCTACACTGAACGCTGTTTTCTCCCGATCTTCATCCGCAACTTCAACCTGCCAGTAACCACTCTGCAGATCCAATGTTGAAAACAATTTTGAACCCGATAATGTATCCAGTGTATCATCAATCCTAGGCAATGGGTAGCTATCCTTCTTCGTAACTATGTTTAGTTTCCTGTAGTCAACACAAAATCTAAAGCTCCCATCTTTCTTGCAAACTAACACCACAGGTGAGCTCCAGGGACTGTCTGAAGGCTCAATTACACCAGCTTCTTTCATATCTCTCACCATTTTATCAGCTTCCTCTCTTTTAGCTAATGGTAATCTCCTTGGTGCTTGACGAATGGGCTTTTCTGCTCCGGTGTCAACACGATGTTTCACCATATTGGTTCTGCCATTTCCTTCAGGTGTACTGCAAAATACAGACTTGTGCCGCTCTAGCAATTGACGTACTGCTTTCTTCTGCTCTTCTGAAAGCCCATCTGTCCATTTTTGCACAAGTTGTTCCATTTCTGCCTTTTGTTGTTTTGTGTTGACCAAGCTATTGATGTTTGGCTGCTCGCATTTTATTATTTTAGCTACCTCTTCACATTGTCCTATGATTGATCCTTTCTTCATTGTTTTCTGGGTATCTGACAGATTTAAAACTCTTACTGGTATTTTGTAATCAGCATCCGATCTAACTAAGGTTTTTCCTATTACGACTTCTTTATAATTTTGATCTTGTTTATTGGCTTCCACAACCCACAATCTGAGTGACCCAGAACCTCCTTCCAATTTTCCCCAAATGATTGTTTCTGATTGGGGTGGCAGCTTTTCCTTGTGATCCAATATTATTCGACGGACACAATTTGAATCTTCACCATTAAATTGGAGTGGCAATTCAACATTTCCGTACGTGAGTACTCCTTTGCCAGCATCAATAACGAATCCATTTGGCCTCATGAAGTCCATTCCCAGGATGACTTCATCCACAATGTCAGCTACAACCACTTCATGTTGAAAGTGAGTATTCCCGATTTCAAAGTGGACCACTTTCTTTCCTTTAATACTTGCACTTTCACCAGTAGCTGTCTGCATTCGGTATCTTCCTGCTGGTTTTAGTTTCCCTTTCACAATATCAGTGCGGACGATTGTATTTGTTGCTCCCGTATCTAACGTGATGACACAACTTTTTCCATCAATATTAGCCCTAACAGTAAGGCTGTCACCTCCCCTTGTCAATCTCGAAACATGGATGAAGGCTATGGGGCAATCGGTTGTGGGAGTCAGCTTACGCCCCTTTAGGCTGACTCGTTGTAATTTAACTGATGCGGTGCTGCTCCATCGTCTTCCCTAGCTTGCTGCACCCGTTCTTCTGCTGAACGTCTCTGCATAGGCGATGCTGATCTTGCTCGTTTCCTTCTCACATCTCTGCATTCCCTCGAAATATGACCCAGCTTGCCACATAACCAGCATCGGATTCTATCACTTCTGACACTCTCTCGTAGTCTTGGTTTATAACCGTTGTCATCAGCCAACTCCACCCGGCGTATTTTGATTGATGGTTTTATGATTGCTTGTGCAGTTTCATTTGTTAAGGCATAAGCAATAATTTCTGCGAATGTTGCTTTTGGTGACAACATTACTGCCTTTCGTGTTTCTGGATCACGAATGCCATCAGTAAAAGCCTCGATCTTCATTTTCTCCATAAAATATGGTGGAGTATTCGAGTGTGCCAAATGTACAAGCCGTTCTACTGCCGAAGAATAATCCTGAAGGCTTTCTCCATTCCGTTGCAAGCGACCCTTTAACTCGATCCGGTATAGCTCCTTTTTGTGGTCGCTGCCATACTTTCGTTCCAACACATTCATCACTTCAGCATAACTTTTGCGATCGTTTTCTGGCACCGCCTGTAATGTTTCAGCTGCTTCACCCTTTAGCCCAACTATTAATGCAGCAAGACGATTTTCTGCGTTCCAAACATTCTGGTCTGCTGCTGTCTCAAACTGGAACTTAAAGATGCCGAAAGATGTGGTTCCGTCATACGATGGTGGTTTCAATTTAATATTAGCTACTTGCTGCACCACCTGGGAAGTAACTTTAGTCGTCTCAACATCCTGCAACCGTTTTTCGAAATCATCAACTTTGGAAAGTACCTTTTTGTTTTCGTCAAGCACTTTTTGTTCTAATTCTTGGATATCGTTTTGAATCTTCTCGACTTTTCCATCGAATGCCGTTGACATTTGTAGAAGTTTCTCATCCATAATTTGTTTGACTTCATCGCGACTCATAGCAATGTTTGTGTTTATTGCTTCTAACTGTTGATTGATGTTACTGATTTCTTCTTTATTTGCAGCCAATTGTTGATTGATGTTGCAACTAATTTCTTCCTTGGTAGCAGCCATTTGTTGATTGATGTTACAACTAATTTCTTCCTTGGTAGCAGCCATTTGTTGATTGATGTTACAACTAATTTCTTCCTTGGTTGCAGCCAAACTTTGATTCATTTCCTCTTTATTGACAACCATATTAGCATTCATCTGATTCATGCTCAAATTCATTTGTTGCATCATAGCCATTAACTGCGTCAAATCGAAATTTGCAGGTGGCAATGAAGATGTTGTTTCCGCAACAAAACTTTTGTCCTCATCAACTGAATCAGTATTTGTTGTAACAATTCCAAACTGGTAGCTTTCCACGTCCATTCCATTGGCTTCCATACCTTGTCGAAGCCGTAGCATTAATTCAGCTTTGTTTCCGCTTGTTGACAATCCATGTTGTTCTAGTTCCTTCTTTAGCTCAGGAACTTTTAAATCACTTAAGAAAACCATTATAAACAGCTAACTAATCCGCCGATGTCACCAATGTTACGTTTTTCACACCTTACTTACAAATTGGCCTTACTCTCAATTCGATAAACGTAATTCCCAATCTCCTTCTGAGTTCGATCACTGATTAGTAAGCACAAACACCAGGTTTTATTAAGTCTTCAACACCTTGATTGTTCCACAACAACAGGAAAACAATACAGCAAACAATATTCCTAACTAGAATATTCTTCCAACAGCTTCGAAACTACAACGGTTCATTGTAGAAATTTCCAGTTCACAACGTTCAAAATAATACACAAAGTATTTTTACTCAATAACGCAATTATAACTTTATTTACAAAAACTAATTTTAAATATCACTTTTATAATTTTAACTTCACTGTCACACGTTTAAAATAAAACTAATTAAAAACTACAATAAGCAATTTCCTTATATACATTCTGCTTAATCTCTAGAAATTTCTAGGTCACTCTTTAGAAACCTTGAGAAAACATTAGAATATTCGATTATTTTACGTTACGTTGATTTGATTTATAAAATCATAAAACAAATAGACCTTAATTCTAAGAATATGTACAACAACAACAACACTATTCATTTCATTCACTTTCTGTTGTGTTTTGTTGATTTTATTTTCCTGGAAGTGACCGTAATCGTCTAGATCTTTCTGTAATCGTCTAGATTTTTTCTGTACTCGTAACAATATACTATTCTTTATTCATTCACATATCAATTTTTATATATTGAGTTTTTAAAAATAAACACATTAAGTCATACATAGGTTATTATTACATCCATCAAATTTAATATGATTTATTTTCTTTTTGTATGCTTAAATTAAAATTACACTTCTCCTTTTTTTTAAAATAAATATTACTAAGTTTATACCACCGATGGTTTAATAGAATACTAGTTTTTTGCTATTAAACTATCGATACATTGAGCGTTTATACCACAAAATAGTATTATTCTATCTGTGGCATAAACGCTCAGAATAATATTGACAGATAGAATACGGCTACCGTATTTCAAATTTGAAATAAAATTTTATCAATCTAAAAGTATTTTAACAAAAAATTATAATACTATTATTAATTTAAAATAAAAACTAAATTTTAAGTGATTTTGGTGTTGCACATTTTTTACAATCGCCTGAAATTGTCTATTACATTTAACGTTTTGACCGTTACAATTTTTTTGAATATACTATTTATTATACTATCAATCAAAAGCAAAATATCAAATACCCTAGTAAAAATTGTTCACCAGTTTACTAATACAATTTTAAAAAAAAATATTAAACAACTACAGATAAGCAAAAAATATTGAAGTATTGATGATATTTTCATTGTATTTCTTAAAAGAAATAAATAAGTGATCCTGCGATGAATATTTTGATGAAGTTCTTAATTACTTTCATGATAATTATCAGCAACTAACATTTTTCACTCCCTCTCTTTACTCTCATTGCATTTTATGATTCTTTTTGATATATCTTGTAAACATAGTCAACAAATTTTTTCTAGTTTTGTTTTTACGTTTAGAGGTGCAACTTTGTGATTTTTGTAAGTTTTTGGTTAAAAGTGAAATATTGTGTTGAAAAACAATATACAAATCAGTGATTAACGGTACAGAAAATCGAAGAAGCTGCAGAAAAATAATTTTTTGTTATATTAGTTTTTAATTTCAGGAAAAAACGGACGTAACTAAATCATAGAAGAAGAAGGAAGAACCATCTCTTTAAAAAATATTAATGCTTTATTAAATTAATTTTAATGCCTCCAAAAATTTATAATTAATAAAATTCTAGTTTAAAACATGAAAATGGCTTTTAAAATACCACATTTTTCATTTGTTCTATATTTTATTCTGTGTTCTATACTATTTTTATTCTAAATATTCTGTACGGGTTTTACGCTCTATGTTCACATTGATTTCACTAACTCCATAATTGATTTCGATTATAACAAATAAGTAATCAATGAGTTCGACTATTCTATAGTAGTGAAGTGCCTGCTGAAATTTGCAAATGAACTCTATCATTTCATCAGTGATGAATCTTTTATGAAAATTCACTAATTATTTCGTCGGTTTGTTGGTAGTGAAATCCCTGATGTGGTTCATTGATCATTCATGAACTCACTGTTTTATCATACATGAGTTTCCGATAGATATTCATCAATAACTTCATGCGTTCCATAATACTGATATTCATCAATAACTTCATACGTTCCATAATACTGATATTCATCAATAACTTCATACGTTCCATAATACTGATATTCATCAATAACTTCATGAGTTCCATAATACTGATATTCATCAATAACTTCATGAGTTCCATAATACTGATATTCATCAATAACTTCATGAGTTCCATAATACTGATATTCATCAATAACTTCATGAGTTCCATAATACTGATATTCATCAATAACTTCATGAGTTCCATAATACTGATATTCATAATGAAGTTCAGCATGGTTTTCATTGAAACATTCATTAGAAGAGAAGAGCATATACAGAAGCAAATAAGTGAATTCCCATCACAAGCTCATATACGTTTCATGGAATAGGTAATGATGATTTTCATGATGAACTATTGTATGAATTCACTAATTCTCTGTTACTAGGGTAACTATCTGTAAAAAGTAAAAATGTATTATTCTATCCGTTTACACCGTAATAGTTTAATAGCTATTTGCTGTTATTCTATTATACTACCATGGTGTAAACTTAGTGTATGTTTTTTTAAAATAATAGGTTTATACAACATAAAATAAAATAATTTGTGTAATTTTTTATAGAATAAAAATAAATTGATTTAAGAACAAGATTTTCGTAATCATCGATTTCAAAGTCAATAACAATTTAACTTTTATTCGCCTACATATTGAAGTGGTACTTTATTACTGTGATTTGCGGCCGTAAAGTGTCACTTTTTAACCATATATTTTGCTGTCATAGTTACGTCCAAAAAAGTAAAAAACATTTGTATTTGTTTAAATTCAATAAAAAACAGAAATTTTTATCAACCTTTAAATTCAAATTCTCATTATCCAATTAAAATTATTGTTATTATTTGTTGTCATAGTTATTCAATTATTTTGAAAAAAATAACAAATATTTTGTCAAAGGTTACTTGTTCAACATAGTGTCATTTCAAAATTTATGCAAAATTATAACTTTGATTTTGCTAGCGGCGAATAAAAAATAGTATATGACGCACGGACGTAAGCTATTTTGGACTTAATGTGGATGCAAATCTCGGCTAGCGCCTCGATTTTCAAACTCCACATACGTCCAAAATCTTTAGCTTTACGTCCTTGCATCATAATGTACTATTGTATTCGCCTACATATTAAAGTGTTACTTTATTACTGTGATTTGCGGCCGTAAAGTGTCACTTTTTAACCATATATTTTGTTGTCATAGTTACGTCCAAAAAAGTAAAAAACATTTGTATTTGTTTAAATTCTATAAAAAGTAAAAAATTTTTATCAAAACAACCTTTCGATTCCAAATTTCCTAATCCAATTAAAATACTTGTTGTTCTTTGTTGTCATAGTTATACGATTTGTTTGAAAAGAAATAATAATTATATTAGTCAAAGGCTACTTGTTCAACATATCTTTATTTCAAAATTTATAAAACTTTGAATTTTGATTTAGATTAAACAATTTTGTTAAAATATTTTGCTTACGGCGAATAAAAAATTGTATATGATGCACGGACGCAAGCCATTTTGGACTTAATGTGGGTGCACATCTCTGCTGGTGCCTCGATTCGCAAACTCTACATACGTGCAAAAACCTTAGCTTTACGTCCTTGCATCGTAATGTACTATTTTCAGTGTGCCATTTATTGTTTTGCTTGTGACCTTGAGTATTTCGGTCATATAAATAATCCAGCTTACAACTATACGAAACTAGTTTGTATGTTAAAACATGCTATAGACTAAAAATAAATGCTTTCGTGATGCCTAAAATGATACCAGGTGGTTCCGTGTCTAGTCACAACTAAATACAAATATGTATATTTTTCTCGAAATATAGCAAAAATTTTTTAAAAGGACAAGCTTGGAGATTAGAATCATGGTAATTGTTGTTGGTTGATTGTTGATGGTTTTTCTAAAACAAGTTTTAGCTACTCACACTGTTTTAATTTATTTACTTGATTCTATATCTATCTAAAACTGAGTCTTAGTAGTTCGCGGATTTGTATAAAAAAGCCAACTTCTTAATCTCCGTCTACCTAATGTCCGTTTACACACTGTATTGTTTATACTATTAATATTATTCAATTTACATTTTTATTATAATTTGTTATCATCATAATCTATTCATTCATTTTGAATCATCATACAATTTTTTATGGTTTTGAGTTTATGTCATGAAATGAATAGAGGAATAAAGAGAACCAAAAAATTAAATACATAATAATAATAACAACAACGCACGCTAAATGCTATGAGATGACAACAACAACGTATGTCAACTTATAAACAACAATATTATTATAGTCAAGTCGCGTTTTTCAAAAAGCGCGTTTTTTAATAAGTTTATCTGATTTTTGTTTAATCAGAATTCGAAAATTAAATGACATTAAAATTAAATGACTGGCGAAGGTGTGTGTTGTTTTTTTTTTATTTCTTTTGATTTCAGATTTGTTTTTCTCAAGATAAACGAATATGAAGTTGTGGTTTGTTAATTGGAAGCGAAAGTAATTAAATTTACTTAATAAAGAAACGTGTGTGTGAAATTTAATTTTAATGAGACGATTATAGGGGGAAGGTAAACGGTTTATAAAATTAAAATATGCATGCGGCATCTAATTGCAACACAAACATGCCGCAATTCGCTTTACATTTCAATAATTTAAAGTTTGTCGTTGAAAAGTATTTTGTAAAAGCATATAATATAAAGAGGTGAAAACTATTTAATTTCCACCGACGAATTAGATAGATAACCAAGGAAGCTGAGTGAACTTGGAACCCGAATATTAGGGGAAAAAAAGAAAAACATTTTTGGAAACTACAAACGGCGTAGATGATGGTAGTAAAAAATTTTTGTTTGTAGTTGTGATAAATATCACTCAAATCCTTGAAATAGGTGAATCTCCTAAACACAGTGATAATTTTCATAATCCAATTATACAAGATTGTTGGAAATCGTTTGTAATTTTTTGTAGTAATGATAAATATTTTTGGAAATTTTTATTTCACTCAAAAAATAAAAAGTAAAAAAATGTACAGGGTCCCCAATCAAGAACACATAAATGTCATCACAATATTGTAAATTCACCTAATATTGTGAATTTCGTATTATGTAACACCAATTTGGTGAACATTCAACACAATATTGTGAATCTGACAAGAACAATATAATTACTGTCAAAATCACAATTTGTCTTTATGTTTTGTGTGTTGTGTTAACTTTTTTATACAAATTTCATCGATTGGAGTAAAAACTAATTTATAACGCAAAGTAAGGTCTTGAAAAATATTAAATAATCATAAATACCATTAAAACATATTTATTTATTAAATATATTTTTATTTTATTTTGCATGTTTTAAGATTAAAAAAGTTAGTTGTCAAAAGTGCGAATCTAGTACCAAAAAATCTGTTATAATTGGTTTATGTCTAATGTGGTTTTCTTTTCACTTTTCTAAATCAATTTATAAATGCGGGTCTGAAAAGAACAAAAAACAAAAGTTGATGTGAAATATGTTTCTATTAGTGATATTTAAATGGCGGTTGTTTACTTTTAAATTTGAAAAAGTTCGTATAAAGCATATTCTGCAATTACGTATTGAAATATTTATAAAAGATTTAATTAATTTGTAAATAAAATAATTTTGTTTTATTCATTCATATATGTTTTCAATTTAAATTACTTCATTTTAGAGAAAAGCGTATTCATTTTTTTCTATGATGCATCTTTTTTCATCCGCCCAATGAAATATAGTATTTTAATTCTAATAAATCCATTTTTGAGATTTGTTTTATTTATTAGGTGTTATTTTATTACATGTTAGTAACATTATTGTAAAATAAATAAAAAAAAAATTTGCAACAACCAAGATGCGAACTTTCAACCTATAGATCATCAGTCGAGCGCTCTACCCATATAGCAATTTGAACGATAGTAAAATGATAGACTAAAGGATAGATAAGATTGAACGTTACGCTCGTATAGAAGGATAGACTCACGGCTATTATATTATGGATAAAACACAATAATTAATCCTTCAAAATTGAACAATTCATAGTTATATAAAAATTGTCGTTAGCAAAACGTTTATTTTTTAAATATTGTTTGTTGATATTAGTAATGTCAAAAAAATTTACGAAAAAATGCACATTTTTTTTTTAATGTAAATCGAAAACAAAATTGCTTTTTTTGCATGAATAGAACAAAATTTTTGATTTACATCAATTTTTTTTATGGATTTGGGTGAAAAGAATTCGACATTAGTGATATTTAAATGGCGGTTGCCTACTTTTAAATTTGAAAAATTTCGTATTATAGCATATTCTGCAATTGCGTATTGAAATATTTATAAAAGATTCAATTAATTTGTAAATAAAACAATTTTGTTTTATTCATTCATATTTGTTTTCAATTTAAATTATGTACTTCATTTTAGAGAACAGCGTGTTTGCTTTTAGGTAGATTTCATATAAAAATCTACCTATTGCAATGGGTTTCATCTCGGAATTTCGGAAAAATACTGGTGCCAAACGACTATGAATGATAAGCGGAGACGGAAAAACAAAAAAAAAATTTATATATATATATACAGTAATCCCTCCGACTGCGCGGTAGTTCCGTTCCAGAAAAACAGCGCGCAATACAAAACCACGCAATGTGAACCCTATTTCGTATGAAAATGGAGCGTTAGGTTCCAAATTTTGAAAAAATTAAAAAAATAATAATTTAAAAGTTTTAATTAAACAAAAATGAATAGATATAGGCTGAAAAACATGTATTACTTCAAGAGCTCTTTAAAAAGAAAACATTTCATAAGTTAAAAGATAAATTAACACAATAATAACATTTAAAAAAACAACTTAAATTTAAAAAAATAACATCAATAATATGAATTTGTTGAGAATATTCTACCTTTACTGGCTTTAAATTAAATTTGATCTATATTGAATGTTCCAGAATCCAGCCACACAGTTAAAAATAAGCTGAATATGTAATGCAAGCTACACATATGGGTCATTCTTTTACAAACCTACACACCTTTCTGACCGACACATATTTGATTTGGCTGAAATTTTTTTTAGGGGTTTTATATTGAAAAAAAATACACATGCTCGAGAATTTTTTTTTTGGGGAAATAAAGCGGTTCTAAATTTCGAGAATTCCGTGATTTTTGGCTTGAAGACTTATTTTCAAAGATTCATAACTTCGGTTCTGGAAATGATAGAGATTTTTTTCTGTTTTATTTTAGAGCTAAAAGATGAACTTTAAAAAAAATTTGTTATCTACAAAAATTATTAACAAATTCCTATGTGTAAACAGTTTAACAATAAGTGTCAGACACTTTCTTTCTGACACCTGCAATTTTACTCTATCGTGTACGAGTAGCATTAGAAATAATTTCATCTATAGAGCGCGGAAAGACGAAAAATTCCATAATTTTTTGTTGTCCCGCGCTGGATAAATTAATTTATTTCTAACAGTAAAACTAATTTCTTCATTAATTAAAAATACGTTTTTCTTGAAAATTGAACGTAGAATGGTTATATTGATGGTATGGAACGTAGAATGTTCGATGGTTATATCAAATATTCTTTATTTTTGTAGGGCAATCACTAAAAATCGATTTTAACATTTTTTTTGTTTATAACAATAGGAATTTGTTAATAATTTTTATTGACTATATTTTTTAATTAAAATTCAATCTCTTAACTTTAAAATAAAAGAAAATCTTCTATCATTAATATAACCAAAGTTATGAATTTTTGAAAATAAGCCGTCAAACCAAAAATCAGGAAATTCTCGAAATTTAGATCGCCCCTATTTTCCAAAAAGAAATCCTCGAACACGTATATTTTTTTGATATCATACCCGTAAAAAATTTTTAAGCCAAATTACAAATGCGTAAGTCAGATTTTGTTCAAATCTGTTCTAACTGTAAAATAATGACCCATATGGTAAATTCCATTTTTTTTTTCATTTTAATTTTACGAAATTCATCTACATATTCTAAAAAAATTTTCAAATATCGCGCAGTGTGAAATTTTAATCGCGCAGTGCGAAAATTAGTATTTAAAACTCATCTCGCGCAGTGGAAAGTCGCGCACTGAAAAAACGCGCAGTGGGAGGGAATACTGTATATATATATATATATATATATATATATATATATATATATATATATATATATATATATATATATATATATATATATATATATATATATATATATATATATATATATATATATATATATATATATATATATATATATATATATATATATATATATATATATATATATATATATATATATATATATATATATTATTCAATTTTTTAGGAAACTGAAGTATTTATAGTCAAAAATGATGGTATTCTCAAATTATTTAAAACAAATTTTATTTGTTAAATAAATCCTATATTTCGACTGCTAATAACAGTCATCCTCAGGGATTCTAAAACAAACAACAACATTTAAAAACATATTACAAAATTTAAACAAATATTTGAAAGAATCTTACAAAAAACAAATAAAAGTTATATAAATAACTTCAAAAAACTCTTCAAAAATTAATACAAAAATGAACTCAAGGAAAAAATTTAAAATATTAAAAAATTATATGAATTAAATGGTTTTTCTTCTACTTTCTCAAAAATTGTGGATTTCGATAAAATTTTTTTGAAAAGAAAAGATTTCTATAAACTACAAATGACAGAAAAAATTGTTTTGTTTACAAAAATAAAAAGAAGAGTTGATAATGCAATACAATTTTAACAAGGTTGATATTAATTTTTACAAAAATGTTTTTTTAAAATAGGAAAATAAATATCACTAATCTTCCTCAAATCCGTTTTGATATTTATACTACTATCGTATTTTAAGATTTCGGTTGACTCCAAAAATTCTCTTTTAAATTTATTTTGTTCCGTTAGTAAAACTTCTACAGATTCAAAATTAAAATGATCAACATCACCTTCCTTAAATTTTTCCAAACCATGAGAAACTAAGGAAGTTTGCTCATGTTTATAAGTTGAATTTCTTTCAGTAAATTTTAACTGTTCAAGGTTAAATGATTTGTTTTTAATTTGCTTTTTAATATTTGGATTTTGGGAATTATCAATAATTATGTTGTGGTAGTCATTAATATGCTGTTTTGTTCTAAATAATAATTTCTTGCTGGTTTGACCAATATAACATTTATTACAAGGAGGATTGCAATTAATTTTATAAACAACACATGATTTATCCCATATATTCAATAAATCTTTAGTTTGTGTGAAAACTTTCTTTATCTTATTTATTGGTTCCAAAGCAATGTTGATATTATAATTGTTAGCAATTGATTTAATTTTTTCAGATAATTGTGGAATATATTTTAATCCATTAAAAAATGTTGTTGTTGTAATAGGTAAATTTTCCGAACAAGTTTGATTTGTTAACGTTTCTATTTCATTTAAGACAAACATAATTGCATTATTAATTACACCATAAGGATAATTGTTATTTTTCAATATATTTGCAACAGTTCTTATATTTTTAGGATGATGTTGTTTATCACTAAGTTTAAGCACTCTTCTGAAAAAATTTACAGCAACATTTTTCTTCATTGAAAACGGATGAGTAGATTTGAAATTTAAAATCCTTTCAGTTGATGATGGTTTACAATACAAATCAGTAATAATTTTTTGATCAACTCTAGTTAAAAGCATGTCTAAGAATGGTAACGTATTATTATGTTCAAGCTCTGTTGTAAATTGTAATTTTGGATGAAAATTATTCATTTGAAATAAAGTGTGTTCAATCAATTCTATCGGAATATCTGTTATTATGTCATCTACATTGTGGCGACTCATAGGCATTCACAGCCACCGAAACAAAAATACACAACACCCTGTAAAAACAACGGCATATACAAACCAATACAACAAATTCGACTCAATTACAAATTTTATCAAAAATTAATTTTTAATCTTAATTTTTCCTCGGCATCGATTAGTCGCAAATTTTTAATAAATAGTTACTTCCGAGATAAAGGAGAAATAAATAAATTAACTCAAAACCAAATTTATTAATTGTGATCTAATTGTATTCCTACATTAAATCAATTAAAATATATGTTTTTTGGGAAATAAAATTAATTAGTTTTGTGCTATCAATATTGGCCAGTGCACGCGCAATAAATTGCGTATACGTATATAACACGCGATACGCAATAGTGGTGACCCCGTTTAGTGAAGAACTGCAATCTGGTCAAAGATAAGTTTAATTTCTAAAAAAAAGACAATAGTTTAATTAAAAAAGTGATTTCAAAACATTTTTGAAAAACAAAGACAAACTTTGAAAAGTGGCACTAACGGTGCAGTCAAATAACCGTATTTGCCAATATATTAATGCAAAACCAGTGAAGTTATTTTAATAAATCACGCTTCTACGTCACGCACTAAGTGACTCAAAGCTTAGCATCACTGCTGATGCATCAAACACTGCAGTTGGCGCAGTTTTGCAGTAGTTTTGCAATGAGTGTTGGGAGCCCCTGGGATTCTTTTCAAAGAAACTCTCGGACGCGGAAAAGAAATATTCCGCATTTGACAGGGAATTACTGGCAATTTACCTAGCAATCAAACACTTCAGGTATTTTGTCGAAGGTCGAGATTTCACTGTTTACACAGATCATAAGCCTCTGACTCGAGCTATCCAATCAAAAACAGAACGCAATCCAAGACAATCACGTCACTTGGATTATATTTCACAATTTACAACGGACATCCAGCACATCCATGGCAAACATAATGTAGTGGCAGACACACTCTCTCGCACTACTGAATCAGAAACGGCCACAGTCGAGACTCACTTCGACTACAACATAATCATGCAAGCACAAAAAGCAGACGTGGAACTTCAGAATTTAATTTCTGGTTCTAGACGTCATTCACACTAGTTCCAACATGAAACTAGAGCTTTTCAAATTACCTGGCCTAGAAATCACCTGCGAAACATCCACTGGGAACAATCGCCCATACATCGCAGAAGCACTACGTCGAACAATTTTCGATACATTACACAACTTGTCACATCCTGGTGTCCATGCTACGCGTAAATTAATCACAGAACGTTACTTTTGGCCTAATATAAACAAGGACGTAACTCAGTGGGCGAACTCCTGTTTATCCTGTCAACGTTCCAAAGTTCAACGTCACACCAAATCACCTCATGGACAATTCGAAATTCCACCCGGTCGATTTGAACACATTCACTTAGATATAGTAGGACCACTTCCACCTTCAAACGGATTTCAATATTTACTAACCTGTGTCGATCGTTTTACTCGCTGGCCCGAAGCTTACTGCATGACCAACATGTCCGCAGCAACCATTGCCACAACATTTGTAAACAACTACGTATCACGATTTGGGGTTCCACTCCACATCACCACAGATCAAGGAACACAATTCGAAAGCAAACTTTTCTCAGAGTTAACACAACTTCTCGGATCTCATCGAATACGTACAACGGCTTATCATCCACAAGCCAATGGCATGGTCGAACGCTTTCATCGACAGCTTAAAGCTGCTCTTATGGCCCGAGGCAACACTATCAATTGGAGCTCGGAAGTT
>OY856187.1:300143359-300203073 GCA_963693315.1 Diogma glabrata | reverse complement strand
GCCTTATTCGGGTACAGGTTAAGTGGCTAGAGCCAAAAAAGTCGAATAATCTAGGGCGTTATAACTTCCGTTTGAATCATAATATTTTAATAAAATTTATTAATATTGAATGTCTGAACATATTTCTATCATTTATTTCCAAATGACAACCTTGGCGTTCCAGGTTCCTGAAAAATCAGCTGTTTTAAAAATTTAATAAACTTTGGTGTAATTGATTTTGCTGAAAATGGCTAATCTCACTTTTGAAAATTTACGCACACGTTAGCTAGAACATAAATCTTTCCAAAATTAAAAAGAAAAATAGTTCAAGTCTAGAGGTTGAGACACCAGGGCTGTTAGAACGAAAACAAACGCAAACGGCCATGTCTTCTTCGTCATTTTTGAGTTTATGTTGTTTAAACTCATACTTACTTTTAGATAAACTTTTCAACTATAACCTCAGAGATCCTCAGCTTTCTAACCCAAGAGGTTTTAATGTAATTACCATTAAACCTAATGCATGCTATTCAATTACAACAATAACTTCCATAAAAATATAAAATATCCCATAGAAATATTAAAAATATTCTTTTTTTGAGTTTTTATTTTTTTTCGCAAAAATTTAAAACAAATTAAAACAAAGCTGAGTCATAATTGTTTTAAATTAAGGAATATATTCTTATATGCATATGAGCAATTTCACGAAGATTCAACAAGGTTTTGAATTTGACCCCTTCACCCCTTTTAACGGTGTAACATAAGAAAAAAACGGTGTAATTGAAAAAAAGATGGCATAGCCTCTTTTTTTTTTTTTAACTAAATTGAAGCTTATTTTATATCTAACCACTTGTGAAAGTTTAGGAGATGCATTATTTTTTGTTTTAGAGATAAAATTCGTTGTGCATATGACTGTCGGGAATCAGTTTTTTTTGTTCTGAAGGAAAATTATAAAAATGGCGTTATAAACTAAAATATTTTTTTTTATGTTAAATATCAAATATTTTATTTAAAATATTATAAAAATTATATATGTAGTACAATAAATGAAATAAATACAATTGTTAAAAATGATTTACTTATTTTACAAACAGAAGTTTCTTTTGAATAGGAAAACACTTCTGCAATTATTTTCTTTGTATTAGATGGCATAAAAAATGAAATGTTTATTTATCACTTTTAGTAATCACTTGTCACTCTTATAAAAAATAATTTGACAGTCTCGACTGCAAACAAAAAAGCCGTATAAATAACTAAATCTATTTAGGAACTTTTGACTGGAGAAGCATTATGTTCGTATTATGTTATTATGGAATCATAAAGTAAAAGATTGTTTTTCAACATTAAATTACAAATCCTTTATTATTGAATAAACTTTTTAAAATATCATACAAATTATATATGTGAAAATAAATATAGTTATTAAAAATTATTTACTTATTTTACATTCAAAAGTTTCTTTTGAGTTGGAAAACATTTTTGCATTTATTGTCTTAGTATTTATTGGTACAAAAGAATGAAATTTTTGAGTTCCACTTATAGTAATTGCATTTTTATATCGATTTTGTATTTTTTGTTTTGTTAATTGATATTCATTTTTATCGGCGTATCCAAAGTTCATGGTAGATTCCCATTTTAAAGCCCATTCGAAAAGTTTTTTTGGTGTATCAATAATATTATCTTCGCTCGCCATACTATAACGGTGTGCAGCATGCTTTAGTGTACCACCAATTCCCTCACAAGGTCCCTTTCCATGGCTGGTAGCATGAAAATATTATTCAGCATCAACCTTAAAGTCTTCTTTATGGTGGCATAAGTTAATTAGGTTATGTTTATTTTTGTATTGAGTGTTATAAATAGTGTTATAAATATTTCCGTCAGTGTTATAAATATTTTTGTAATATTAGAATTTATATGCGTTTTGATGAATTCAATAAGTTTTGTAATGAAAAGATGAACTGTAGTACTGTTGTGATCGTTTATATCCGAAATGAGTTCAAAACTTCGGTGCTGTATATATTCACTTGTGGCACTTTTAAAATAAATGACAAATGGATGAATAGCCTTGAACCGCATCCTGAATTATGAAGCCGTAGTTTTCAGAAAAATCCCCTTGAACGAAGCACTCTCCTGCTTCTAAATTTTTTTTTCCTCAATGAATGTAGATTGCTGTTTTGCTATAAAGTTGTGTGGTATCAAAATTTGTAAGCGGTAAATAAATTTTTTCATAAATTCTTCTACAGTTTCTATTAAAGTATCCAAATTGCATCGATCAGTGGTATTTCATTGTTGATATTTGACTTGAAGGATTCCTTTAACGTCAAAATGATTTAGTAATTTTTCTTTCAGTTGTTGACGTTTTTTGGAACATTCATTGCACTTCAAATTATGACAATCTTCTGTTAATTTACCACATGAAACAAATTCAATTAATGTTTTATAACTTTGGAAAGCAGCATCAGTAATCCAAGACATCTTAGAGTGTTTTATATTTTGATGTATGGTACACACGCACACATTATGAACTCCTTGGAATAATTTTATACATTCTTGTGGTCGAAGGGACGTGAATTTAGTAAATCCTATTTTCACATCAGGAAACTTATTTTTAAACTCCACATAAGCTTCATTTAATGTACATAGCAATAAGCGCTTTTGTGTTTTTATGCGCTCCTCTCCTTTTTTAAAAGATATTGCATCTCGTTTGCCTGGCAATAATCTACTGATTTCATCACTTTTATAGAAATGTTCCACAACATTTATATCTGTTGTGGATACACCTCTTTTATCCGTCGCAGATGAATGCTGAAAATTATTTTCATGTAGAGTTTTACTTTTTTCAACCAAATGACGCGTAGCATTACTTCCAAATATATCTTGAATCTCCTGCATTTTCATTTCTTGCGGTAAAATTGACAACATTTTTTGTTTTTCAGCATAATCCCCATTGTCGAAATGTATCTTTAGGTTTCTAATAAGTTCTTCATAACGTTGCCTTATTTTTGCATTTTCAGACAACTCTAATACTTCTCCAGTCAAACGTTCCTGGATAGACTTAGTTATTTGAACGGCTTTTTGTTTTCTGTAGTCGAGACTGCCACACAAATTTATTTTAAGAGGTGAAAGATGATCCGATATATGCGGCACAATATGTTTATTTTAAATTATTAATTAGCACATCACGCTCTATGTTAATCAAGTTTGGTGTTTGAACATAATCTCGATTAAAGCTGGCACCAATCAGTTGATCGGTTTGCATTTCATCTGATGTTTCATTTGAAGATGCGTCATTGGATACTGCATCGTCACCAACTGTTAGTGATGTTGATAAATCTGAACCAGAAGGTTGTGTTGACTGATTGATTAAATTTAAATAACAAGATGAACATATTCGCTTATTCTCCATTGCACTAATCCCAAGAACATCTAAATGTTGTCGAACATTCTCTGTGATTTTCCTTTTATTTGAAGAAAACTTGAAAATGGTTTAACACATTTATATTCACTCATTTTAGAAAAATTAAATTTTGAAAGTTTTTGTTAAAGTAATAGAAATTAACTGATAGTGACCAATTTAAAACTTCATTTATATAACAAAAATGGGATTAAAAATAGTAATGCAGGCATCAATAAAGATTATATACGCCTATTTTTTATGACCAAATATAATTACTCTACATTTACTACTCTAAAGCATCTATTCAACCTTTTGAAATTTTTGTCTTAATTACAGCCATATATAATTTAAAATCCTTAAGATGGTTTTTATTTATTTTTAATCCATATTAGTTTACGCCTATATTCACTTAAAATTAAAAGTAGGATTTTCAAATTTTTCAATCATATCTAAAAAAAAGTCCAAGCGGCACGTATATCCGCTAGAAATAGGTAGATTTCGAGATCAGACAGTTTTGTGTGCCAGTAGAATCTGATGTATCAGATTAGTTTAAACAAAACAAACTAATTTCAAACAGATATTGAACAAATTTTAAAAAGATAATTAGCTACCTACAAGCAAAATTATATCTATCCAATTTTGCAACAAACAAATATCAAATCTACCACAGAGCATGTGTGTGACAATTTATGACACAAACCTACTCTATATCATATGTCGTGCAATTACTGCAAAATATCAAAATAGTTTATTTCTAAGAAAAAAAAATTAATTTCTTCTATTCAAATTATTTATATTTATTATTTTTTTGACTGTTATAAGGTTGACATTGACTGTTATAAGGTTTTTGGAAATTGTAGTAATGGATTGTTGCAAACTTTTTTGTTGAAGCCAACAAGTCAAAAACCTCTAACTGCAGAGGTTTATATTTATAAGAAACGGATTAAAATGTTTCTACAGGTTCTAAATTTATGAAGATTTTAAAAATATTAGTATCCAAACGGCCGTTATAACGGATTAAAAAAACTACTTTTTTTTCTAGTGTAAAGCCTATAGTTCCTTAACCATGTGTCAGATTTTTCTGATTTGCGAACTTGTCCAAGATATTAATAAAACACACATTTTTAAGAAAGGTTTTTTGATCTGGCTCCACAAATGCAGCCGTGAGAGCGCCGGTTGATTCAAACGCATTTCGTGTTTTACAAGCTTTTTTGTTGGAGCCACTCACTCAGAAACCTTCAACTGCAGAGGTCTTTTTTTGAAAGAAACTGATTAAAAAGGTTTCAAAAATTCTAAACTTATGAAGTTTTTACAAATATTAGAATCCAAACGGCCGTTATAACGGATCTAAAAAACAGAGTTTTTTTCTAGTATAAAGCTTCTAGTTTCTTAACCATGTGTTGGATTGGGCTGATTTACGAACTTGTCCAAGATATTAATAAAACGCACATTTTTAAAAAAGGTTTTTTGATCTGGCCTTATAAATGCGACCGTGAGAGTGCCGGTTGTTTTAATAAAAAAATTTTTTTTGCAAACTTTTTTGTTGGAGCCGCTCACTCAGGAACCTCTCACTGCGGAGGTCTATTTTTAAAACAAATTGATAAAAAAGATTCTAAAGATTCTAAATTTGTTAAATTTTTTGAAATTCTAGTATCCAAACGGCCGTTATAACGGTTTTAAAAAATCAAATTTTTTTCAGAAAAAAGCCTCTAGTTTCTTAACCACGTGTTGGATTTTGCTGATTCACGAACTTGTCCAAGATATTATTAAAACACACAATTTTTTTGATCTAGCTCAACAAATGCGACCGTGAGAGTGCCGGTCGTTTTCGTTATATCTCATATCGTTTATATATATATATATATATATATATATAAATTTTTTTTTTTTTTGTTTTTTTGTCTCCGCTTATCATATATAGTCGTTTGGCACAAAAATTTTTCCGAAATTCCGAGATGAAGCCCATTGCAATAGGTAGATTTTTATATGAAATCTACCTAATAGATTTTTATATGAAATCTACCTAAAACAGCCTGCTTTCAAAGGATTAACCAATTAACAGGTAAATTCACAGGTAAATAAAAACAAAATTTCATTTTATTTAAAAAAAAAAATAAAAAAGTGGGATTAGATGCTAGCTTCATCTTTTAAACTTGTTTTCTTATGTAACACCGTTGAATAGGATTAAAAAACTAACAATGCACAATTTCAAAAGTTTCTTTTTAACACCTATTCTACGACATATCATTTATATTGTTATTATAATTATATTATTATATTTACAAATATAATAATTTATATTATTATATTTAAAAAAAATTCTACTTGAAATGCTACTTGAATTCTACTCGAAAAATAAACCAAATTAAAAAGGGTCGAGTCAAAATGTAGCAAAATTTTGCTGAACTTGACTGAAATTGCTTTTTAAAAAGTTCATTTAATAATAAAATATTTGATATTTAACATAAAAAAAAAATCTGAATCTAAAAATCGCCATTTTTATAATTTTCCATCAGAACAAAAAAAAATTGATTCCCGACAGTCATATGCACAAACTTTCACAAGTGGTTAGATATAAAATAAGCTTCAATTTAGTTTAAAAAAAAAAAAAAGACTATGCCATCTTTTTTTCAATTACACCGTTTTTTTCTTATGTTACACCGTTAAAAATTATTTCAAAAAATTAACAGTGTACATTTTTAAAAACTTTGTTTTAATACCTATTCAACGACATATCATTTATGAAAATCGATTGAGTAGTTTTTCTACAATCGCTCGTCGAAATGCACTCACATCACAAAATAACAAAAAATTGAGGGGCACCCTGTGAAGACCCCTGGTCGAAAAAAAAGTTCTAAGAGAACTTGTATTTTTTATATATGAAAGACTATCCATAAACAAAAAGTAATCAAAATTAAAAGGGGTCAAGTCAAAATTTTCCAAAAATTTGCTGAACTTGCGTGAAATTGCTCATATTGATTACACATTTACAAAAAATTGTGGATATTTGAGACAACTTTTACACGTTGTTTGACAATTTTAGATTATAAATTATGTTTGGTGGTGTTGTAGGTGTGACGTTGTGAAAACGTTTATTTGCTGTTTGGTGGATTTAATATGTTATTAAAAGTAGTTTTAACCAAATTAAATAAAACTGTTCCGAAATCGCATTGATAAAGTAGTTTCCGTTAATGTATTTAGTTTGGTTTGATAAATTTTTTGGATTTTCTGGACTTGGACTATTAAATTAAACAATTCATAGTTATATAAAAATTGTCGTTAACAAAACGTTTATTTTTAAATTTTCTTTGTTGATATTAGTAATGTCAAAAAAATTTACGAAAAAATGCACATTTTTTTGTAATGTAAATCGAAAAAAATTGATTTTATTGCGTGAATAGAACAAAATTTTTGATTGACATCAATTTTTTTTATGGATTTGTGTGAAAAGAATTCGACATAAGGTTGTGTATCCTAAGAGTTACAAAATAACATTTTTATACAAAGTTGTTAAGCATTTTGGTCAAATTAACAATATTGTCGATTGACAAATATGTGTTCGGGAATAGGGCCCCTGTTGTGTAAAAAGTTGAAATATTCTTATGATCTCAGAAACTGCAAACGACGTAGATGATTGTTGTAAAAAATTGTTGTTTGTAGTTGTAATAAATATCTCTCAAATCATCAAAACAGGTGAATCCCCTAGACACAGTGAACAATCTTGTATACTTGGATTATAAAAATGATTGCCGGGTGTAGGTGACTCAACTGTTTTGATGATTTGAGTGACATTTATTACAACTACAAAAAAAAAAAATAACTGCAATCATGTACGTCGTTTGCAGTTTCTGAGATTAAAAGAATATTTTCACTTTTTGCTCAACTGTCTTTATTTTATTACTTCGGTCTGAAAGACCTAAGTATTACATTCATGAGCTCAAAGTGAAATTCTTACCCCCACTTTTTTTGACATTTCTCGACGTTTTAGGACCTCCTGATTCTAAAAAAGCAAAAAAAAAAAAAATGTATGTCTGTCTGCCGGCCGGCCGTCATTACCTACGCTGCAGGGAAAACCGCTGGAGGGATTTCAAAAATTTTTTTTTCTAAAAATAGGTATACTCAAGGGACAGGTCCGAAAGGACGCTGTGTTCGATAACTGTACCGGAAGTGTGTCAAAAAAATCATTATGTGTGTCAAAAATAGCAAATTTTCATATTTTTGGCTTAAAAAACGTTCATTTTAAGTGATTACGAGTAGGAACATTAATTTTGGAGAAATCTTGATGGTCGGGATTGGTATGTGAGATCAAAAACTAGATTATTGCATTATAAGTTTGTCAAAAAAATGTTGTCAAGTGTGTCAAAAGAAAGATTTTTGTTTATTTTTTACCTAATTTTATGAAAAAAAATTAAAATTAATTTTCTTTGTTTGAAATGAAGTTTATTATTATTATTGAGAATTATGGCATTATAAGTTTGTCAAAAAATGTTGTCAAGTGTGTCAAAAGAAAGGTTTTTATTTATTTTTTACCCAATTTTTTTAGAAAAAAATAAAATTAATAGTTCGTATGACATGATATATTATTATTATTATTGAGAATTATAGCATTATAAGTTTGTCAAAAAATGATGTCAAGTGTGTCAAAAATGATTTCATTTATTTTTTTAGCCAATTTTTTGGGAAAAAAAATGTAGCTGTTTTTATGACGTAAATGTAATTTAAAAGAGATTGGACATGGAAATTTTTGAATTTGTTATAGTTTTTGAAATATTTTTGGAATTTTGAAAAAGTTTGTATTTTTGATTTTGTAATAATTTTTACAATATTTTTAGAATTTCGGCAAAATTTTAATTTTTGATTTTGTAAGAATTTTTGAAATATTTTTAGAATTTTGAAAAATTTTTAATTTTGATATTATTATAATTTTTGGAATTTTGAAAAAAGTTTCAATTTATGATTTTGTTATAATTTTTGCAATATTTTTAGAATTTTGGAAAAAGTTTGTATTTTAAGAATTTTTGAAATATTATTGGAATTTAGAAAATATTTAAATATTTGATTTTATTCTAATATTTGGAATATTTTTGGCATTTTGAAAAAGTTTGATTTTATTTAATATAACAATATTTTTGGAATTTTGATTATAATTTTCCGGCAACGTATTGATGTTTCGTGTTAGTTTTGTAATAAATTTTTAAACAGAGATAAAAAATACTTGTACTTTAACAAAGAGTTATGTTTGATGTACATCGCTGCCCAAAACTAAAAACCATGTCCTCATAAAAGTTTTTTGCCGAAAACTATATCAAAATCCTTAACCCAGACCGAAGTCTTGATATCTCAGAGCTTGAGATTTCAGCCCCTCCATATTTTTTATTTTTATTTTTTCTGTGAAAAAAAAAAATTTCAAAAATTTTATCATTACTACAAACGATTTCGAACAATTTTGTATACTCGGATTATCAAAATTATCACTGGATCTAGGGGATTCACTTGTTTTGATAATTTGAGTAATATTTATTACAACTGCAATTTACAAACAAAAAATATTATTACAACCATCTAAATCGTTTGTAGTTTCTGAGATCAAAAGAATATTTCAACTTTTTGCTCAACTGTAAATTTTTAGGTAGATTTCATATAAAAATCTACCTATTGCAATGGGCTTCATCTCGGAATTTCGGAAAAATTTTTGTGCCAAACGACTATATATGATAAGCGGAGACGAAAAAACAAAAAAAAAAATTTATATATATATATATATATATATATATATATATATATATATATATATATATATATATATATATATATATAAATATATATATATATATATATGTATATATATATATATTATATATATATATATATATATATATATATATATATATATATAATTCTATATTATATATATATATATATATATATATATATATATATATATATATATATATATATATATAATAGAAAAAAAGCATATATATATATATATATATATAAATATAAATATATATATATATATATATATATATATATATATATATATATATATATATATATATATATATATATATATATATATATATATATATATATATATATATATATATATATATATATATATATATATATATATATATATATATATATATATAATAATAATAATAATAATAATAATAATAATAATAATAATATGTTTATTGAAAAAAAGAATAAAAAAATTCAATTTACATTTCAAATTCTAAATATTACAACACAAATTTACGACTATAACTAAGATTAGTTGTCAGTCGGAAGATTGTACTTTTATATAAAAACGCTAAAAGTAAAAAGAAAATATGGTACCACAATAGAGACAAAATCAAAGAAAAATTTCAACGCTTGAAATGAGAAAATTAACTTAAACAATGAAATAATTTTGAGCATAGATTACTTCTCCGAACCTTCGCATAATATTAGGCAGTTACAATAGGAAAAGTAAGATATTTTGCAGTTTTTTAAAAATTAAATTCATTTATGAGAGAAGTTCTGGTTTTTAAAGCTCCAATCAAAAAACTGTACAAGTTGTTCCAGCTTATGCCATTTAAAATCCTGACGCACTGTTCTGCCGTTAATATTGTTTCCCCAAAAGCACATCTTCTAGCATCTACCAATACTGGACAACAACCTAAAAAGTGTTGAACGGTCTCTTCCTCATTCAAATTACATAATGAGCAAGTTCTGGAGTATCCTACCCGCCATATACTACTGTTTAAACCTAACATCCCACACCTTGCCCTTATAATTAGTCCAATTTTATTTGGCTGAAAGTCATAATTAAAATATGCACTTCCATTTGCAAAGTTGAGACAATTGAAAAAGCCATGCCTCCTTGAGTTCCTTGCATTATCCAATTCTTGTTTCAAATACCACTCCTGTTCTTTCTTTACTATGTCTTTCATATTATCTTTGTACTTTTGTTTGTTAGATTCTGGATTACCCCATACCAAACAATGTTTAGAACTAAACGTTTCCCATTCCTTAAACCAACACAACTTTTTTTCTATGATTTTATTTGCTAAAATTTTAGGCAATCTGTGGCCGGGGTAGTTAAAAATAACATTATGCAGGTATTTAAAATGACATTTTAGAGTGTAAAGGGCAATTTTAGAAATACCAGTTTCCAAATAGACAACATAATTTGGAGTAGCTTTTGGCAAGTGAAGCAATTTCTTAATAAACCAACGTTGACACTTTTCAATCTCTTCGGATATTTTATAGCCCCATACCTGGCATCCATAGCACATTATAGCCCTTGCTACTGAGAAAAAAAGTTCCATTTTTGTTTGAAAAGAGACTTCTTTTTTGGAGATTAAACTTTTCCAAGTGATGTTTAGGTTCATTTTTGCTGAATTTACTCTAAGCTTGGCATTATCTTCAAAATTTAAGGATGGCTTGAGCAATATTCCTAAATATTTGTATTCGTGTACAACGTTAATTTCTTTTCCTTCAAAGAGCCATTTCTCACTTCCTTTTCGACCACCGTATTTTTTCATGATCATTATTTGGGATTTTTCCAGATTCACTTCGAGGGACCATAGTTTACAATATTCTTCCAACTTATCTATCATTTGTTGCAACACCATTGGATCTTCAGCAATAAGAACTATATCATCTGCATAGAGCAATAATCGAATATTGATACCATCCAATAATATCCCACCACCGATAAAATCATATAAGTCGTCGAGGAAAAGTGCAAATAAAAGTGGGCTTAGAATGCACCCCTGCTTTACTCCTGATTCTGTTGAAAAATATTCAGATAAAAACTCTCCGTTCCAGATGCCGCTTACGGTATTAGCATACAGCATTCTTATGAGTCTCAAAAATTTCATCGACAGACCCATTTTAGTTAGTTTGTAGAATAAAGCGTTTCGATTGACTCGGTCAAAGGCCGCCTTAAAATCAACAAAAAAACAGTAGACTTTTTTGTGACCCTCGTCCCACTTTACCTGCACAATACTTACAAGACTAAATATATTATCATTCGCTTGATAACCTGCCCTAAACCCAGCTTGAAATTCGTTTAATTTTTGAAATTTGTTGACCCATTTTAAAAGTCGATTATTGATTACCCCCGCAAATATTTTTCCAATGGCGTTACCAAAAGAAATCCCTCTATAATTCTCTGCTCTTTCCATGTTTCCCTTTTTATGTATAGGAAAAATAATCGATTTCATAAAACTTTCATCCATAGATGTCGATGTCCACATCCTGTTAAATAAACTGTTAACCAAAGAAAGCAGTTCCGTTGGAGCATATTTAAAGAATTCAGCCGGAACTCTATCTTCTCCTGGAGCCTTTTTATCTTTCATATCATGCAGAACTTGTGCAATTTCAGAAAGTTGAAACTCAGCATCTAGTTCACTGTCTACAAAGCATGGCTCAGCGTACGATATGTGTACTACTGTCACGTTTTCTGGATTAAGCAGCTTACAGAAGTGAGTTTGAAAGTCCTCAATATTAATATTATTACCAATACAAAACTTTTTACCTCTCAGTTCATTAGCAAGATCCCACCATTCCTTTCTATCCCTTACGCTTACCAGCCTGCTTCCTATATTATTGTAATATGTAATTTTTTTATCATGGCATATTTTTTTGTATTTTTTATTTGCATCCAGATAGTATTTCTTTAATTTGTCAGAGTTTGAAGTTCTATATTTGTTAAGCCAATAGAATGAAGTACTCCTTGCCTTTTCACATCCCCAATCGTACCACTTTTCTTTATATGTTAGATTTCTTGACCCAATTATTGGACAATCCGTGGCTTTTTTAATGAGATTGACTATACTACACGCCGTTATACTACCCGCTTCCAGCTTTTCTATTTCCTGAACTACCTTTTGTTGATATTTTAATATCTTCTCGGGCTTCCACATTAGTTTAGGAATTAGAGATAATGGTTTGGCCACTGCCGAATTTTTATCAATTCTGATCGTCAAAACAATTGGCATGTGATCCGAGTGAACAACATTTTCCACACTGAAATTGTTTACGATAGGCAGTAACTCATAAGAAACCAATGCCAAATCATTTACAGACTTCCCCATCGCCCCTATAAATGTTAGTTCCCCACTGAGATCCCCAGTTATCCTGCCATTTAAGATACCTAATCCCATATCATTACACAGGTCCACTATCCGCCTACCCTTCGCATTAACGGTTTTATCATTTGAGAGTCTAGTGGATCTAATTTCTTCATTAGAATTAAACAGATTACTATCCAAAACTTGTAGTTCCCCAATTCTAGCATTAAAATCCCCCAATACTACAAAATTTTGGTCATAATTGTTCAACATAACATCATTTAATTCTTCAAAATCTTGCTCCCATTTAGTACAATTTATATATACTGGTACAATTTTTAATACTTTTCTATCTCCGTTTTCAATCACAATTATTAAATTACTACCCAGATTATCAAATCTTATTTTGCATTTATTCATTTTATTACGATATCCCAAAAGTATTCCTCCACTAGCCCTTCCAAATCTAGCTAAACGTGTTGCTGGTATCCAATTAAGATGAAAACCCCCAAAATATCTTTCATAATTGCGTGTATTTTCAAGCGTAATAAAAGTTTCAAAAAGCATAAAGACATCGTGATTTTTAACGAACTCGAAAAAATCCGGAAAAATAATCTTACTCGCTAAACCACAGACATTATACGACAGAATTTTAATTTCGGATGGTTCAATGTCATTTATTAAGCGATCGTTATTAACTGTTAAAATTTCGATGTTTTCTCTATTAATTCTAACTCGTTTGTTATCCATGTTTACTATATTGACTTCATTTTTTTTAATTATACTACAACTTACTTCTAATTTTTGCTTATTTACAATTTCTATCTTCCGACTGACAGCCAATTCCTATAGATTGTTGTGATGAGTTTTATTATCTAAAATTAAAAATTCATTAATATTAAAGTTAGCAAAATTTTCTTTATAGATCTTATTTAATACAACGGCTCCTTCTTCGTTCCCACACCATAATTTTTCCTCGCTCCAGATAAATATATGTCCAGCGATCTTCATTCTGTCTCCAACAATTTTAATTTTTATTTCTTTGTCCTCCCTTGATGATAGCTTATTTAATATAATTTTTCTAATTTTTAAAAGGGTTGTTCTTCGTTTCTGGGATAACTCACTTAGATCTCGGTCAATGCCAATTCTTGTCCCCTTTAGTTTCTGCGTTTGCTGCAATACTTTATTTAGCGACGTGATGTTATTGAATTTTACCTTAACAACTGCTGTATTATTCTGCTCTGCCAAAGGTTGAACAAATTCTATATTAAGTTTATCTTGTATTTGGAGTACAGTTGCACAAAGCTCCTCCACAACTTTCTTCATGTCATCATTTTTTTGAAGACCCTTGAATATTAAGTTTTTGCTTCAAGAGTAATTATCGAGTCGTTCTAACAGTTTTTTGTCTTGCTTCCGCTCCTCCCGTAATTCATCCACTATTTTACGTAAAGCCACGCTTTCAACCTTCAGACTATTTAGCTCCCTTTTATACTCCATAAAATCATTTTTTGATGGAAGATTTTCCAACCTTTCCTCCAGATTTTTTTCTAGCCCTTTAACCATACCTTTAAATTCGTGGTACATTTCACTAACAGACATCTCCTTATTCCCATCACCTTCGTTAGATGTGCTTGCAGCATATTTGGCCGCCATTGATAATTTTTTCGCTGGTTTATTTTCCACTGGTGATTCTGGTGACAGATTCTCCCTATTTCTTTTACCAAAATCACTCGACATTCATTCACTTATGATTATAGTTTATACGAATATTAATCAAATAAGTATTATCAATTCACTGCATATATAAACAAATAATAAACTTTCTGTCTAAACTAAATAGGGCTATATAAAGAAAATAACAATACGGGATATCCAGTTATATTCTTTTATTTTTGATTAATTGATTGAATGTGAGGTTAATGATGTAATTACGTCACAAAAAAACATGTTATTTTTATTAAACTATCATCTGATTACACTTTATTTATTTAAGAAAATAGTATTAGCAAACTAGATATTTTAGTAAAAACTCTTATTTACACGTTCAAGTTTGCTATTTAAAATCATTAATTGTTTGATATACTAATTAAATAAAATATTTTTAATTTAATTTTGATGGAGCGCTTAAAAACACGTCTACTTTCTTCGCAATACAGTACAGTTTCCCTTTATATATATATATAAACCCTTATATATATATATATATATATATATATATGTTATAACGGCCGTTTGGATACTAATATTTCAAAAAAATTAACAAATTTAGAATTTTGGGAATCTTTTTTATCAATTTGTTTTAAAAATAGACCTCTGCAGTGAGAGGTTCCTGAGTGAGCGGGTCCAACAAAAAATTTTGCGAAAAAATTTTTTTTGAAACAACCGGCACTCTCACGGTTGCATTTGTAAAGCCAGATCAAAAAACCTTTTTTAAAAATGTACGTTTTATTAATATCTTGAACAAGTTCGTAAATCAGCCCGATCCAACACATGGTTAAGAAACTAGAAGCTTTATACTATAACTCTGTGTTTTAGATCCGTTATAACGGCCGTTTGGATTCTAGTATTTTTAAAAACTTCATAAATTTAGAATCTTTAAGACCTTTTTAATCAGTTTCTTGCAAAAAAAGACCTCTGCAGTCGGAGGTTTCTGAGTGAGCGGCTCCAACAAAAAAGCTTGTAAAACCCAAAATGCGTTTGAATCAACAGGCGCTCTCACGGTTGCATTTGTGGAGCCAGATCAAAAAACCTTTGTTAAAAATGTGTGTTTTATTAATATCTTGGACAAGTTCGTAAATCAGAAAAATCTGACGCATGGTTAAGGAACTAGAGGCTTTATACTAGAAAAAAAAGTTGTTTTTTTACTCCGTTATAACGGCCGTTTGGATACTAATATTTTTAAAATCTTCATAAATTTAGAATTTGTAGAGACATTTTAATCCGTATTTCATAAATATAAACCTCTGCAGCTAGAGGTTTTTGACTTGTTGGCTTCAACAAAAAAGCTTGCAACAATCCATAAATACAATTTCCAAAAACCTTATAACAGTCAATGTCAACCTTATAACAGTCAAAAAAATAAAAGATTTGAATAGAAGAAATTAATTTTTTTTTCTTAGAAATAAACTATTTTGATATTTTGCAGTAATTGCACGACATATGATATAGAGTAGGTTTGTGTCATAAATTGTCACATATTTGATATTTGTTTGTTGCAAAATTGGATGGATATAATTTTGCTTATATGTAGCTAATTTTCTTTTTAAAATTTGTTCGATATCTGTTTGAAATTAGTTTGTTTTGTTTAAACTAATCTGATACATCAGATGCTACTGGCACACAAAACTGTCTGATCTCGAAATCTACCTATTTCTAGCGGATCTACGTGCCGCTTGGACTTTTTCTTTTTAAGAATGAATAGTATGAAAAATGGATATTCCAATATTATGGAATATCCATTATATTATTTAAAAAATTATTATTATATTATTTTAAAAAAAAAAAAAAATAAAAATAAAATATAAATACTTTTAATAATATTTGTAATATTTCTAAGAATACATAGATAGAATCTTATCACGTTATTAAATATGACATAGGCCAGTATTTCATGTTAGGATGGATAAAATAAAAATAAAAAAAAGTTTAAACAAAATTGAAGGAATAAACCATATATAATTGGGTTGAATCCAGCTAGTAGCATGTGGAAAATAATCCAGCTAGTAGCATATCGCCCTTGCTTATCTAAAGCTCAGTTTTCCTTAATGATTAAAGCCCTGATATAGGGTAATATGAAAGCTCGTTTCTTATAGCAAGCAATATATCGCAAAATATCCCTAACTAAAATTGAATGTGTTACCGCTGACTAGAGTTCATGCACCAAAAAACAGAACCAAAAAAACAAATTTCTTCCTGATTCCCTCGTTGACCCTAATGTTTGACGGGACAATACTAATTTTCGATTACACGTTTAATTTTAATGAATTTATATTCAATTACCTATAAATGTTCAAATGTTTAACATTGTGTGTTTAGTCAAAGTAAAAAAAAATTAAAATTTCAAAAGCATTTTTCGATTTCAACACTTTCAACACAATTGAAAATTAGATTATAGTGATATTCAAAACCACCTATTTCCTTGCTATTTCTAGTGCAAGAAAGTTACTTTTAAACAATTAATAAATAATGAAATGAAATTCTTGGTAATACGTAACTTTTTAGTACATATAAATCAGGGCTGCAAACCGGTTTTTGAAAACTAAAACCAAAACCGCAACACCAAAAAATCACAACAAATCAGTAAAACCAAAACCAGAACCATAACCACATTCTAAAAATGATCAAAACCGAAACTAAAACCAAAACCACGTTTTTAGAATTATCAAAACCAAAACCAAAACCAAATTTTAAAAATCATCAAACCCAAACCGAACCAAAATCAAATCTAAAAATTTAGTCAAGTCAAGTCAAATAATATTGTTAAAAAAAAAAGAAAAAAAGAAAATGCAGCAACAAATACTGCCGTCCTAAACACAGAGGTGGTAACTTACTTTTTTGCCAAAAATCAGTTACGAATCTAAGATGATAGAATAATGGTCGATGGATATTTTTTTCATATAATTAAAACATTTAATTTCTTTTTGCATTAAACAAATTAATTACTCTATAAAGATGTCGTATCTTAATATGTATTTGTCAATTACTATAATAGACCAAGAGCCCGCGACGGCCAGACCTTCGTTATTTTATAAAAGCTGAAAGTTTCTCAGCGCATACCCTCTACTCAGGTAGGAACGATTAGCGACATATGAAGTTTGGATCATAGTGGCTTTGGCAGGGAGCAGGTTCTAAAGGGGCCTCCAAAGTTTCGTGAAAGTATAAAAGCTAATTTTTTTATATATTCTTTGGGATAGTATTAGAAGTCACGTCACCCATTGCCAGACACTTACCTTCGTGGAAACCCCCTGCCAGACACCCTTAAACTTTAAAGTTTAAGGGTGTCTGGCAGGGGGTTTCCACGATAGTTAGTGTCTGGCAATGGGTGACGTGACTTCTAATACTATCCCGAAGAATATATAAAAAAATTAGCTTTTATACTTTCACGAAACTTTGGCGGCCCCTCTGGAACCTGCTCCCTGCCAAAGCCACTATGATCCAAACTTCATATGTTGCTAATCGTTCCTACCTGAGTAGGGAGTATGCGCAGAGAAACTTTCAGCTTTTATAAAATAACGAAGGTCTGGCCGTCGCGGGCTCTCGGTCTATAACAATTATAGACCAGGGCCAAACCGTTGAAAATATCGAAATAGCCGAAAAATTCTTAGCAGTATATGAATGGTCGGAAAATGTAGTTAATGGTCTAAGTAATTAAGGAAAAATCGACCGAACTGAGTAAAAGTCCCGGAAAGGGGTGGGGGGTTGTAGTATATACGTTTTTAGGGGTTTGTATTAGTTTTTTGCGATTTGCGACTAAACTATGCATTCTATCGAAAAAAGTTAGATATAAAAGTTATAGATAATAAAAAAATCTAAAACTATTTTACTGGACATTATTGACCATAAACACAAAATTATCGAGAACAATGCATAAAACCGTTTTTTTTGTTTTTAATTTAAAACAATCGCAAAAGTATAAATATAAAAATATTTTCATGAAAATCGGTGAAACCGTTGTTTTTAGGGTTCCGTTTTTTATACGGAACACTATTGGTGAGAGTAAAACGTGTTTTTCACATTTTATCGACTATCTCGTAAACTATAAATGCTATGGACTTGAAATTTGGCATGCGTATAAAACTAACCTGTCCACATGAAATGACGGATACAAATAAAACTAAAGTGGTTTTCGTCTGGTTTACAGGGCTGAGATGTGAGACCTTTGAGAAAATACATTTTTTTATAGATTCAAGTAGGGTATCATATAAAAGGGCTTTATTTCAGTATTCCATAAAAATTTATTTTGGAATTTTACATCTCACCCTTTTTTGTATAATTTTGAACAATGACGTTTTTTTCGCGTTTTCTTACCTCGATTAGCTCCGAACCTATCTGATCGAAAATTTTCAAATGTACTTGGAATGATAGAAAAATTAGTACGTTTTTAATAAACAATATAAAAAAGTGTCATATTTCCATACTTAGATTTATTAAGGGGGTGGAAATGAGGAGGGGTAAAAACACTATTTAAAATGTGGTCAAGTGGGGTGTCATTTGAAAGAGCACTTAATTTAAAAAACAAAGCAATATTTTTTAGAATTTTGCGATGCCCAGGTTTTGAGTTATAGTAAAAAAAGTGCGAATTTAGACCGTTCCCCCCCCCCCCCTACGTTTCGACACTGATTGACAGAAAAATTTGTAAAAATTCACAGAGTTAGGAAATTTGCTAAATCTTGTACGAAAACTATAGCGAAGTCTCCAATAATTATATTTCTGTGTGTTTAGAGGACCGGGGTAGAGGGGGTAAAAAAAAACTTTTTTTGACCCAAGCGAGTGGGGTGTCATTTGATAGAGCACCTAATTTGGAATTCGCTGCTATTTTTTTTAGAATTTTGCGGTGGCCAGTTTTTGAGTTATTGTCGAAAAAGTGCAAAGTCCAGACCGTTCCCCCCCATGCGTTTCGACACTGATTGACAGAAAAACTTGTAAAAATTCACAGAGTTAGGAAATTTGCTAAATTTTGTACGAAAACTATAGCGAAGTCTCCAATAATTATATTTCTGTGTGTTTAGAGGACCGGGGTAGAGGGGGTAAAAAAAAACTTTTTTTGACCTAAGCGAGTGGGGAAATTCGCTAAATTTTGTACGAAAACTATAGCGAAGTCTCTTATAATTATATTTCTGTGTGTTTAGAGGACCGGGGTAGAGGGGGTAAAAAAAAACTTTTTTTTACCCAAGCGAGTGGGGTGTCATTTGAAAGAACACCTAATTTGAAATTTGTTGCAGTTTTTTTTAGAATTTTGCGGTGCCCAGTTTTTGAGATATTATCGAAAAAGTTCAAAGTCCTGACCGTTCCCCCCCCCATGCGTTTCGACACTGATTGACAGAAAAATTTGTAAAAATTTACAGAGTTAGGAAATTTGCTAAATTTTTTATGAAAACTATAGCGAAGTCTCCAATAATTATATTTCTGTGTGTTTAGAGGACCGGGGTAGAGGGGGTAAAAAAAAACTTTTTTTGACCCAAGCGAGTGGGGTGTCATTTGAAAGAGCATCTAATATGAAATTCGTTGCAGTTTTTTTTAGAATTTTGCTTTGTCCAGTTTTTGAGATATTATCGAAAAAGTGCAAAGTCTCCCCCACCATGCATTTCGACACTGATTGACAGAAAAATTTGTAAAAATTCACAGAGTTAGGAAATTTGCTAAATTTTGTACGAAAACTATAGCGAAGTCTCTAATAATTATATTTCTGTGTGTTTAGAGGACCGGGGTAGAGGGGGTAAAAAAAAACTTTTTTTTACCCAAGCGAGTGGGGTGTCATTTAAAAGAACACTTAATTTGGAATTTGTTGCAGTTTTTTTTAGAATTTTGCGATGCCCAGTTTTTGAGATATTGTCAAAAAAGTGCAAAATTCAGACTGTTCCCCCCCATACGTTTCGACACTGATTGACAGAAAAATTTGTAAAAATTCACAGAGTTAGGAAATTTGCTAAATTTTGTATGAAAACTATAGCGAAGTCTCCAATAATTATATTTCTGTGTGTTTAGAGGACCGGGGTAGAGGGGGTAAAAAAAAACTTTTTTTGACCCAAGCGAATGGGGTGTCATTTGAAAGAACATCTAATTTAGAATTCGTTGCAATTTTTTTTAGAATTTTTCGGTGTCCAGTTTTTGAGTTATTGTGAAAAAAGTGCAAAATTCACACCGTTCCCCCCCATACGTTTCGACACTGGTAGACAAAAAAATTTGTAAAAATTCACAGAGTTAGGTAATTTGGCAAATTTTGTACAAAAACTATAGCGAAGTCTCCAATAATTATATTTCTGTGTGTTTAGAAGACCGGGGTAGAGGGGGTAAAAAAAACTTTTTTTTACCCAAGCGAGTGGGGTGTCATTTGAAAGAACATCTAATTTAAAATTCGTTGCAATTTTTTTTAGAATTTTGCGGTGGCCAGTTTTTGAGTTACTGTTGAAAAAGTGCAAAATTCAGACCGTCCCCCCCTCCATGCGTTTCGACACTAAATGACAGAAAAAATTGGAAAATTTCACAGAGTTAGGAAATTTGGTAAGTTTTGTATGAAAACTACAGCACAGTTTTTGAGTTATGGATAAGAAAGGGCTAAATTCAGATCGTGCCGCCGCTTACCTTTCGACGATGACTGACTGAAAAATTTGAAAATATTCACAGAGACAGGAATATTGGTAAATTTTGAATGAAAATCATATCGAAGACTCAAATAATTATATTTCTGTGTGTTTATGGGATGGGTGTGGGGAGGGAAAAAAAACCATTTTTGACCCAAATGAGTGGGGTGTCATATGAAAGAGCACTTAATTTAAGAAATGTTACAATTTTTTTAGAATTTTGCAATGCAGAGTTTTTGTGTTATTAAAAAAAATATATTTTTAGTATGTAGCCTTTCCACACCCCTAAATTTCAACACTCGATTGACCGAAAAAATAATCAAATTTAATCCATTTACAAGCTGGTGTAATTGAATCTTTTTTAAGTTACCAAAAACATCTATGGATAATATTTAACCTGAATTAACATTTTTTTTGCCATTTTTGATCAATGTAGATTTGATTGTAATTTACTATTGACATTTACAATTTAACATTTATTTTGTTATGTGTCTATGGTCTGAAAATATAAGGACATTACAACACAACTTTTTGTCAATAATTTTTGATATTGTGTTCTTTTACATTCACGGAACCCTTGACGAGCGAATTTTATTCGCACTTGTCTGACTTTTTGTGTTTCAAACAGTCCCAAATTTTTTCAAAGCGAAATATTTAATTTTCGATGTTTTATGATGAAAATTATAAAAAAAGACCTAATTTTCAATCGAAAAATTTGGTTAGGAAATTTTCGATTTTTGAACTTTACCAGTGCTTATTCTTTTCGTTGAAATCCCAGCTTTAGTATAGAATTCAAATATAATATTGCTTAAGTACAAAAATTTCGATAAAAAAGCGAAAAACCGAAAAAACTACTTGCAAATCATGAATTTCTTTTTCTTTGTTGTAAATAAACGTTTGCATTCATAAAAAGCGTTAATTCACATACGATACTATGTTATACAAGTGATTTACATATACTTAACTAATCTTGGCTTTCAAAGTCCCGAAATCATCGTTTAAACTGCAATTAAATAGCTAAAAACTCAAAAATAGACGAGGAAATAAAGCACTAAACCTAAGCAAATTGGCAGAGTAAGATGGATCGAGATGCGGATTTTTGCATTCGATTCAGGAAGTCGTAAGGAAAGTTTGTGAACATAGCCACTTTCCGGCAAAAAACCTCTGGAGTACCTAGGGGCCAGGGCGGGTTATATACACCTCATCTCCTTGAACTTTCTATAAATTTAGCTCGAAATTGATCGAAGCTCGTTACATAGGGGTTTTTGGGGTTGTTGAACACGAATATGATGTCGGCGATGACCCTTAGAGTACCTAGGGCCCAGGGCGGGTATGTCTAACTCATGTCCTGGAACTTTACATTAATCAAGCCCGAAATTGATCGAAGCTCGTTACTGGGGGGTATGGGGCCACTGAACACGAATATGATGTCTGCGATGACCCTCGGAGTACCTAGGGGCCAGGGCGAGTAATATTTATTATTTATATTACTCTTTTCGCAAGTAGAAAAAAAATAAAATAAATAATTCCTAAGCTATTTCAGTCGTATATTATTAGTGTCTTTCAATAACTTTCCAACTCGAAATATTTAACGACCCGAATGACTTCCCGATCAGTTGGACAGTAAAAAAGATTTAGTGATTATGTTTTTAGTGTGATTTTTTGTTAAAATTTCATTAATTTGGCTTTGGAAATTATTGTTGTTAGAAATAACATTTCGATAAATAAATTTAAAGTTCATGTTTTAAATTTATTTTATAAATTCTTTTATTTGAAAGTAATGAATAAAATAGTAAACAAGCCACGGTAGCAAGTTCGCCTTGGCATATCTTGAAATGCTCTAGGCGCTATGCGGAAATGAAATACGTTCCCTTGGGTATGTAATGTATCATAAATTAACTCAACATTTTTTACTGAGCATTGACACTGTTTGTTGACAAATATTGTAATTTTTAATCAATATTCAGACGAATACTCAAACAAAAATTTGTTAGCTATAAACCAAAACCGAAACCGCAACCAAATTTTGACGTTTAGAAAAACCAAAACCGATACCAAAACCAAAACATGTTGCATAGTAAAACCAAAACCGAAACCAAAACCAAGATTTGTTATCTAGAAAAACCAAAACAGAAACCAAAACCATAATTGGCCACTGAGAAAAACAAAAACCCAAACCAGTAAAAATAATTTATGGTTTTGCATCCCTGGGCCTGATATAAATGCATATTATTGGTATTTCTTGTACAGTCACGCATACATTAATTCACATATAATATATTAATATAACAACAAGTAATCCTTTATGGATAAAGCTTTGCTCAATATAATCGCAAATCTTATTAAAATATTATTTAAACTCTTGACCATTACAAAAAGGTTAACCATTTTATTTATAAATCATTTGATAATTCCAACAAAATGCGGGTTTTGAAACGAGGAAAAAAGACGTTCAATATATTTCTGTAGTTTTTTTTTGTCTTATTCCTTCAAATATTTAATTCAAAACTTTTGATTTATCGATTATTTATGAAAATTAATGAATCATAAAATTATAAAAAATAAATTATAAATATAAATATTTTAATTTTATTTGATTTGTGTTGTTATAGTTTTATGTTTACATTTAAACATTTATGTTTTAATAAGTTATCAATATATTCACCTGTCCAATTAAAAATATAATAAAAAATATATAAAAGAAAACAGATATTTCGAAAAATTATTTAAAATTTAATAAACAATCAATAAGAATATAATTTGGATGACAATGAAAAACTGTCAAATTGATGATCTTGATTAAAAGTTTTTTTTAATGGAATATTTTTGAAAACATCAGATAATTTAAGTCAAATTTAATTGAGTAAAACTGTTGTTTGTCATGAATTATTAATAATGATACAGTTATTATTGCTCAGGGTTTTATTACAAACATATAAATTT
The DNA here is from genome assembly GCA_963693315.1 of Diogma glabrata. NCBI lineage: Eukaryota > Metazoa > Arthropoda > Insecta > Diptera > Cylindrotomidae > Diogma > Diogma glabrata. The sequence goes on along the minus strand of OY856187.1, from coordinate 300,179,389 downwards.
GGTTGGATTTTGTATTTTATAGGTTGGAATTAACTATAAAATGAATTTGCCTCCCACTGTTTGATGGGGCAGTTGTTTAGGCTTTAAATATGGATAATAATTTATGGTGAAAGTTGAAACTTTACTCTTTGGCATTGCAAAGTATAGTTTAGTTTACGTCAAGTAACAAGAAATTGATGAAATATTGATCTTTATTGTCTTTCAGCAAACTCAGAATGGTTTTTCTTTCATCGTAACACGTAGAAATCAATTTTTTCGATTTTTAACAAATGTTATTTGTATGTGATGCTTTTTTTCTAAATTATAGCTTTTAATTTTTAAATGATACAATTTTTAATCTGAGAATCTGCAAGCCAAAACCATCTTCAAGCTACAATATATTGAATGCCGGTACTTTATTTTGTTACAAATTCACAAAATAATGGCTTTTAACTGGCAACGTATTAGTTTTAATGAAGATCGGCGTAAGCTACCAAAAACTACATTGAAAAATCGTGAGTTCTTCTCGAGATAGAAACTGCTTCAAATTGCACTATACACATTTTCAATACTATTACATTCGTTCGAGATTTGCCAAATTTCGGTTTCTAATGTTGTAAAATAGTATATTTTCCTACTAGAGATGAAAACATTGTTTTTTTCGTGAGAAAACATTTGTTTTCAACACGAACAAAAACGTTTTTATCTCGCGTAGGAAATGCAATTTTTTCTATGATATAATAGGTACATATAATCGATATTTACTCTATATTATAAAATTAGAAATCGACAACAAAACATTCAAAATTCATATACTATGTTTTCATGGCTACGTTGTTTAAAATACTTTGTAAAATTATATGAAAAACCATAGCAACTATAATTTGTTATTCTTTTTCACTAGTGAATTGACTTTTCGTATAGAAAAAATAAAATATCTGCGGTGACATGTTGTAACATCACTTGCGTTCGCTTCGATAGTGATCATCGAAGCGAAAATAAATATAATTGGTACGTTACAACTTTTTCGTTCGATACCAAATGTTTTGCGTTGGCAGCATTTGTGCGAAAAATCGAAAAATAGCAGAATCGAAAAAAGTGATGGTTGAAAATTTTACAACATGCCGATTTATCGAAAATTTCGATACTTTATCGAACATCGAAAACTTCGATGTTACAACATGTCACCGCTGGGTACTGGAGCATCAGTAATATTACATAAATTACAATAATAAATTTTTATGTGCTTTTCTTGGTTCATATAGAGATGTCAACTGTCCTTAATTGTCAATGTAGTTGTTTAAAAAGTTAATCCATTTTCTGGTTGAGTTTCACTTGAATCCCTAATTTAATCGAGCATTATTTTTATCAGCCTAGGGCAGGGATGGCGAACCTTTTGCAGTACGCGTGCCAAAAAAATACAATCTATTTTTATAAAATTGCTCACGTGCCAGGCTATGTAATATTAAAAAATACAATTATTACAAATCAAATAAAAACAAACGTTTGCAGAATTTTATTAACAAAAATTAAAATCTACGAAAAAATTTTTAAAGATTAAATTGAAATATAAATATTGATAATGAGGTTTAGGTAAGTTATGCGATTTTTGTTGCTGCATCTTGGATGACATAAATTTATTGTAGGGTTCGTAATTTGTCGCTTTTAACAGAGTGCATGCCGAGCTAGATTTATCATTCATTCTATTTCTCAAACCGTCTTATATAAAATTGATTATGGCCATGGTGCGCAAATATCGCAATTTAAAGTTGAATAACTATTGCATAAAAAATGGCTTAAAAACTGGGTAAAATAATTCAAAACTTTTCTTGATAAAATTCATTAGAAAATTTTAAAATTCATCAAAATTATGCTTGGTAAATTCATTTCCGAGAATAATGACTTCCACGCATGTGTGGCTGAAAAAATTGAGAATAAAACCATTGCTAGTGTCTTTACACAGTTAAAACTTTCGAGGATGCTTCTCCAGGTTTTCTAAATCAAATTTATAAGCTTTTGTTTATAGAATTGTTTCCATATTGAAGTGTCTTGATTCTGTTTAGCGTAGAGCTCTTAAGGGGTTGGCAACTCAATTCTTACTAACAAACTTGATTCCTTGCAGAACAGACGAAAGCTTGCTGATCTGATAATTTTCTACAAATACATTATGGATGAACGAACTGCCGCAGAGATAAAATCAATTTACCTGAACAAGCAAAACTATCGCGTTACACCACAGAAAGTGTTGTGGCCCATCCATATACGGCTCAAACAAAAAAGTGTATAGAACTGTCGCCCTTCAACGCAATTTTTTTCAACAGAGTCCCTCACCTCTGGAATGCCTTACCTTCTTGGGTTTCCCTGATAGTTTCAATCCTCAAAATTTTAAAGTTAACGTTAGTAAATTTCTTAAAGAAACTTAAATTATTTGAACATAATCCTAAACCCTAGTTGGCATGGTTGTAACGATTGACTATTTCTAATATTTCTTTAAAAGTAGGAATATTCTTATATATAAAGATTTTCGCTAATAATATGCCAATTTGTTGCAACTCGGGCTTTATTTTTCTAGAAGGAAACAGGCATAAAAGTTTTTATGTATGCTACAAGTTAGTCAATAATATTTTAACGTTTTTTTAGTTCATTACACTCAATACTAATTAATAATACTGTTTGGATCTATTACATCTAAATGAATACAACTGTTCAATTTGTTTTGTTTGTAAAAAAGTTGTTTCGTGGGATGATGATACATAGAAGTTTAAATTATTAATTTATATGCGATGAAGGATACAATAAAAAAGAGACAAAGAAACCTATTTATTGCCTATTTATGATCGAACATTGGTTGATCCAGGGCATTAGGTAAATAAATTTCGAAAAGTGAATATTACTAGAGTAGTGTTATTAAGTCACAACTAAATGTATAATATTCTCTATCGAAATTGTTGAATTAAATTTGTTAAATTATTTTTATTTTTAAATTAGTTTGTTTTTATTCTAACACTAACACTGTTAAGTTTTAGATGCCTTTTATTAAATCTATGTGTGTTGAGAAGTTTAGCTAGCAACAATTTGCAAGGGCAAACATATAATTTAAATAAATTTCAACATTTTTAATTTATCTTTGTTGTTGGTATTAGAAAATGGCTTCAAGATAACGAAGCCGTTGTTTTGCCATTCCGGTTGCTGAAGGAAGTTGAATCAATGGTGACTGAAGGGAATGCAACGTATATGATTGTGTTTTAAAAAGGTGAAAATGGTTTAAGGTTCTTCGCAATAAAACAAATGAGGAGTTGCATAAGGGTGATATATTTGGCTTAATTTGTAAGTTGGCGATACAAATTTGGCTCGTCGTCAACATTTGAACGGATTAATGGATTTATTTCAACGCGAAACATATATTTACAACGTGGTATTTGAGGAACTTTTAGCTTTGCAGGACGCAACAGCTAACCATTTTAGTGATATCAGAGCATTATATTGGGGAAATTAAGTAAAATTGACATGCTGGATCATCTTTGTTGTGATTAACATAGTGAATTGCAGTCCACAAAGCGTCGATGGATGACGCTCTAGAGTTTTTTCGGATAAGTGAATTATAGGATGCAATTTGTAACAGCCTACAATCAACATATGTACAATCAACATACAGGACTGGATTTGGAAGAACACAATAAATTAATATAAGCTTTTTGTATTTAAATTTGTATAATTTTTGGTAACTTGGTTTTGTATTGTTAAATTATTTTCTGTGTTAGCTAATTTTACGATCTATATATGGTTTTTTTTCAATTTTTTAGTGTAAATAAGAGATTTTTACATGTTAGGGTTTCCGAATTTATTTTAAAAAGTCCAATCGTTTTATGGTATCTTCGGATATTCAGAAATGTTAAATTATAATTTATTATAATTAACACTAAATATGCCTACCGTTGAAAAAAAATCTGATGATGCATCTGGATTTAAAATAAATAATGAGGTTTTTTACAAATTGTTTGAATTAAGTAAGTCTTGAGGAAAATTTCTCAATAACTGACTGAATAATTGCGCAAAACTCGTGTGTTAATTTCACTTGTCTCGGTTTTTCATGAGTTTCTACATCTGCATTGAATTTCTTTAGATTTGAAAAATATTTAAATGTGTTGGATGTAAGGTCGCGATTAAAACTTTTTAATTTGGAATCGCATGCTGAGGATTAAATTAATATAACAATGACAGTTTTTTTAATATCTTGCAGTTCAACATTTAATTTATTTAAATGTAGACAATAGCCACAAAAAAACATAAATTTCTAAAGCCGACGTCCATTGATTGATATTATTTTTCAATGATTTTCGATTTGTCCAAAAAAAGTCTAAATTCGTCTAAACACTCTCCAAATCTTTGTCAAACTTAACCATGAGACATTGTTGTACATGAGTAATCCACTGTACACTGAGTTTACCTTATTCAAGAATTCTAAAAAATTTCGTTTTCGTGACAACACGGATAAAAATGAAGCTATGATTGCAGGTCATAAGTTTTGTATAAGATAATTATAAATGTTGATTCCTGATAAGCACTTTTCATAATAAAATTGCAATATCCATAACTTTACGGCATAGATTTTCATGAATATTTAGTCGTGGAATATACAACGCTGGCATAAAATATTGAAAGAAACAAAACTGTGATTACTATTCACTACTAATTGTAGATTTCATGAAATTTATATTTTTGAAATATTTCATGAAATGTTTCAGAAATGTTTCATGAAATATTTCAAAAAGTTTAGTAAATAAGTGAAATATAAACACAATTGTTCGAGGTAGTGTAGAATAAAGTAAATTTGAACGAGGTGGATCTTGAATTTAAGGCGAGTAAATTTTGATAGTAAAATTGTGCTTAATGTGTGAATAAATAAATAACCGGTTAAAATAATTCTTTTTATTGAAATTTAAATATTATAATTAACACAGTGTATGTTTTATATATGGGTAGTTCTACACACGAAGGAAGAAAATGGAGGTAATTACGGCACGACATGTTTTTTGCGAATAAGTTCTGGCAAGTAGTTTTAGTTAAAGTTGATGACGTTCTATCAACTTTTCTGAATGGGGCCAGTCAAACAAAAAATATATTGCAACGCTGATGCATAGGCTGACTTCACCACAGCTCTGGAAACATAGTGTTCTGGATGTATAATGAGCTAATATCCATCAAATACTTTAATTAAAAGCTAACCAATGTTATAGACTTCGTAGTTCTAAAAATAAAAATATTAAAGCAAGCAGTAGTATCCCAACAAACATAAATTCTGTTGCACGAGAAAAAGTAAAAAAAAAATTTAACCGGAAGTGACAAACCGGAAGTTAGGATGCAGAACTGTTGTGAACCGTATTAAATGTTTATGTACCAAGTTTTCATCTAATTCGATTATCAGGTGTAGTAGTTATTGAGCTACCGAAATAACAGGTGCTCGGAGGACCCCCTACCATTTTGTTCACTATCGCTAAAAAACTAATCAGTTCCTTGCCTTACATATTTGCATCTTTTTGCGAAGTGTCATCAAAATTACTTAACGAACGAATGTTTTATGCTCCCAACAAACATTGAAACAATAAAGAGGTGTTCGGGAGGACCCCCACCACTTCCACCAATATTGTCCAAGAACTAATCAGTTCTTTGTCATTAAATTCTTCCTGTTTTGTTCAAAGTGTCATTAAAATTGATTAATGAATGAAGTCTGTATGCTCCCAACAAACTTTAAAAACAAAGTGTGAAAAGTCAGCAGTTGTATGGTAGACCCCTCGCCACTTCGATCAATGTGTTCCAAAATATGATAATTATCTTCTTACACTAATTGAAACCTTTTCCATTAGTTTTATCCAAATCACTTCATTATTGTAGGATGTAGTGTGCTGAAAAAACTTCCAACAATTAAAAAAAAAATTTGTTACCGGAAGTAAAAAACCGGAAATTGGGATGCAGAACTGTTGTAAAGCAAACTACATGCTCATGTACCAAGTTTCATCCAGTTTGATTATCAGGTACAGATGTTATTGACTTTTCGAAAAAACGGGTGTTTGGGACACCCCTTACCACTTTGTTCACTATCGCTCAAAAACTAATCAGTTCCTTGCCATACATGTTTCCATCTTTTTCTAAAGTGTCATCAAAATTCGTACACGAACGAATGCTGTGTGCTCCCAACAAACATTGAAAAAATGATGACACAGTTAACCGGTGTTCGGGAGGCCCCATACCACTTATCCCAATATTGTCCAAGAACTAATCAGTTCTTTGTCATTTAAGTCTCCATTTTTTTCCTAAGTGTCATCAGAATTGATTAATGGATGAAGTCTGCTTCCAACAAACTTTAAAAACAAAGTGTGAAAAGTCAGCAGTTGTATGGTAGACCCCACGCCACTTTGATCAATGTGTCCCAAAAGATAATAGTTATCTTCTCACACTAATTGGAACCTTTTCCATAAGTGTCATCATAATCACTTCATTATTGTAGGCTGTAGTGTGCATAAACACACTGAAAAAAATTGAAAATATACAAAAAAAAATTTCTTGCCGGAAGTGAAAAACCGGAAGTTGGGATGCAGAACTGTTGTGAACCGTACTAAATGTTCATGTACCAAGTTTCATCCAATTCGATTATCAGGTACAGATGTTATTGAGCTTTCAAAAAAACAGGTGTTTGGGACACCCCCCACCACTTTGTTCACTATCGCTCAAAAACTAATCAGTTCCTTGCTACACATGTTTGCATCTTTTTCCAAAGTGTCATCAAAATTAGTTCACTAACGAATGCTGTGTGCTCCCAACAAACATTGAAAAAAGTGTGACACATTAAACAGGTGTTCGGGAGGACCCCCACCACTTATTCCAATATTGTCCAAAAACTAATCAGTTCTTTGTTACTTAAGTCTCCATCCTTTTTTCAAAGTGTCATTAAAATAAATTAATGAATGAAGTTTGTTTGCTCCCAACAAACTTTAAAAACAAAGTGTGAAAAGTCAGCATTTGTATGGTAGACCCCCGCCACTTTGATCAATGTGTCTCAAAAGATAATAATTATCTTCTCACACTAATTGGAGCCTTTTTCATAAGATTCATCATAATCACTTCATTATTGTAGGCTGTAGTGTGCATAAAGACACTGAAAAAACTTAAAAAAAGTACAAAAAAATTTTTTTACCGGAAGTAAAAAACCGGCAGTTGGGATGCCGAACTATTGTGAACTGTACTAAATACTCATGTACCAAGTTTCATCCCACATCAGGTACAGATGTTATTAAGCTTTCAAAAAACAGGTGCTCCAGGGATCCCACACCATTTTGTTCACTATCGCTCAAAAACTAATCAGTTCCTTGTCATACATGTTTGCATCTTTTTCCAAAGTGTCATCAAAATTCATTCATGAATGAATGTTTTATGCTCCCAACAAACATAAAAACATTGTGGAAAAACCACCTGTTGTATGGTGGACCCCCAACCCTTTATCCAATGTAGTCCAAAAGCTGGCAAAATTTTTCGATACTTGAATTTTTTGATACTTGAAAGCTTTTACCAACGTTTCATGAAAATCGATCGGTAATTGTAGGGATAAACCCCTGTTAATAAAACTTTTTAACCGGAAGTGACAAACCAGAAGTTGGTATGCAGAAATATTGAAAACAGTACTAAAACCTTATATACTAAGTTTCAATAAGATCATAGTCCGGGATCAGAAGTTATTAAAGATTTAAACTTAGAGGTGTTCGGGAGACCTCCCCCGCCATTTTGTCCAAACTTGAAATGAATCCAGATCTTCCATTTTCAAGTGAACTTGTATCATTTGCCAAAGTTTCATCAATATCCTATGCAGAAAACTCACCCACCGACCCAACCAGCCACCCACCCACCCACACACAGACGTACACCAACATTTTTTTTGGCTATTTAGATAGAGGATGGTCCAAAACAAAAGAGAAAATAAAATTTGGGGTATGCAAGAATTTTTCTTTTCACGATAGATTGCATTACTTCACACAATTTAAAATTGTGGTGAAGTAAAAATACAAGTCACAATAAAAAAAAATCCTACCTACTCATAAATTAACTCAAAATTAACTTAAAATTATCTCAATTTTATCTCAAAATAGGAAATAAACATTTATTTAAGTCAAAATCCCAAATATTTAAGTCACTAGGAGACCAGGGGACTGATAATTTATCAATTTATCAGTATTTCGCTTAAAAATGACAAAAACTACGTAAAAAAAAAAAAATAAACAATTCTATACCAAGGCATACATATTCACGACGTATAAAACTACAAAATTACCTGAATTAAAAGACATTTTACTAAAATACTTGCCAGGGGACTAATAATTTGAGACCAGGGGACTGAGAATTTATCAATATTTCGCTTAAAAATGACAAAATTACGTCTAAAAAAAATATTGCGACGCTGATGCATAGGCTGACTTCACCACAGCTCTGGAAACATAGTGTTCTGGATATATAATGAGCTAATATCCATCAAATACTTTAATTAAAAGCTAACCAATGTTATAGATTTCGCGTACTTCTAAAAATAAAAATATTAAAGAAAGCAGTAGTATCCGATCAAACATAAATTCTGTTGTATGAGAAAAAGCAAAAAAAAATATAACCGGAAGTGGCAAACAGGAAGTTGGGATGCAGAGCTGTTGTGAACCGTACTAAATGGTTATGTATCAAGTTTCATCTAATTCCATTATCAGGTACAGATGTTATTGAGCTTTAAAAAAAACAAGGATATGGGACAGCCCCCACCACTTTGTTCACTATCGCTCAAAAACTAATCAGTTCCTTGTCACACATAGTTGCATCTTTTTCCAAAGTGTCATCAAAATTTATTCAAGAACGAACGCTGTGTGCTCCCAGCAAACATTGAAAAATTGTGAAACAGCAAACCGGTGCTCGGGAGGCCTCCACCACTTACCCCACCACTTACTTCAATATTGTCCAAAACTTCATCAGTTCTTTGTTATTTAAGTTTCCATATGTTTTTCTAATTGTCATTAAAATAAATTAATGAATGAAGTCTGTATGCTCCCAACAAACTTTAAAAACAAAGTGTAAAAAGTCAGCATTTGTATGGTAGACCCCCCGCCACTTTGATCAATGTGTCCCAAAAGATGATAATTAGCTTCTCACTCCAATTAAAACCCTTTCCATAAGTTTCATCATAATCACTTCATTATTGTAGGCTGTAGTGTGCATAAGAACACTGAAAAAACTTCAATAAATTACAAAAAAAAATTTTTTACCAGAAGTGAAAAACCGGAACTTGCTATGCAGAACTGTTGTGAACCGTATTAAATGTTTATGTACCAAGTTTTTATCTAATTCGATTATCAGGTGTAGTAGTTATTGAGCTACCAAAATAACAGGTGCTCGGAGGACCCCCTACCATTTTGTTCACTATCGCTAAAAAACTAATCAGTTCCTTGCCTTACATATTTGCATCTTTTTGCGAAGTGTCATCAAAATTACTTAGCGAACGAATGTTTTATGCTCCCAACAAACATAAAAAACATTGGGTAAAAACTACCTGTTGTATGGTGGACCCCCAAACCCTTTATCCAATGTACTCCAAAAGCTGATAAAATCTTTTTCATGATACTTGAAAGCTTTTACCAACGTTTCATGAAAATCGATCGGTAATTGTAGGCTACAGTAGGAATAGACACTTGAAAAAAAACTTTTTAACCGGTAGTGACAAACCAGAAGTTGGTATGCAGAAATATTGGAAACTGTACTTAAACCTTATATACTAAGTTTCAATAAGCTCATAAGCCGGGATTAGAAGTTATTCAAGATTTAAACTTAGAGGTGTTCGGGAGACCCTCCGCCATTTTGTCCAAACTTGAAATGAATCCAGATCTTCCATTTTCAAGTAAACCTGTATCATTTGCCAAATTTTCATCAAGATCCTATGCAGAAAGGTCACCCACGCACATACAGACGCACACCAAAATTACTTATTGGCTATAAATTAATAAATTAATTTATTGGCTATTTAGATAGAGGATGGTCCATAACAAAAGAAAATACAAAATTTGGGGTATGCAAGATTTTTTTTTCACGATAGATTGTATTGCTTCACACAATTTAAAATTGTGGTGAAGTAAAAATAAACGGATTCTATACCAAGGCAATACATATTCACGACGTATAAAACTACAAAATTACCTGCAATTAAAATACTTTTTACGAAAATACTTGCCAGGGGACTGATAATATGACTGGGCAGTACACGATCTTGCTAGTAATGACTGTTTTGATGGATAAAACCTCGGACTAAGTAAAACACTTTCAATATTATATTTATTGAACCTGTGACGAGCGAAAACTTGATAGAAATATGAAATATGAAATATTTTCAATGTGTTTTGATTGGGCAGGAGAATAATAACAAATTCGTGGGACAAATTTTAATAGGATATATCTTATATGAAATATAGAGTAATGTTATGATTATTTACACATTATTAAAGCATCATTATTCAAAATTATTACTACAGTGTAAATTTGTCTCTACACACGTAGAATCATTGATTATTTAGTTTACCAGCTTTGAATTTCAAGGTGGGACACGCCATGGGACTGAGAATTTGACGTTTTGAATAATTTTTTTGTAAGAAATATATTTCGAAACGGGTTTATTCTGGGTGACCAGCTAGACATAGTTAAGGTTTACAAATTTCCTTTGAAAAAAAAAATGTTTTTTCATATTAATATACGAAATAAGCAGAGCCGTCCAAAATTCGTATGTTTGTAGAACTACCCATATATTCACAGATATGTTGTTCAATTTTGACATATGTAATATTACTAAAGTTGAATCCTTTTCTTAATTATAGATAAAAACTAATGAAATGGCAAAACAGTATTTTCTGAAATATTTCAAGCATGAAATATATTTTGTTGAAATATTTCAGATATGAAACATTTCAAATGAAATGCTTAAGTGAAATGTTTTAATTGTTTGATCACTACTAGTCACAAACAAATGAATAACAAAATGATAATTTTAATGCCTAATAATCATTTTATATATCAAAATGTGCATGGAATACTGAATAGATCTAGAAAGTATAAAATTTCACGAATAGTACCCGAGTCGAAATTTAAATACTCCTTAAAACCTACAGATTCTACTATTTAAAATTTAGAGTAGTTAAGTATCATTTATTTTCAATACAAAAATAACATCTACATAACTCCTGCAAAGGCTACTTACCGGAAAAAATCCCATTTAAGTTGTTAAATAGACGGTTAAAAAATTCTTTCCGCCCTTTTCTGTAATATTAAAAAACGAAGAGAAACAAAATTTGTTTGATGATAATAAAACTACACAAAATAAAAAAAGAACAACAAATATAAGAATAGAAAAATAAAACGTATTTCTATATATTCTAACATGGCTGGTTTTATTTAACATTTTAGGAACTTATTTACATGCGTTTAATTGAATTGAATAATTTTAATGTTAGTTGAATATAAAATTATGTGCGAAAGAAATTTTTTGGTGAATATAATACAAACAATCTCGCTAAACAAACAGGCTCTTACAATAATTAATTTTAGACATTTAAAAAAAAAATTATACTATTTTAATATTTTTTATTTGTCTTGTTTCATGTCGATTTATCGATATTTTAATTAATTTTTCAATATTGAGAAAATTATGGAAAATTTGTATTATTTTCAACACATAATTCAAATATTCAAATTTTTTTAGGTTCATTAGGTTCATTTGAGAATGTCTACTACTTAAATCGTAGTTAAAGTTCGACTCGGAAAGGTATACAATATATCATTACCAAATAATAATTTTTGTTTTCTAGTTATTTTATATGATTTGTAGGCATGAAGTATTCTTTATTAGTAGACCGAATTTTACTATTAGTTTTTCGACAGTAACTATAATTAATAGACCAGTCAAATGAGCTTTTTTTGAGGAAAAAATTAGTAGCAGGATGAAAACTTTTGGATAAGTAAGAAAATATTGCGCAAATGATGGGAAACATATATTAAAGGTGATCCGAGCTACGGGTCGGTTAATTTTTTGCACCATCTAAAAGTAGACGTTTCAACAAACTTAACGATTAATGCCTTTTCTGAAAAAACCGTTTTCTATACAGGTGAATTTTCGTGTGAAAATGAGGTCACTTATTTGGTTTAAAATCAAAATCAAACGTAAAAATAAATATTTTGATTTCAAAAAAATACAGCCATTAGGGACATAATAAGGTACGTTTTCACCAAATTTTGTGAAAAAAAAATTTTTTTGTGGGAGATGAAAATTAAAAACGAAAAGTCCTTTTTTTCTCGGTTTTTTCTATTTTCACGGCAAATTTTGGGTTATATGAAAAATTGGCCGACTTAGAAGTTTTGGACCTTTAGTTATTACCTACAACTTTTGCTTTAAACTTTTTTCGATAGAAGGTCTAGTTTCGCTGAAAATCATGAAAAACCATTTTCTACCCCTAAAAGCTCACCCCATTTCACCCCCGTAGGTCGGATCACATATAATTTATGTTTCCCATCATTTGCGCAATATTTTCTTATACATCCAACCGTTTTCATCCTGCTACTAATTTTTCTATTTTTTGCCTGTTTTTAAGGTATCTAGACTGGTCTATTTGTATTTTTGGGCATATCAATATAGATTAACAAATTAAATTGTTTCTTAGTTTTTAGCTCAGTAAGTGTAGAATAAATTCTTTTATGCACCTCTGGCGTTACTGGGTATTACGCCTATCAAGCGATATCCATCCCTCGGGCCAAAGATCCTCTGTCTAGATTACGTAGATTACATTGGATCATAAATAGCTATTGTGGTTGTTTGTTTATTTTCAATTTTCGAATATAATAATTATATAGGCTAGAATAAATTATTCTATTATAATAGGATTTATAATACGCTAGCATAAATAAAAAAGATTGATCTAAACGAATTCTCCTCAACCGGGGATAAATTCTCATAACATTTTCGAAGATTCCTCAAGCAAGTGGTATTGATAATACCAATCAACTTGCTTTCGAAATTTTCGCAAAAAATTATTTCGCATTACCACCGTCCTTGGGAAATTCCTACTGGTAATTTGTTAGCTAAATTTTTTGTGTAATATATAGCTGATAGCTAAGTTTTTTGTGTAATATACTCACACACACATTGAAAAATTCACTATCCTGCTGCAAATTATCATAATGGAGACGGGCAATTTATTTTGTAAATTTATTATTAAAATATAACTTTTTATTTAAATTACTTTATTATTTTTCTTTAGTTCTATAATATTTCTGAAGTTATAACCTTTCTTCACTTTTATATTTCTAAATTTTAACAATTGTATATAGCCCCTGGGCCTTCACCTAGATAATTTTGTGATTACCACATATTTTATACTTCGTGATGCGCCTGTCCTCGACGAGCCTGAAAACATTTGTTCTATGATTTTTCTCAAATCGGGCGCTTTTGCGTTCGGCAAGCTCCGAAAAATGCCGATTGCCCGCGATCTTGTAAATTTGCTACCACATTTATTTTTTTTGACTGTGGAGGTTGGAAATTTGTTTTAGAATACGAGGGCAAGCTTGTCCGACCAAAATGTGTTTGCTATTGTCGAGTCCGACAACTGACATTTTGAATGTTTGAGTTGTCGGACTAGACAATAGCAGACAAATTTTTGTCGGACAAGGTTACCCTTGTGTTCTAAATCAAATATCCAACCCCCATAGTTAAAAAAAAACAAAAATTTACAAAATCCCGGGCAATCGGCATTTTTCGGAGCTTGCTGAAAGCAAAAGCGGCCGATTTGAAAAAAATCGCAGAACAAATGCTTTCGGGCTCGTCAAGGACAGGCGCATCACGAAGTATAAAATATGTGGTAATCACAAAATTATGTAGGCGAAGGCCCAGGGACTAATAGCGTAATACACAAACAAAAAATATTGCGATGCTGATGCCTAAGCTAACTTCACCACAGCTCTAGGAAGAAAATGCTCTAGATATATAGTGAGCTGATATCCATCAAATACTCCAATAAATATCTAGTCGAGGTTATAGATTTTGCGTAGTTCTAATTATAAAAACATTAAAGAAAGCTGTAGTATCCCAACAGACATAAATTCTGTTGTACGAATAGAAAAAATAAACAAAAATTTTTATCAGAGATGAAAACCCGGCAAATGGAATGCAGAACTGTCACAAACCATACTCTAAGCATACATACCAAGTTTAATCAAAATCAAATATCAGAAACTGATGTTATGGAAGTTTCAAATAAATAGGTGCTCGTGAGGCTGGGGAGCCTAGTGGGGACTAGTGCTTGTAAACCAGATAAAACCAAAACCGGCTACCCGTTTTTTTTGTTAATTGTTACAAAACCGACAAAAACCGGGTTTTGTCGTGAAAACCGGGTTTTTCTGTAAACATCGAAAAAAATTTTATTGTTCTAGAAAGCAAATTTATTTTTTCGTATTCTGGATTCAGTAGAATCTTATATTATAAAATACACAGGATAAGTAATATTATTTTAAATTGAAGTATTTTTTTCAACATAAATTGGTGTGGGAATTTAACGTCATAGTATTTGTATTAAAACGACACAGTAGCCTAGAAATTTAAATATCATTAAGGTCTTGCGTATCTTGACCAAACATGCCTACGAAATAACACTTATGTAGATGTTTGGTATTTTACATATTTGTCGATTCAAAAATGCTCAAACTTATTTACTTTTATTTTATTTTTCTCAAAAATATTTCGATTTAAGTAAAACATAATATTAAAACTGAAAATTTGATCCTAACTAAAATTTTATCATGGAAGCTTTGGTTTTGTTTTCATTTGAAGTTTAAACTAAATTTAGAGTGAAATGGATATTGTTTGATGGATTACTGTTTCTGGTTTTGTTTTAATTTAGAATGAAATTAAAATAAAATATATATATTTTTTTCTTTATTGAGCAAAAACAAATATAATTATTGGGAAAAATATTACAGTTTAGCCTTCTAGCGTTGCAAAAACATACAATGTTTTTCCGCAACTCATTTACTTTAAATTATTATTTTAACTTTTATTTTACCTATATCTAAAAATTTGACTAGATTAAATTATAATATAGATCTATTTAGTTTTATGCTATTGTTAAGCCATTATTGATCCCATCCATCACATAGCTTCGTTTCTTAGATGACTTGGTTGTTCTTAAATGTTATTTTTTTTGGCTGTGTAGCTCAAGGAAGTGAAAAATAACAAGGTTTCAAAATTACGCATTTTATTATAGAAATTTTATTATAGAAATACCCAGCAAACCGAGCAAAACGATTGTTTGCTAGTTACTATATTGTTTGGCAGTTACTTCTTTCTGGCAATAGCAGAATAATAATATATTTTTTTTCTATAAATGGAAAGAGATAAAAATGCTGCATGGGATCCTGTATTTTTGTGTTTATTTTTACAGGAGCCTTTTCTTTTGTGGAAATTATTTTCAATATAAAATTTAAATTTAAAAGATAGCTTCAATTTTTTTTTATAGTTTTATAGTGTACATACACAAAATATATAAAATATTGCTTATCCTGTATATTTTACAATCTTTCTGTATAGAAATATTCGTAACTTACAGTCTAGTTATTAACATCGAATACGTTACCCATAACGTGGAAGACTTTATTGTCTGGCTATTGTCGCCTAAGGATTTACCCGTCATAACTTTATTTTGGTTGTTTATAAGATTCTTAGGTATAATCTTTTCAAAAAAGTATTCGAACATAACATTTTCATCAACGATTTGAACTTTTTCTCCATTCGGAAAAATCTTTCTTTTCTAAACGCACCAATAACTTTCTCCTGTTTTTCGTACAGTACTAAATATTATAAATATTGTCTTGTATTAATTTATTGTTTATCGACGACAATTTTTAAAAATTACAGAAAAGTTTTTAAAAAAGTTTTCTTTTGCTGGCGACCATAACATAAATATTGATTATAGGATTGATAATATTAAGTACATTTTAGACGATGTAAATATTAACGAAATACTTAAAAAAAATTGAAAGACTGTGAAATTTTTCGGACAATCTACACAGTAAGAAATAATTTATTGCAGCGATATGTTGAAAAA
The DNA here is from genome assembly GCA_963693315.1 of Diogma glabrata. NCBI lineage: Eukaryota > Metazoa > Arthropoda > Insecta > Diptera > Cylindrotomidae > Diogma > Diogma glabrata. The sequence continues at coordinate 300,163,253 of OY856187.1, read as the reverse complement.
AAAGCTGGAAAAAACTAAAACTGATATTGGTACTGCAAAACAAGATGGAACTCACTTATGCTTTTAATGGAGAGGTTAGTACAACTAAAAGATTGCATAAAAGGCGCAGTGGAAGAAATCAGGCGTGAAAATTTATATAATGAAAGCAACTTTGAACTGAAAAGAACTAAGTAAAAAAAACGCTTCAACCTTTCTCTCATTTTTGTTTAGTAAAACTTTAAAAATATATTTAAAGTCGTCCGCAAGACAGTTTTTAAAATAACCAAAAAACCGGGTAAAACCCGGTTACCCGGTTTTTAATTTTATTAAAAACCGAAACCCGTTTTTTTAAATTAACCGGGCTTACATGCCCTACTCCCCACCACTTATTCCAATATCGTCCAAAAACTTATCAATCCTTTGTTAATCAAATCTCCAACTTTCGTAAAAGTTGCATTAAAATTTATTAATGAACAAAGTCTGTATGCTTCCAACGAACTTTAAAAACAAAGTGTGAAAAGTCAGTCAGTCAGTCATGATGAACCTCGCAGCCACTTTGATCAATGTGTGGACCAAAATTTGATCATTATTTTCTCACATTAATTGAAACTTTTTCATAAGTTTTGTCATAATTATTTCATTTTTGTAGGTTATTGTGTGCACAAAGAAACTGAAAAAAATCCAAAAGATTGCAAAAAAAAATTTTACCAAAAGTGAAAAACCGAAAGATTGGATGCAGAACTATAGTGAACCGGACTAAGTCCTTAACTACCTACAAAGTTTCGTTCAAATGGATTATCAGGTACAGATGTTTTTGAGCCTTAACAAAACAGGTGCTCAGGTGACCACCCCACATACCTGCATCTTTTTTTTAAAGTATCGTCAAAGTTTATTCACTAACAAATACTGTATGTTCCCAGCAAACATAAAAAGTCGGTACGCAGAAATATTGAAAACAGTACTAAAACCATATATTGATATATACCAACTTTCATTACGATTGAAATCCAGGATTAGAAGTTATTGAAAATTCCAACTTAAATGTGTTTGGGAGACCCCTGCCATTTTGACCAATTTTGAAGTAAATCCAGATCTTCCAAGTAAACCTGGATCATTTACCAAAGATTCATCAAGATCCCATGCGTTTTTGTCAACCACCCACCAACATTTAAAACCAGTTTCAACAACCAACCAAATAAATAACTTCCCCAATTGAGCAGTTAAACTAAAATTGTATATATGGTTGTCGAGATATTCGAATTTTGGTAATTTGCCAATTTATAACAATTTCATTTTCAAATTTAAAGATTCTTGTAATTATTACTTATTGCATTTTTAGATGTAGCATAATTCTAACTGCGTCATTTTAATCAAGTCTTAATTACTTTTTTGGTAACACAGTTGTTTTCTTCACTATTTCCACCACGTAGACAAAAAAATTTGAATGGTAAGAATAATTATCAACTAAATATTGCGTAATTGGACGGTGTGTAAAGTGGCCTAATGGTGGGACGCTAGACTTCGAAGTCAGAGGACCCGGGTTCGACTCTCATCTAGGTCAAAGTGTTTTTAAGTAAATCATTAACAACCATCAACCCAACGGTTTTCCAGTTAACCAATAGTCAACTAATATATGTAGTTGATAAATTGGAAAAACTATGGATTGATCACCCATATAAAACAAATCGATTAAATTGAGTTTTCAACTGAAATTTGACCATAAACATTGAGTGAATTGATGAAATTAATACAGGTGAGGGACGCTTATTGACAGCCTAAATAAATTTTGCGTAATTGCAAATCGAAACTATTAATTAGGATACTTGTTTACCAAATTTGAGATCCATTTATTAAGACCGTCTCTTTAGTCAGAAATTACAATATTTTTATTTATTATTTATTTATTTATTTATTTATTTATTCTTATATATATATATATATATATATATATATATATATATATATATATATATATATATATATATATATATATATATATATATATATATATATATATATATATATATATATATATATATATATATATATATATATATATATATATATATATATATATATATAACATGTTATATTTCAAAAGAGATTCAGATTTCAAGACCACTCCAGTGACAAGTCTTTGAAGAAGTCGATCTTACTTAAACTAGAATTTTTAAATTGATTTACTTAAGTTCGTTCTTGCAAAATATATCTGAAAAAAAGGAGAAGCTATATAAATAAATAAGGTTTGGTTAGGTTCATTTAATATTTGCTTACACATTTGAAGATAGGGAAATCGGGATCGGGTCGAGTATACTAGTAATGAAAAAAAAACAAAATATATGATATATGATAACACATCCTTGGACAACAAGGAGATAAAAATCAGGAAAAGTTTAATCATCAAGTGGATTCTTGTCTAGAAATCTAGCAATATTTATTCGGTTGAGAAATATCGATTTAACCTCTCTTTTAAAAGTTTTAAAATTATTTAGTTCTTTTAAAGGTTTCGGAAGACTGTTGTATAATAAGGGTCCAATATATGTGGTTTTTTTTAAGCCGAACTCTGATCTTGTGGAGCTTTTCCTGAGGTTGTGTTGGTTGCGAGTATTGTAACTGTGTTGGAGATGCGGGAATGAGCAGTTATGGAAAATTTGGTTTTGGACAACTTGATGCACATGCAGTATCATTGAGTACTCATACAGACCCTTCACTGGCAAAACTGACTTTGCGTAGTTAGTATATAAATCCATTGTAGAATGAAGCCTTGGTAATTTAAAAACCGCTTTCAGTGCTCTGTTTTGCAAGACCTGAGTCATTTTCAGATATTTGGCGCACGTAGAGCCCCAGATTGAAACTAAATAGCAGAGATTACTGTGAACTAATCCAAAATATATTTGTAAGAGAATGGGGCTAGGTAGGAAGAATTGTATCTTATGTAGCATCCCTATTACGCTAGAGACTTTTTTGCACAGTTGGTTGATATGTGCTTTCCACGTAAGACTGGAATCCAGAACTAGTCCGAGATATTTTATTTGCTGTACCTGTTCAATTACTTTACCGTCCATAGCAACCTCAACGTCATTAAATAAAATTTTTTGTGGAGAGTGAAAGTGCACATATTTGGTTTTGTCTTGATTCATGTACAGTTTGTAAGCGTTGAAGTATTGGGCGAAAAGAGTAAGATCGGAGTTGATTTTGTTGGCATCAATTCTATCATCCGATCCACCATAGAAAATTGCAGCATCATCTGCATAAAGTCAAAGTTTGCCCTTCAGATTGAGAAGTTCCATGTCGTTGATAAAAATAAGAAAAAATAGAGGGCCAAGAACACTACCTTGAGGAACACCCAACATTATCTCTTGGTGAGAGCTATGTACATCGTTCACAGAAACAAATTGCCAACGATTGGTTAGATAGCTGCGAAATAAGTGATTGCTCGTCTCTCTAATTCCAGCATCATGCATTTTTGACAGAAGTAGTTCATGGTCGACGGTATCAAATGCTTTAGTTAAATCGATGAATAGGTCGGATACCACCTTAGTGTTAGACTTGTCTAGTTGTGCATAAATATCTTGTAATAGTTCTATAGTAGCAACTGAAGTATTAGCAGCACGGCGAAAGCCATACTGAGTGTTACTGAAAAATTTGGACTTGCACATACTCCACATCTCGGTCGTGAATAATTCATTCAAAAACTTTATTAATATTAGGGAGTATGGATATAGGTCTATAATTGTTGGGTAGCTCTTTGCTGCCCTGTTTTAGTATTGGAACCACTTTTGCGATTTTTAAGCATTTTGCGATTTTTAAGCAATCAGGATAAACATCCTCAGATAAACAAATGTTAAAGGTGTATGACAAAATATAGCATAATGCAGAAGAACAATTTTTTAGTACTAGGTTTGACACATTCCCAAAGCAAGTACTTTTCTTAGAGACTAAACTATTCAAAATTTTGAATACTTCCAAGTAATTTGTCGGGAATAAGTAAAGAGTTTTACGATTGGTTACTCGTAGTTGCGTTGGAGAATAATTCAACGTAAGTTTGCGATCCTTAGCCAACTGAGCTCCAACAGTAACAAAGAACTTATTCAGTTCTGCGCTAATTTCGCTTGGAGTGGTTGTTACGATATTCTTCTCCCGTATATGAAGTCTTTTTATAGCTCTTTGGGTTTTGTTGCGTCCTAATATTTCGTTCATTTCTTCCCAAATTTTTTTAGTATTCCTAGAGCATTGAAATTTTTTTTTAAAAAAATCGCGTTTTAAAGATCTTTTTAGATTGAGCAGAGTCATGTTAAGTCCAATTAATTTTTCAGTTAACATATTTATGTTTTGGGGGTTTCTTTTTATTTTATTTAATAATGTCTTTTTGATTTTGCTCAATTTTATTACTGATGGATTTTGTCAGGAGCAATACATAGATTTGGAAGCTCTGAGGGTTTGTTTTATTGCTGTGTGTTCTTTAATAGCCTGAGAAATGATGCTAGTTACGTTCGCCATAAGCACATGAGGGTCCCGTGGTATATGAGGATTACAAAGCTCCGAGGAGAATCGATCTAGTAGGGTTTTATTAAGGCCCTCAAAATTAATCTTACTGCTTACGTAGACTGGATTTGTAATATTCACTATGCATTTTATATCTTATGAATGATCACTGATATCCGTGGGTGTAGTAAAATTAATAATTTGGTCAAAATTGCATATTATATGATCAATTAATGTGTCAGAAACTGTTCTTATGGTTTTCGTGTTAGTTATTGAGTATCCATATGATGTCAAGAGGTTTTCATACACTTGAGTGATATTATTAGCTACTCGAACATTTATGTTAAAGTCTCCAGTTATCACATGTGGTTTAAAGCTTACGCTTGAGAAAATATCTTCCATTGAAGACAATAATAATTTATAGTCTGCTACTTTTGGCAAATAAAATGAGGTGAAATATAATTTTTGAGTAGTATTTACAGGAAATATTTCCATATGGATGAAAGATGCCGGACCATTATCCGTGTTTAGAACATTGAAATTGATAGAATTTAGCACATATACTGCAATGCCGGCACTGCTTGTATCTCTACAGCAAAATATACTGTTATAACCAGGTATGTTGTATAGTCCGGTATGACCACTACGAAACCATGTTTCACATACAGTTATTATCAATGGTTTTATTGAGAGTGTGTTGATAGTGCTTAGAAAATCATCAAATTTTACAAGATTTGAAATTCTTTGTACATTTAGGTGAAATGTGCTTAGTTTCTCTTGAGAGTCAGATAGTCTTAAAAATCCATTTAAATTAGTTTTATCTTTACATAGGAAATTATTAATTCCCATAATGGTAGAGTAGCTGCAAAACAGCGCTCGCAAAATCAAAATCAAAATCGGGATTGTATACTCGTCCTTTCCTTCCTCCCTACCAAAAAGCAAAAATAAAAAATTAAAATATAGTATAGACGGTGTTTGTAAGATTATTAGAAGTAATACTAACATAAAAATAGATAATGTATGTATTTTGTGTATTATTAGAATTTTAGTAATTTTAATTGAATTCAAATTTAAACTTAAACTTAAACTGTGCTACAGAGCATAAAAAATGTAATTATTAGCTGTGCGTATCAATAATCAAAATTATCGAAACAAACTGTCGAGATCTTCTGTGGATGTTAGTTTATGCCACTCGTTAGACTTTAAGATGCTAATATAGGACCAAGTTGCAAAAATTTTCTTGATTCTTAGTTCCGTTTTTGATTCAACAGCTTTCATTTAAATTGACTGCAGTAGTGGTGACAAGTGATGATTTATAACTATTTTTGAATGACTTGCGAGACCAAGATCAATACCAGTAAGATGTTTTGAAAGTTTGGCATTAACCATGTACTGCCTGAAAAATACATCCTTATCATTCTGAAATCTGAACTTTAATATGTATTATGGGATCGGGTTTATTATCGATTTTTGAGGGAATGCGATAAGTATAACATCTATAAACCCTTTAAGACCTGTGTTCATTTTTTTTGAAAGGAGTTCGATAATATCCATAAGTTTTTCATTTTCCGTTGTTGGAATTCCAAGGATAATTAGGTCCAGTCTTCTGTTAATTTTTTCCTGATATTCCAGTCGTTTTAACATAGAAGACGGCATTGCTGTTGATGTTATAGAGTTAGATGCATTTTTAACTTCATTGACCTTATGATTCATTTCATCAATTTTTTTATTAAAGTCTTCAACCGATTCAGCACGCATTTCAAGGATTTGTTTACGGTTAGTATCATGAAATTTATTGAACTTCGCATCGATTTCTTGTCTAATTGAAGAAGTAGCTGATTTGAAACGTTCAAATTTTTCATTAACATCCTTTAGTAGATCTTTTTTTGTATTCTCAATCTTTTTATTCAATTCTTCATATGCCTCACATACTTTTGAATAGCATACGTAGCAGAACCAGGATACCTTTAGCTCAACAATATACCGCTTGTAGAACTTCTCACAAACATCCGCGCAGTCAAGATGGTAATGTAGGTTGCATTTGTGACATTTGATCACATTTTGTTTATCGTCATCAATGTTATTTCGACAGAAATTACAGCTCATTCTAGTTCTAGATCCCTGTCGAGTTTTACTATCACCTTTCTGTGATGGTTACAAGATGGTTTTGTTTGCCATATAGAATAACAGCTGTTAGCTGTATATGTATTCCAACAACTTATAAATACCCGACGTGGGGTCCCAAAACTACATGCAAAGCGTTATTAGGAAATTATCAATATCAGTTTACTTTAATAGTAATTTATTGCAGAAACAATTTTAAATACAAGAAGTATTGTTCATATCGTTCGATAAACAATCCGTGACATCATATACTAGTACTGGAATTAATAAACAATCTTGTTTGCCAAAACGATGCATTTCGATTTACATTTCCCAATTAGCTTTTGGTGACCCACATTCACAATTTCATTCAAAACCAAAATTATTATTTTGAAAAATTAGTTATTTTGCTCGCAAAAGCTTTTAAACGTAATAATTCATGGGAACTTTTAAAAAATTTGAAAATATATTTAAGTCACCACTAAATAATTCTCGTTTATACCCAAAACTAATTAAATTCAAGATCTCAGTATGCCATCTTAATTAAATTCATTTAATACAAAAAACTTGAATTTTATAATATGTTCATTACAAAATAGGTAGATAATGATAATAAAAAGAATACGTCAGTTCTCAATTATCTGCCACGTCCTCAAAATTCGTGCATATACACAAACCTGTATTTAAAAAAATAAAACTCTGAAAATCTGTTATCATACGACAAATATGTATGTATATCTCTCTACTGGTTCATAATTAGCATAATCCAATTTCTTATTCAATTAAGAGATTATTTGTATTATGTTTTTATTTTAACCATAAAATAAAATAAAATTATTCGTTATAATTAACACATTCCAACAACACTTTTTCCATTTCAGACCTGTTAAAATTAATATAAAATAATGACAAAATAAAGATGTTGTGCTATATGAAACAGCACGATATTTGAGGCCCCCTGTCGTTTAAAATTGTTAAAAATTCCAATAAAAATATACGTAATCTTAATCAATAAACAAATACAACATAAGAAATAATAATAATAATAAACGATTAAGATGAAAAAAAAAAAATAAAATATATATTTTTCTGATTTTTTTGAAAACTTATTTAATTTTCTTAGAAATAAATCAGGCACAGTCTTAGTATTGTGTATCTCTTCTCCGTATGCTCTTTAAGTTTTTAGAATTAATTTTTTTTATTTAAATTTTAATTGATTCAAATTGTTATTTGGTTACTAATTGTTCATTTAAATTGTAATTTATTTTCGATAAAATGAATTTATTTAATTCGTTTTATGTTGAGAAACAAATTAGGTGAAATAAGATATGTATTAATTATGGATTGTTGTCCGTTCATTATCTTACATTGTTTCTTGAATAAAACGTGTAGTGTAGAGTAGACAGCTATTAGGTACCTAACTTTTAGGTTTGAATTATTCATTTATCTTTCTAGAAATCATGCTAAGAGTTGTGTCGAAACTTAGTTAGAACACAAAAAAACAGAAACTAGCTTATGAGTGTAAGTTTTTAAAGCTTTTGTTAAAGATTTAACATTTAGTTGCTTTAAGTAAAATAAAAACAACAGAATTTAGTTTGATGGACAGCCTACGCTCCTCATTGGCGTAAAAACCAAACAAATTCGTTAGATTTTTCTATTTTCGATGCAAAATTCATTAGAGTATTTAATTTATTTTAGAGATTGATTAAGTATTTAGATATGGTTCATGGGAAATGGGGTCGATGCTACCTTTGTTAAAATTTAACAAGAGCCATTGCCTTTAATTCATGGCAAAGCTATGCATTTCACGTTTAAAGAATAAATCTTTATACTTTTATTAAGTAGAGAAAAGAAAACAACAAGTCTTTACGTGAAATAAAATAGAAACTAGGGTCGACATCGACCTGAAATTCGAGATCCGATATGAAACTATGTAACCAACAAATAAGTTGCTTCCAAAGCTGCAGTATCTCGATTTGCATATGTTACAGATATGCGTGACGAAGGAAAAGAAATCGGCCGTTGCTCTTCATTCTTCATTATCTTCTTCTTCATATCATATACCACTGGCAGTAGAAATAAGATATGACTAGCCAATGGTGCACAAGATATATTTAGTCAACGGTTGCAATCTCAATCTTAGTTATGGAATATTCCTTGATGATGATACGTTATTGTTTGCCCTGATAAACTAGTCCTTATACAACTCTAGATCTGGGCTTTAACTTTTGAGTAGAGCAGTGCCTCGCATGATCAAGAATATGCCTCGAATTGCATCATGACAAATTTTAGTTTTGTTCCAGCAAATTTTTCCAAAAAAATTGCTGTTTGCTTCTTTTATTTTTATTTCCTCCTTCCTTTCATGAAATATTGGCCTGCGAAAATTATGAGCAAGTATAAAACAAATATAATAAGTCAAACTCGGAAACCAAAAAAATGTAAAATTTACTTCTACAAATACTTTGAAACAAATTGCTTAATGAACCGTGAACTTCACACAGAAAAAGGACTTTTAGAAGACAACTTTTCTTAACACATTTTAAAAACGAACACAAAATTTTTACCAAATAAGACGGTGACTATACACATATCAAAGCCAATTAATATCAACTTAAAAAATCTTACAACTAATAAAGAATTTTAATTATCGTCAATTTATTTAAAAAGTGTCAAAACAATCGACTGATCCGAGATAAAATTCCTTTCACTTTGCATAAATCAATACCATTTCAATTTCAATAAAAAGAAACTTTAATTAATTAACATTAATAAATATTAAGAAAAAAATCCAAGTTTAAAAATAAAATTTGCGAAATTATTTCATTTCAGAAATTCAATTATTATTATTTAATTTATTGTAATATAGAAAATAAATGAAATAAGGACAAGATAATTAAAAAAAATTGCGTTTATAATTTGTTTGATACAAAGGAATTGGAATAATTTTTTTTAATTTTGATTGAAGATAAAAATGAAATTAAGATACGTACAAACGCAAACAAATACAAAAAATCAACTGTTCGTATTTTGGTTTAATTAATTTCAAATTTTTATTTTATCTTACTGTCGGCGGTTAACTTTAATTTAATTTCTAAGATTTTTATCTTAATATTAAAATGCTAAATAGTTTTTGGTATGGACACATTTGTTATATCTCCATTTCATTAATTGTCTTTTCTACACTCAACCAAAAACGTACATGATATAAAAGAAAAAATACATACTTTAAATGTAAAAAATCATTAAAAATGAGCTAAACATTGAATTCATACAGAATAAGTATTCCAATTCATAAAGGTATGAATATAATCATCCGGCTATGAATTGTTCAAACAAAATGTGAATCTATGCATAATATTAATGAACGACATTCCCAAACTGTTTATGGATTTATTTTTTAGATTAATGAATATGTTCTTACCATCAAAGTATCGATTCGTTGTTATCAAGCATTTGTTCATCAAAAATCCACAAATTATGTGTATCGTTTCTTTAGTCTTATGTTTTTTTTTCTTAAAATATGTGTACTTTTTTATTGGAGTTTTTACATTTTCATAAAAATTAATGAACTTTTTCATGGTTTTTATGAGTACAATGAGTACAACTTATAGTCCTAATATAAGTAGACGTTTCGTAAAATTAAGGCGTTCAAGTATAGTGATTTTATAAATTATTTCATTGGTGTTAAGAAACACATATCAATACATATATAATTTTTTTGTTATTTCTGCTATGCTAGTTATTTATTTTCGTTAGACCTGATGATAGCTTTGGTGAAAAGCTGAAACATCGTCAATAAATAAATAAAAGAAAATTTTAAACAAAATTGATTTTTGGACTACAACGATTTTTTACAACAATACGACTACAACAATTTTTTACATATATATGTATTTACATCAGTATTTTTATTTGGTTTAAAATTTCAAAGGTATTTACATACATACTTTTACATTTTATTTTTTTAATTCTTCGGAAAGAACAAACATTTTCGAAATGTTTTTTGTTATTTTTATTCCGTAAAAATGGTTTTCTATAAATGCCCAAAATTGAAGGCATGGTATTGGATATTCTAAATTGAATAACTGAAAACATTTAAAACAAATGTCAACAGCCCTTAGAAAACTAGTAAACATAAATTTTATGCCATCCATATATACATAAAAGGTGGTAAAAGTTTTAAAATTCTTATCATCCAAAGCCAGCAAAAAAGGCTGAATTTTTTCACATTTATCTTTTAAAAATTCAATGTGATCGTCAATATCTTGGACGCTCGTACCTATAAAAATGAATGCTTCCTGAGAGCTTTTTATTGTAAACTTAATTACTCTCTTTTTTCCAGTATTGTCCTTTTGAACAGATTTTTGGGTCGGAAACAAATATGCGCGCAAGCACCACATAAGTTTCACTGCAGCATTGTCTATATTTAACAAAGAAAAAACAAGAAACAGATAAATTAAGAACTATAGATTTTTATTAATGTCATTAAGTAAAAATTTACCACTTCCTATGTCGGCTTGATGTATTTTTTCCAACATGTCTTTCATTTCCTTATCCTTTATTCTATTTTCTTTTAAAAGAAAATGTTTAAGTTTTCCAGATTGCTCTGGCCATTGGTAAAGCAATCCGGAGCAATTTTTAAAAATGACTCCAAAGTCTTTGTCAATCTAAATATAAATAAAAAATGTAACACTTATTCTTAATTATTAGTATTTCTTACTAAACGATATCCGCTTGGTTTCTTGTACTGTGGCCATTTTACGAAAATATTTGATAGAGACTCTGCTTCCTTGATTTCTTGCAGTCTATATTGGCTACATGATTGCCAACAACTGTCAAACTCAGCGCTCGACAAATCGTCATATTTGAGCCTTCTAATATATTCCTCAGCATCAGCTTCAGGGGCTAAAGAGTGTTAAAGTTCAAACAAAACAAATGGTTATATGCTTGCCATTAAATTTCATTATATATTGTTTTTTTTAAACAATATGTTGAAAATAAAAGTGACTTACTAAATTCAATAGGACCAAGCGTTTTACTAGATTCCCTATGTAAAGCATCAGCATCACTGGGTCGCTTTAAAACTGTTTTGCAGCTCTTTTTGGTGTTACAGTATTTTGCATAGAGTTTACCTCTTTTCCCAACACGGTAATATTCTACCCTTTCGGTAGGAAATCTATTTATTAATTCTGCTTCGAGTCTATAACTTGTTGCCAGTGACAAGTGCAAGTTATTTTCCTCAAAGTAGGAACATATCAAGCTTATAAGTATATGCCTGTGCTCGTCTAGAAGCTTAGAGTTCACCTCATAATATTCTGTAACTACTTTTGATTTTTTGTATTCATTTAAAATACCCGATAATGTAACAAAACTGGCTTCAGGTGAAGCCGGTCCTGATGAGGAACATGGCGATGAAGCATTTGATAAGTTTAATGCCGGACTTGACATTGAATTTAGTCTTCCATGTATAGGCAAGTTTTCTTGTCCGATGGATGACAAGCTTTTTCGCCATTGAGTCAAGCTATGTTCGAATAAAACTAGATCACCTATTTTGTGATTCTTAAAAAGCATTAAAATATGATGTTGTTTTATAATTTTCAAGATTTGAATGTTAATTTTTTCAGCTATAAATAAAAAGTAAGAAAATTATGAATTTCAATTTTTAGCCTTGAAGAAAAAACTCACATAATAAAAAATCTGCAATATGTTCCAAATTCCAGCTTTTAAGTAGCGATTTGAACTCCTCGTCCGTATCAACATAATCTGTTGTGTAGGTAATTATACAATCTGAAGCTGATTCGGTGCAATTATTATTTTCGTACTGGTGGAATAAGCTCGTACTCGGCTGATCTAATAGTCCGTTTTCTTTGGTGTGATTGGGCGCTTCTAAGACGGATATGTTTTGTGCATCTTGTACTGCTGATCTACTATATGAAGGTATCATTTCTATGAATGAAATTATATTCAGTTCATTGTTTGTACTTTGTATGTCAGTAAATTCTGTGTTCTCGGCCATTGTTTTTATTTTTTATTTTAATTATGTGATGAAACTGTAATTAGGTCAATATTTATATTATAATTTGGTTCTGGGTAAATTTTTAACAACATGTTTACAAAAGGTTAATGTAAAAAGTATTCATTGATGCGTATCATAGTTTTTCCTTTTGCTGTTATAATTATTGTTGATGGAGGTCCAGCGATTTCGTCAAACTTTAAAATTTTGTATTCACCCAAACTAGAAGGGTTGATTTCAAATGCCATAAAGTGAGGATCGTAATGAATTTCTTGTATTTGTTGACAAAATAATACAAGTTTTTTTTCGTACTCAACTAAGTTTATTACCTTCAAAATTTGAAACTCATTCGAGTATATCGAAACATAATAACCACTTTCATATTTTATGCCATTAAATAACGCCTTGTTAAAATATTTTAAATTTTGTTCCATAGACCCAATTAGTTCACTTATTATAGAACCTAGCTCAGTTTTAGTTATATTTTTTGGCCACACAATATATTCAGAACTATCGACGTTGAAATTTAAAATTCTGTTCGCAAACTTTAATTGAAACTTTTTTGCCAGAGTGAGACAAATATTTTTTCGGGAAGTTATAGCATGAGCATATAATTTAAAGCTTTTATGCTTAGCTTCATATTTGAAACACCAAATATTTCGTAGTGGTCCAGAATTTTGTAAAATTGTTGAATAATGGGTCATAATATGAAATTTAGGTTTTAAGGTATCTTGAAATAATTTAAGATATTGTTCGTTATGTGTTTCGATTTTAACCTTCAATATATGAATTGATTCAACTGTTGTCTCAAAGCGAAGAACCATATTAATTATTTCCATAAGATTCAACAAAAAACTCCAAACTTCATCATTTATAGGAATTAAATCTCCTACCATCAGTGGTAAAAACTGAACAAAAGTAAGCATTTCTCTGGCAGACAATCGTAAGTGTCGTCTTTTTAAGTGATTTAAAGTTATTTCATTTGAAGCGTTACCTATTTCAATTGCACCGTATTGAAATGTTTGTTTTCTCTTGTTCAATAATTCTAACGAAAAATATTTTTTTATTTGTGTAAAGTGGTGTATTATATGGCACAGGTCATAGTGGTGTATTATATGGCACAGGTCATAGTGGCATATACCTTCAAAAATATCATGCATTACATCAACACTAAAATTTTCCACAACATGAAATGAAGGGATCAAATTAAAACAGCTTTCATTGACAATACCAGTTTGTTTTGGATCTGCCTTCTTAACATCTATATCGTAGTTACATACATTTCGCATTTGGTGTTGATCTTCAGTGCACAATGTAATACATTTTTCTTTTGGTAAACGACAAAACCGACAAAATGTACCAGAAAACGACTTACTGTAACCTAATAATGTGTTAAGACTTAGGTTATCACCAAGAATAAGACCTAGAATGAAATGAACGTGATATATTTGATTATTGGCCATAATGTCGAGCCCTTCTTCCTCAAGGAGTTTTAGTTCATTAATAAGAGGTCCAAGGCACCTATTACTTCCGTATAATTTTATGTCTTTTGTTTTGAATACAGCTGCTAAAAACACGTTTTCCAATTTCGCTTCATTAATAGGCAAACATGCGAATGAATAGTAAAAGTTACAGATCGAATGGATTAAAGAATGTGATCCAAGGGAATTATTTATTTCGAACTCATCCGCATATAAAAAATATGGAATCAATAGTTTATTTGGATACAGCTCTTTCTTTTTCTTCCACAAATCACCTTGAATAAAATTTTCGAATTTTTTTCCTTGGCCTAAAAAGTCTATATGTTGTAACATTTTAAGAAGCAAGTTGTCTGCCTCGAGAAACAATCTCAATTGTGAACGTAACGGCAAAATAACACCTTTCACAATTACTTCATCTAAATGTAACTCTCCCCTGCGCAAAACCGTATTTATATTTTCATTAATAACAAATTCTTTTAAACTTTCCATATACCCGGCGTTCTCTAGTAGTTTTGATAACTTGAAATCAGAACCACACTTTTTAAATGGATCCTTGCACATATTTATAATACTATATATTTCATTTAAAAGGATATCGTTTTTTGTTAATCTTTTTTTGGCAAAGCTTTCAAAAATTTTTAGAAGTTGATTGACTATCAGAGTTGAGACACCTTTTTGAATTTGGTAAACGTCTTTTCTTGAAAAATTATTATTAGAATGTAATGATAAAGAAAATTGTAGTGAATAATGAAACAATTTTTCTATTTCCATCTTAAAATCCTGTTTTTCAAATGATATTTCAGGATTAACTGACGTAGATGATAGAGGTGGATTTTCCTTAACTTCCTCATTTATTGTGTTTTCGTCAAATGGAACAGTTGATGTTTTGAGAACTGACTTATTTGGTGCACTCTTCTGCATTGTTTTTACATTTGGAAAAATAACTGTGGAATGTATGCGTAATATATGCCGCTTATAACTCGAAGAGTTTGCAAACAATAATGAACACTTTTCATCATAACAACGATATGTACTTTTTGCATTTAAATCATGTTTTTTTTTCAAATGATGCATCAATAACATAATATTAGTAAACGGACGTTTACAAAGAAAACAAAACATTTTTTTATCAAAACATAGGTTACTCTATATAGAAGCTATCGATAATAAAATATTTACTAAATTTTGAAAATGCTACCTTTTCGTATAAACAAAAACTGTTGTCTGTGTTCTAATATATTTGTAACAACCTACAAACAAAGTTATAATATTATACACACACTATGTTTTCAAAACAGTTTACTTACCCAAAGAAATAAATCACTTTAATTTCACTTAAATTAATTTTTAAGCTATTCAATTTTATATATTTCACAATTTAATGTATTTTAATTTAACTATTAGAGCTTGCTCTTCCGAAATAAAATCGTAAGTGATTTATATTTTCTAACCAAGCAATGCAAAAATATATTGTAACTGTAACTACATTGCAACAGTAAATTCATAAAAGTTAACATGAAAAAACCAGTTTGTAGATCTCTAAACATACAGTTTATGTACAAATACATATTTCTAATGTATCACGGTCAATTGTTTGTGATTTGATACATAGATTTTAAGAATCAAAGCATAATAAGTACTTATATGCATTGAATAAATTCTTAAACCGTTTGAAAGTTGAAATGGTTAATGAAATCAAATTATCGATGCCTATAGTGATTATGAATACATATCTCTCTTTCTTTAAGAACTGTTTTCCTCAATTTAACTATTATATTCGTTTTTTAAATCTTTTTTTTCTTTAAAATCATAATCGACAATTGCATTAACAAATTGACAAAATCGAGAGTTGCATGAATAGTTCATACGGTTATGAAAAAAATCTTTAAAATTAAAATCATCAGTTCATACCTAAAATGTTTCATACAAATAGTTTTATGAATGCAGATTCATAGGAGTTATGAATTAATCATAACATCAGTAATTTTTTCCAAAGAATTGTGCATAAAATAAATGAATATTCATTAAAAGTTAATGAATTTCGATGTATGAATGTCGTTCATTAAAATTATTTTCAATAATTTTTTCAGTGTAAGCGTGGAAATTTAATATTAAGACATTTTAACAATTTATTGATAATTAAATTTAAGTTTATTTAAAAATTTGAATTATTCTATTAAAATCAGATTGATTTCGCCGATGCGTTTATTTAAAAATTTACAAAAATAATATCCCATAGTTCTGACATTTTTCTAGTTATCTGGGAATATAGTATCCTTATAACATTGTTAATTGTTGCTACAGATTTTAGAAAAAAAGAAAGGAATTATTATAAAAGTACAACTAATGATTAAACTGAAAGTGACAAACCAAAACTTACAAATTCATCGGATACAGAATTGATTATTGAGAGTCTTGCAGAAGACTTTCATACCAAATATCATCAAATTAATAGACAGAAAAAAATATTTGCAAATTCATCGAACATTGGCATTCATTGGTATTATATAAAGTAAATGATTGAATTTTAGCCATTCAATCTTATTTTACAAAAATATAAAAATTTAATCTTTTTCAAAACTCTAAAAATATTCCGAAAATTCTTACAAAATCAAAAATACAAACATTTTTCAGAATTCCAAATATATTCCAAAAATTATAACAAAATCAAAAATGTCCATGTCCAATTTCATGTTCGTTTACATTTCATTTCATAGAAATATATAATTTCATTTTTAGCCAAAAAATTGAGTAAAAAAAAATGAAAGTCCTTCTTTTGACACACTTGATAATATTTTTTTGACAAACTTTAATGCAATAATCTAGTTTTTGGCCTCACATACCAATCCTGACCATCAAGATTTCTCGAAATTTAATGTTCCTACTCGTAATCACCTAAAATGAACGTTTATTAAGCAAAAAATTTGCAAATTTTCCTTGTTTTGACATACTTGACGATTTTTTTGACACACTTCCGGTAGTGTTATCGAACACATCGTCCCCTCTGCTCTTACAATTGAGTATACCTATTTTCAGAAACAAAAACTTTTGAAATCCCTCGGTTTTCTAGATTTCGTCGGTTGTGACGGACGGCAGAGGGACATACATTTTTGTTTTGCTTTTTTAGAATCAGTAGGTCCTAAAGCGTCGAGAAATGCCTAAAAAGTGGGGATTAGAATTTCACTTTTGGCTCGAGAATGCAATACTTAGGTCTTTCAGAGTTTCAGATCGAAGTAACTAAAGAATTGAATGAAATAATGGAAAAGTCGAAAAAGTTTTTAAATTTTTTAAAGTGTTTTTCATTTAACTTTTTATGAAATAATACTTTCGTAATATTAAATTAATAAATTTATATGCTTCTAAAATTATATACGAAATAAATTTTTAAGTAGAAGTAGTGAGAACAAGCACAAAAAACAAACGGGCACTTTCCTTGTTTCATGTCGGATTGACCGTGACTTAAAATAATTTGTTCATAGCAGTGTTGCAAAACGAAAAAAAAATTCGTAACGTTATGCGTTTCGTTTTTTTAACAGTATATTTATTTTTTCGGTACGTTATTATTTTGTTATGAAACAGAAAAATATTATATTTTATTATGTTATAACGTTATAATTACGTTATTTTAAAATTAAATGTAATGTTTAAAAGATTAGTTTTAAACATTATATTTAATTTTAAAATAACGTAACTATAATATTATACTTAAATGTACAAAAATCGAAAATCTCTAATGAACAATTATACAATTATTAATTTTAAAAAATCATAGTAAAATAAAACTAAATAATTAAATACATTAAAAAAATTTGACTCATTTCAAATTCTTTAATTTTAATTACGACATCTTTTATTATTCACTATTGTTATATATAAAAAACAATTAAAAAACAATAATTTTAAAATTTTTAAATATATATATTTTTTATAACTCACACTACTATAGTTTCGATCTCGTGGAGATCATCAACGGGCGTAGATATGTAACTGACGTGATTAAGGAGTTTTCACAAATCTGATAGTTTGTTTATAACTATTAGAGTTGCTTTTAATAGATCTTCAGATTGATTTCTCGGCCAGCTTAAACTATTCTTTCTTAAAATTATTTAAAACACCTGAGATGCAGAAACGGCTACTACAGACTTGAAATTATTTAAAATAAACTTAAAATTGTACAAAATTTTAGAACTACCAAAATCTGTAGTGTAATCGTCCGCAAAAATTGATAAAGAACAGATAAGCTGGATTTTATTCAACCGGTTTTTGCGTTTTGATTTTCATATACATAATTATAAAAAAAGTCACCCGAAAAACGAAATAAAATATTGACGCTATCGTTACGTTTTACGTTATTGTAACGTAGTTTAATTTTTAAAACGTTATGAACGTAATTATTACTAATAACACTATTTCATTTCGTTATTCCGTTTTTGCGTTACGTTACGAGTACCGTTTTGCAACACTGGTTCATAGTATAAAAAAATAATGGAAAATTAATATTATTTTCTATACATGAGACAAATATATAAGTTTTTGGATATCTGTTTTTTTTTGTCTTTTAAATTGTATCATAAAAAATGGACCCAGCATTTACAAATACAATCATATATACACACATTTTCAATTTACAACTTAAATATACGAACGCTATCTTCATGTATTTTTTTTTTTTTTTTTTTATAAAATGTATTGTGTAATCGGGTTTAGAATATGTGTCACAACATACCTTTTAAGACCTAGGTCTAGACCTGGGTCCCACAACAACTGGCGTTCTAAGGTGTAGATTAACGCTTTTTTTAAACATCTGTGGGTTGAAGCCACCTGAGACTATTCCATTTGTACGCAGTTCGGACAAAGAAGTCTCTCTGCGATCTGCCAGTATGACAGCGCGGGATCTTTACCGTTTCACCGGTTGCGGCAGCCGATTGCCGAGTGGAACGGGGGTAAGAATAAGTTTGAGGCATGATGCCGCTGATTTCATCTGAGCACTGCTGATGACGATATTTGTAAAAAACAACGAGGTCAGCAACAGTGCGACGATGTTGTAGGGAATCAAGTTTTGATGTCAAAGTTCGATCACCCACAATTCGTATAGCTCGCTTTTGAACAGAGTCCAAGAGGGCCAAGATGGAAACAGAGGTAGCACCCCAAACTTGACAGCAGTATTCCATACAGGGACGAATATAGGACTTATAAACATGGAGCAATTGGTATGGAGTGAAAAATTTTTTGCATCTATTTAGGAGGCCGAGTTTTTTAGATGCGATTTTTGCCATCGCCATTACATAATCGTTCCAGAGTAGGTCATTTAAAACTGTGACACCCAATAAACGAATGTTTTTACATTCACCTATTGGTTCATCACACATACTGAATAAAATATCTTTGGGGAACTCGGTCTTTAATCTGGAAACAATCAACAGCTGTGTTTTGGTAGAGTTGAAATTGACAAGGTTTTGGTCACCCTAGTCGGCGACTTTATTCAGGTCTTTGTTCACATTTATGGCAGCGTCTCTCCGGGCAGAATTAATTCGTTCGTGGATTTTACCTTTTGAAGGAAGGGGCTCGAACGACTTGTGCAGAGCACTATCATCTGCAAAACTATTTATTGGGTTGCTGGTGATTTTCAACAATTCGTTGATATAAATCAAAAATAGGGTTGGGGACAATACTGAGCCTTGGGGTACACCAGCGTTAATTAGTTAAGACTCAGAAGAAAATCCGTCTAAGGTTACCGAAATGTATCGGTTGGATAGAAAATTTTGAATCAGCTTCACAACATTGGGATGAAAACCGTACGCAACGAGCTTGTTGATTAAGTTGGCATGCCAGA